>PVLC010000697.1:0-30659 GCA_004027655.1 Graphiurus murinus
TCCTCCTCCTCCCCCTCCTTGTGGTACTGGGGATGGAACCCAGGGGCATTATACCTCCCAGTTACACCCCCAACCCTATTCTTCTTATTTATTTATTTTTGATTTGGAAACAGGGTCTTGCTAAGTTGCTAAGGGCCTCGCTAAGTTGCTGAGGCTGGCCTAGAACCTGCAATCCTCCTGTATCATTCTCCCAAATACTGGTATTACAGGCATGCACCACCACGCCTGACTTGGGGCCTCTCTTAATTCCAGGCAGGGCCCATGGGCTCACTCCAGACCAGAGGGGAGACAGCCGAGGTTTCGGATTGGGGGGCTACCCCTGGCACTTAGCAGAAGAGGGAAGAATCCTCCTCTGCCTCTCTTTCCTCTGCCCTGATGGAAATTATGCTCTCCTTATAATTAGAGGCCTGCAGAACACCCTGGGGCTTTGGTGTCTCCATAAAGTGCCCTGCCAACACAGAGGAACTGTTGATGGTGACAAAACAGATGGTGTGACAGAGACTGGAGGTACTCACCATCACCGGAGGGGCCGTATTACCTCTAAGAACGAGGCTATAAGCAATGCAGTGCCACCTCTCACCTACCAACTTAGCTGGAAAAACAAAAAGAGAATGGAGTGTTGCAGTTAGCAGTGGGCTCTTGAGGAGATGGCTCCGGTGATCTGTCACCCACAGCCTCTTGTCCTGCCTGTCTTGGGGAGCTCTGGCTGATGAGATTCCAGGAACATTATTAACGCCACTTTGGTGAAAATGCTGCGCGCTCAGACTAATGCCTTATGGCGTTCGCTGCTTTCCCAGGGCTCCAAAGATGGAGAGAAAGTCCTGAAATAGCAACTTGGAGCCGGTTGTCAAGGCAACGGGATCCATCAGGAGGTACCGTCAGGTGCTGCGCTTGGCACTGTGAGGGGATGGGATGAAAGAAATTGCAAATGCAGACCCTACCCTCCAGGAGCCTACAGTCTTGGGAAGGCAAGGTTCTGGTGTGTGAACCTAGGAGGACCACAGTTCCCTATCTAAGGAGCATGGAGTCCACAAAGTGCAGCCAGATATTAACTAGCATTCCTGAAAAAAGAGCGATGCGTCGACAAGGACAAATAATTTTGCAAAGCACACTGGGCAAAGCAAAGTTATACATTGCTGGGCTTCTCGGAGTCTTTAATGAGCTCATGTGCATTGTGATGTTCAAGAGGGAGATATTGTTGGCTACATTTCCCAGAAATATTTGACCATGGAAACTCTTGTTCACAGAGCATTTCAGGGGATTAGTGAACCACAGAATGGCTTTGGGGAACCCTGAATTAGGAAGTCACACAAAGCAGTGTGTAATTAAGTTCTTAGAATGGGTGGAACAGCCAGGGAGTTCAGCAGAATTCAGAGCGGGGAGGATTGGTGTTGGCTGGGAAAATGCAAAGGCTTCACGTGGGAGGGAGCTGGGCTGAGTCCCGCAGATTCTGAGTGGGTGGTGAGGATGGAGAGCTGGCTCCCTCAGGGTGTGGGCGACCCAGAGAGGGAAAGCCCGCTGTGGGGTGGGGACCGAGGGATGCATATGATTTAGCGCTCTCGTGTATCTCACCCGTCTACCAAGAACAGGAGGAGGCAAAACATTTATGTACTATTCTTGCTTTTGGAATGATCTTACCTCTCTTGTTTGCATACACCAGTGCCTTTGACAGAATATTCTGTTACCAACTCCTCCCAGGGACCCTCCTTGATGCCTTGGTGTGAATTGACTATTGTCCACTCTGGTCTACTTTAAAAAAATTTTTTTAAAAAAATAATCAGCACTTAGACTTATAATTGCCAATGCCATCTATCCATCAATCATTGACTACTTTTTCTTTTGCATCCACCTCCCCCCCCATTGTACTGGGGATTGAACCCAGGGGCATTCTACCTCTGAGCTGTACTCCCAGACCTTTTTATTTATTTATTTTTGAAACTGGGTATTTCTAAGTTGATTGCTAAGGGGCTTGCTAACTTTTCCTTCCTTCCTTCCTTCCTTCCTTCCTTCCTTCCTTCCTTCCTTCCTTCCTTCCTTCCTTCCTTCCCTCCCTCCCTTTCTTCCTTTCTTCCTTCCTTCTTTTGTTCTTTGTGGTGCTAGAAATTGAACCCAAGGGCATTCTACCTCTGAGATATACCCCCGGCCCATTTTATTTCTTATTTGGTAACAGGAGCTCACCAAGATGCTGAGAGCCTTGTTAGGTTGCTGAGGTTGTCTTTGAACCTATGATCCTCCTGTCTCAGCCTCCCAAGTACTAGGATTACAAATGTGCACCACCATACCTGGCTTGGCTTGCTAAATTTCTGAGGCTGGCCTGCTATCCTCCTGTCTGAGCCTCCCAAGTACTGGGATTATAGGTGTGTGCCACTATCCCTGACTTCTTTAGTATTTTTTACTGTAATATATACATATTATTACATATGTATATACATATATATTACAGTAAAATACCAATATATACATATATATTACAGTAAAAAGATGTAATACAAACCATCTTTAAGTGTGCGATTGAGTGGCACTAAGTAACTTCAAAATGTTGTGCAAGAGACAGGAGGATTGCAAGTTCAAAGCCAGCCTCGTCAACTTAGCAAGGCTGTCAGCAGCTTGGTGAGAACGTGTTTCCAAATAAAAAATAAAATAGAGATGAAGGTGTATCTCAGAGGTAGAATACCCCTGGGTTCAAGCCCCACCACCACACACGCAAAACAAGACATTGTGCAGCTCTCACCATTATCAGGTTCCAAAGTTTTTTATTAGCTCAAACAGAAGCTCTGTACCTATTTGCCAATCACTTCCTGTTCTCCCCCAGCCCCTGGTGATTTCTAATCTATTCTCTGTGTGAATTTGCCCTTTCTGGATATTTTGTACAAATAGAATTATATAGTATTTTTTTTTTGTGACTGACTTATTTCATTCAGTGTATTTTCAAAGCTCATTTATACTGTATCATGTATCAAAAATTCTATTCATTTTTATGGATGAGTAATATTCCATTGCGTATAAACTTTCATCTACTCATTTACCCATTGGTGGCACTTGGGTTATTTCCATCTTTTGGCTCCTGTGAATTGTGAATTTGGGTGTACAAATATCTGTTTGGTTACCATTCTTTGTGTGTGTGTGTGTGTGTGTGTGTGTGTGTGTGTGTGTGTGTGTGTGGTACTGGGGATTACACCCAGAGGGGTTCTACCTTTCATATATACCCTCTACCCTTTTTTTTATTTGGAAACAGGATCTCACTAGGTTCCTGAGGGCCTCACTAAGTTTCTGAGGCTAGCCTTCAACCTGCACTCCTGTCTCAGCCTCCCAAGTACTGGAATTACAGGTGTGCACCACCATGCCTGGCTCTGTCTGGTCCATTCTTGAGCATTGATTGGTTGTGCTCTTATCACAGCAGTGACTCTGCCCTATCAAAACCTATTTGTTTACACCTAGATTTTCCTTCTGGAATGTGAAGTTTTCAACTAACAAATATTTGCTAGGCATCTATGCATTTGGCACGCTGCCGGGCACTGTGGACATAGTGATGTACAAGCTAGCACCCGGGGTCTTTGGGAACACATTCAGAATTGCTCTGCCTACTTGATATGCATACATGGATGTGCAGATGTACATGATGTGATATAATATTAACTAAAATGCCCTTGGAGCTCTTTTTGTACCAAGGCAGAATGCACCTCACTCTGAGAATCGGAGAGGGCAGTCCCGTTTGGAGAGACAAATCACAATTGCTTCTGAGATACTCCAGTCTTTTGCAGCTCAGAGCTCAGTATGTTCATCCTAACTGAAGAAGGTGGGTGGCAATTTTTAAGTACTGGTCACAAATTTTACTTTAGAAAGTGAGATGCTCTCTCTCTTGACCATTATAGGGCTCTCATTCTCTCTCTCTCTCTCTCTCTCTCTCTCACCCCCTTTCTTTCTCTGTTCCTCTGAATCTATAAAGAACTTTTCACTAGGAAAGGTTATCAGTCTTTGAGTGATTGTTTAACAATCTTGTCTAGATGCCTGGGCAGCATAGCCCAGCTCTGCCTGCAACCACTCCCAGGGTGGGGTGCTCTCTTTAGGTTCTCAATGAAGGTATAAATTTGTAAGGAGCTTTCATAGATAACGCCAGGGTTGCTGCTGTGTTGTCCTTCTACCTGAGAGCCAGCAGTAGTGTATTAACATTCATCACCTAATTGCTTATTTCCTGGAAGATGACATTCCATGAAACTGGGCCGCGTCTCAGCTCTCCTACCTGCTCCCTGTGAATCGAGGGCAGGCTCCCTCTCTCAGCCTTGAGTTCCTCTTCTGCAACACAGGAATAACAAGAATGTTTATTTCATTTAACATGCTTAGCACAATGTCCTGATTAACACTAGATGTTATCACTGTGATTGTTATTAGTAGAGTAATACTTATCTATGAAAAGCCAACATGCTAAGTTCTCGGCGCTGATGGGGGAAACAGATGATTCTGCACTGCACAGAGAAGTGGGCTAGGGAGTCCACAGTCCCCCCTGCAAAGATCCTGTCTTGAACATGTGCCTGCAGCTCACCCGGGAGCCAGATCAACTAGGGGGCCTGTAGGAGGTCCTGCAAGAGCCCAGTGTGCTGTAGGAATGCTAGGAAATGCTACTGCAGTTTCAATTGTTATCTCCCCATCCCATCCTCACCGGGAAGGTAGCGTGTGTGGTACCATAGTGCTTGAGGGATTATACAATGCAAGGGCCACATTTAAAAGCATCACTGAATCTTGTCAAGTGGTTTAGCATTGGGCGGAAAAATCCTATGACTGACCCTTCATGATCACTTGCTCAGCTTAAGCACCTCCTCCTCCTCCTCCTCCTCCTCCTCCTCCTCCTCCTCCTCTTCTTCTTCTTCTTCTTCTTCTTCTTCTTCTTTTTATTTTTTTGGTACTAAAGATTGAACCCAGGAGCATCCTACCTCTGAAATATACCCCAGCCTTTTTAATTTTTATTTTGAAACAGAGTCTTGCTAAGTGGTGGAGGGTCTCTCTAATTAAGTGAGACCTTTCTTAGGAAGTGGTTTCTAAGCTTCCTGTATTAGGTGGGGTTGACCACTGCCCCATCAGGCCCTCTCGGTACTTTTGTGAATTCTCCCTACCAATGAGCAAATGAAAGATGTGCATTCTGTGTGGTGAGTGGTATGCTCTGTCTCAAGTTTATCAGCTCTCCCTATTGTTGCTTGCACTTTTGCTTGATGAGGCAGAGGAAGGGGCAATGCCCTGCAAGACACCTGAAACACGGAGAAGGGATGCTCCGCTGGAATGCACTGCCATTTTCCAGACTGGCCCAGGGCTGGCTCTGCTCTAGGCTAGGTGGGTTTACATTTCCTGCATCAGGTGCGGGACTCACTTTCCAGGGAACAGGGCTCCACTTGCAGCGCTGGTGAGTCTTGCTAACATGTTTGTCTGCCTGATGGGTCTTTGCCCATGTCCTTGGTGCCATTCTGCCCAGCATTTGGAGTCCACACGATACACAAGAGTTCGACACCAAACCGTGCGGCCGATGGGCTAGGTAACTGAAGGCTCGCCAAAGCAAGGCTTAGGTTGGGGTTGGATCAACCAGGAAGAAGTCGGACAAGTCAAATTCTGTTTGGCCTCCACTTGGTTCTGAGGTTAGGGGCGCCAGCACAGGCCAGTCTAGCCCAGATGAGAGACCACCGTCCTGTTTCACAGTCAGATTTCGCTCCTGCTCTCTGAGTGACAGTGAAATTGCTCCTGGGTGGGAGGTGCGGTCACACATCCTGTCTTAGTGAACTCTTCCAGGAAACCTGTGAAACGCAGGGGCCTAATTCCTATTTTATGGTTGAAGAAACTCAATGTGAGATGTGAAGAGATAGGACTGAGGCCAGAATTGGATATTTTCACTCAAATTCCAGTACACTTTCTAGCCATGAGTTCTATGTACTTTGTCTTTTTTTTTTTTTTTGTCTCCTTCAAAATATCTGGCAGACGCCAGTGATTTCTAGGCTGGGAAAAACCTCCTGTTCCAACTGTCAGCATTGTCTGTCTTGTGAATCTGAAATGGCCCGGGTCTCAGGAGCCTGTCAGTAGAGATGAAGATAAATTAACATGAACCATCAAACGGTGCCACCTCTCTCCCCAGCCCATGGAATGCCAGGTCTACAGCCTCTAACCCGCCCTCATTTCCTTCCAGAAAAGTCTCTGCCATTCCCCTCTTCTCTGACTGCAGCCCACTGCACACAGGCCACCCAGAGAAGGGACCACTCCCCTTCATTGCGGGTGTTTTCCATGAGAGTCTGCTCCCACTAAGATCTGCACTGATCCCTTGTGCTCTGCTGGGCTTAGCTGAGCTTCACGGGGGCCCCATCCAATATCCAGGATGCAAAGTCGGGCATGGTGGCACATGCATGTAAGCCCAGTACTTGAAGGACTAAGACAGGAGGATGACAGATTTGAGACCAGCCTCAGCAACTTAGCAAGGCCCTCAGCAACCTAGCAAGACTAGTTTCAAAATAAAATAAAAATAAAAATAAAAAAGGGCTGGGGGTATAGATCAGAGGTAGAATGCCCCAAGTGTCAATCCTCAGTAGCATAAACAAACAAACAAACAAACAAACAAAAAACAAACCAAAAAACACAACGCAGGATGCCAGAAGCTATACTGAGTTCTTGGGGACTGGTAGGGGAGACATGGTGCCTCCCAATGGCATGCTGCACCTGGCTCCTCCTGGCTTTTGAGAGTCAATTGTGTGTATCTGTCCTCAACTTTGAGGTGAACGACAGCACATTGGTAGCTTGAAATTGGCCATATTCAATTTCAGTGGGAAAATCTGCAGACGAAAAGTGGCACATGCCACCTATCCAGAATCCCTCTTCCACACCTGCTGTTAAACATTTGCTCATCAGTAATGCCTCTAAGTGCTGCCCTGTGCCGTGTGATCCCCCAAGCTCTGCAGAGCTACACGCCCCCTCTCCCTGCTGTACTAGCACCCTGGGTCTCGAAGCAGAGCCAGGATGCCTGGGGCTCATGTACCTTCCATCGACGCTTCTCCTTCAGCCATGGTGCTTGGTTCAGTCCCTTGGGTTCTCTGCAGAGAAGGGCAATACAACAATGCTCCTATCTTTCTCCCTGAGACTTCACCCCTGAAAAACAACTGGTACCAACAAGCCAATCAATCCCTCTATCTCCTGCTGTCAGAATGCCCCCTGCCCAAGCTAAAACAAACAAAACCATAATGCAACTCAACAAAACAATGAAGCTGGTGCATATTAACCGATTTTAATAGATACATAAGGTGGGGAGGTACCTTCCTAAATTCCACCTCGGGACCAATTTTAACACCTGGTTAGACGTGTATATTTCTTATTTTGATAAAGACAACAATAACAAAACCAAACAAAATAAACCATAGCACTTTGAATGGAGTAGAAAGTCATTGGGCCCCCAATCTTGAAGTGTGGGCTCCAGTTCTGACTCCTTCACAAGTTCACAGTGTACCTGTGGGTGTGTTGGTCAAAGATGAACTAACTGACCCACTGTGTGACCTTGGGAAGGTTGGACCTACTGTGTGGTCTTGGGTATATTAATCAAGAGTGGACCAACTGATGTATTGCATGCTTTTGGGTATATTAGATCCTCTGTATGGTCTTGAGTATATTAGTTCAGGGTGGCCCAACTGGCCTATTGTGTGCCCTTGAGTGGCATATTAGACCCACTATGTGTTCTTGGTGTATTGCTAAAGTGTGGGCCAATGGACCTACTATGTGCTCTTGAGCATATTAGATGCACAGTGTGCTTTTGGTGTGTTACCCAAGGGTAAGCCGGCCAACTGACCCACTCTGTGCTTTTGGGGACATAGACCTACTGTGAGCTCTTGGGTGAACTGCTCAAGTGTAGGCTTCCTGATTCACAATGTGCCTTTGGATGTGTTAGCTTGATTGCTAAAGCAACCCCCACACTCCAGAGGCTTAATTTGATATGCTTATTTCTCACCCACATGGCTGTCCTTTTGGTTGGACAGGGAAATTGAGTGAGCACTGTGTGTGGAAAGCCTTTTTAAGCCAGTCTGAGGTGACAGTCATCGCTTTCTGTAGTACTCCATGGCCAGGATCTGGTCACATGGTCACATTGCAAAACTCCCTGACAATGTGAGGAAGGAAGTTTTTTCTTTCTTTCTTTTTTTTTTTTTTTTGTGGCACTAGGGATTGAATCCAGGAACATTCGACCTCTGAGCTACACCCCCAGTGCTATTTTTTGTTTGTTTGTTTGAAACAGGGCCTTGCTAGGTTACTGAGAGTCTTGCTACATTGCTGAGGCTGTACTCAAACCTGTGATCCTCCTGTCTCAGCCTCCCAATTACTGGGGTTATAGGTGTGCACCTCCAAGTCTGGCTGGAAGAGGAGATTTTGAACAACTGCATCTCTGCCATGTTGGGGAAGCCCTACCCCTCTGGAGACCAGGTTCTGGGTCTGAGACACGGAAGCTGTGATCTACAAGATCCATGAAGCTCCTTCTCACTCTAAGAGTCGGCGAGTGTCTTGTTTCACTATTGGCAAACTAAACGAGCTTAGTTTCCAAAGCAGATTGGGCTTGCTTCTCATTCTTGGCTTGGCTCCCCAATGTCTTTCATTATGGGGTAGAGCCAGCCCTTCACCGATTAGTCCGCTCAAAATGCTAATCAAAGTATTAGTGCACCATCATCCTCTCTCTCGAAACAATGTCCAGACCCATCTTTGTCTTCTGAGAGACCAAATTTGAACTCATTTCATCAAGGCCAAATGTCAATCATAAGAAGAAATCTATATGAAATTTTAATTGCAAGATGTTCGGTGCAAATTTAATGAGTGAAATAAGAGATCTGAGAATTCCTGCATCCTCGGCTCATGCATAATGTTGACTCAAATTGGCTCTCCGGAGGTGGAGGGAATTGCATTTTTTAGAATTTACACACTGAGAGAGCAAATGGAGTGGACCCTGAAGGTTAAGGTCATAAATCAGAATCATTTAACTGGCTTTGAGTGATTGCGCTAGACTGTAACGGCAAGGAGAGCTGTCTGCAGCCACAAGTGATCCCTCTGCCTCTGATTATTGAAACACAGCTCAATATTCATAAATCAGCAGCCATTAATCCCCCCAACACTACCTGTCGGCTTTCTAAATAAATTTCCAACCCGCTAATGGAGATTCAAAGAGGCTGATGGGCAGTCGCTCAAAATTGAAACAAATGAGAGCGTCACACTGACAGACTTGGAATCATGTCTGTTTGGAACGCAAAGTCACTTTGGGGTAAGGATGTCCCAGGCAAGAACTGCTCTTTGCAAAAGAGGGTCCCCCCCCCCCCCCACCCCTCCTGCAGCTTCTCACCCAACAGTTGTCATTTCTTTAGGCGACAGCCTTGATGTTTATGTTTCAATCTTGGAATTTTTGCTTGGGACCACATCGAATGAGTTAAAAGCCTCAGTCCGATTGCTTTCTCATCCCTGTTTACCCAGAGTAATTGGAAAATAAGTGCAGAGCATGGGTGAAAGGCTGTGGCATTTATTGGCTAGCAAGAGAGCTGGCCTGGGGAAGGAAATTGTCATTGGAGCGTCAGTCACTGGGTAACAGATTTGGAGAAGACATTGCAAAATGAAGATGAGCCTGGACTCGGAGGGACAGGGAGCCGAGAAGCGATTTCATTATCGCAGACACTTCGAGTCCGTGTTCATTTTCCCTTTGCCTTGTTTCTGGGTTGGATTCATAAATTATCTATAATGGTGACCAGACTCCTGGGGAAGGGCATCGTGTTGACTCGAATAATAGGCGCCGCTCTGCAATATTGCATTTTAAATCTGGCAGGAAATGAGATTTGTGTGGGGGGCATGCAGGAGAAGGGCTGTGCAGATGATTCTCTTGCCTGGTTTCACCTTGCAAAAATGGAGCCAGAGAAGGGAAGCCGAAAAGAAATGTTTTCAGGTGTGATCACTCAGAATAACAGCGCAGACTCCTTGGATCCCAAATTCATTAGAGAATAGAAACAAGCATTTCAGCAGTAAAACCTCCCCCTTCCTGTCTATCAGGCGAGAAAGCTGAGGGACGGAGAAGAAAGAGGACTGGACCCTGGTTGACAGATCTAGAACTGGGATCTGGGCAGGTTGCCATGAAAGGGAGTCCCGGTGAAAGATGACATTCTACAGGGAGTATCCATGGCATCACTCAAGCATGAAAGCACCCTGTCCCTATATAGGAAGAAGGGAAGAAATCTCCATAATCTGTAACTCCTTTGGGATTGATTCTACTTATCCTTAGCACAAATTCTCACTTCCTCTAACTGATGCCAAGGAAATAACACTAACATAATAGGCCTTATTTTTAGTACATTCGGAGGAAGCTGCAAGTCCAAAGCCTGGAGGTATTGAGGGAAGCTCTGAGCTCACGAGCTATGGAGGAGCCCTTTGCAGCACTGATGACAACCCTGGGAAATGTTTACAGTGAGTGCAAAAAGCAGGCTCCAAATATGTGTTCCTGGGGTATTCACACCTACGTGAAAAGATGCAGGGCTGAAAAACCAGAAGCGGATTTAGAAGAAGCAGTGATTTCCTCTGGGGAGGCGGCTTTTAATATTCTCGCTAGTGGATTTTTTTTTTTTTTCCTTACTGCTAAAAGATATTTCCAGCCTGATTTATGCTATTCAATGACAAGAAGAGACTGCATCAGAAGTGCAAAATATTTGTTGAATACCCAGAGAATCTATTTCCCCAAATACTTTATTTTTAAAAATATACTTTTATTGGTGCACTGTAGTTTCATATCATAATGTAGTTCAGAGTGATAGGGGCATACATGCACACAGCACTTGGTGAGCTTTCCCCCGGCTCCCTCCCCCTCCCTCCCCTTCCCCACACATGATATTGAGATTGGCATTGATAAATTCACATATGTACACAACATCAGTAGAGGTGTTTCCTTCAGTAATTCTCCCCTAGACCCCCTCCAACACTCCCCTGGGGTTTCTCCTCCATCATCTAAAGTCCCTCTTGTATCCCGATTACTCCCTAGCTTCCACATATGAATCTACTCAATCATATCACTCCAAATATAACTTATATTTGGACAACTTTCTTGCCTAACCCTACACTCCTAAGTAGAGACTTCACTTGTGGGGTCTACATACATTGTAGCCGGATGAACCCTGAGTTAATAGCTACCAACTTGTGATCACTGGCTCCATCTTCAACTGCTGTGTGATTTCCCGGCAAGTGGCTTGGCCCTGTTTCTAAATTTTGTAATCTGTTAAATGCATTGGCTGTTCTGATCACCTCAAAAGACTCTCTCAGCCCTAAAAGTGCTCTCAATTCACAGCACTGTGAATCTGAGAAGAGTTGGATTCTTAGGTAGTTTGACATGAGCCTATCTACTGCTCTACAAACAATGAAGTCTCTCAGCCACGCAATATGCTCACTTCTTACAGACCTCTGCCCATCCCTTTCATTCCTTCATGATCTAGCCGCAGAGGCACCACTCGTATCTCCTCTGATGATCCTCATGCTGCCAGGCCTTTGTGCCTTTGCCTGAGCTCTTTCCCCCTCCAGGAACACCCTTTCCCACTCTCTCTGCAGCAGGACACAGCTCAGACACCACCTCTTCCAGGGAGCCTTCTCTGCCTCCCCCACAGCAGAGTCAGATATTTCCATGACACTATAAAAGATGGTGATGATAACCTTTATCAAGTGGCAATGCAATTTTCACGAGCATATCTATCTTCAAATTCTAGGGACAACTCGGTTGACCTTTGTGACATGAGCTCAAGGTCATAGCAGACCCGAGGGAAGAACTGAGTGCTTTATTTT
Source organism: Graphiurus murinus (assembly GCA_004027655.1). Taxonomy (NCBI): domain Eukaryota; kingdom Metazoa; phylum Chordata; class Mammalia; order Rodentia; family Gliridae; genus Graphiurus; species Graphiurus murinus. The sequence goes on from PVLC010000697.1 coordinate 11,800, forward strand.
ACAATTCCTCATGATAGAGTGTGGTGTAAACAAGACATGGTGACTTAACATGCTTTTCCTTGGGAAGCCAAGGTGACAGTGTGCAAAGCTGAAGGCGGCCTTAGTGGCCGTTGGGCCATAGGCAGTGATAAGTGAATGTGATGATTTTCCTGCAAACAGTGCAGGAAGCCCTTTGGAACCTGCAAGGGGAGCTGAGCCCTCAGTGGAGACAAGGGGAGGCGCATGTCACAGCCAGCCGACAGCCACACATTTCAAATGAACCGATGCTCCCAGGACGACTGGTCTCAGGGAAGTCACAGTCTAAACTCTGCGACTCTCTTGCTGATTTGCAAAATACATGGGTGAATCTCCAGGCTTTGTGCCTGGGATCGATCTGACATTGACCCCCTTGTTTTCAACTCTGTTTCATAAAGACCATGTCGAATCGATGCCGTTGCCTTTAGTGATATTTTCTGAGAAAAGCAGCACATTATTGGACAGATTCTGTCCTAGGAAAGACCCAAGCCTTGTAAAGCACTTTCTGGGAGATGTTTAGCCTCATTGGAGTGATCTATAAGATAGGGGTCTTCACATTGGAGTTTCCTATTTTTTTTTTGGACTGTGCTCACTTGAGTCTGAGCTCTAAGTCCTTCCAGCTGGGACTTACCGTGTTTCTTAGAATCCCCTCATTCATTCCATTAGTATTTACTGATGTCTCATGGAGGCAAGGCAGAGGACCTGGGGACAGGGAGGACAAAGGCCACCTGCATGCCTTCTGTGAGGTTGGGGGAGGTAAACCGGAGGGTGAGAGACTGGTGGGCTCCAGGGAATCAGGCCTTGACCAGCCCACAGATAATCATTCAAATTAAAGATCAAAATTGTGCAAAAGACATTGGTTCCCCACAACCTGATACTGATCAATCCTAAAAGGGCAGATAGAAACCGTCAGTAAGGTCTAAAAGCTCACTTCCCAAGAGCTTTGAGGTCACTCTCTTTCCAGGACCCCACCACCTTGGGTGCGGGGCTGCTTTGTCTTCTTACTCTGACCTAAAATAAACTTTCATTTTTCTATACCCTTTGCTATTCTTTGGACTTCATTTCTCGAAATCCACTGGACAAGAGGAGATACCCCTAAAAGAGGAGATACCCCTGTTTCACTATTATATAAACAGTGCATTATTAGACACAGAAAATTGTGCAGTGGAAGAGCTTTTGACCACAAGGGAGAGGAGGTGAAGAAAGCTATCAAAACCATTTATTGTACAATTAATTGTTTGACTCCTAAGGGGCAAAGAGAACCTACTCTAGGAGGCTTGGCGTAGTGATCTGACTACTCAGACTTATTAGCTGTAGACCCCTTGGAATGTCGGATGGCTTTTCTAAGCCTCTCTCTTTACTGGAAAAGGAATTTGCAGCAATGATATCTATCTTGAGAGTTATCTTAAGCATGGACTGAGGGGCTTCTTGCAAAGAATTCTGCATGGCCATTTAGTTAGCAGGTACTCAATAAATGTGAGCAATTATTAAAGCCTGGTGGTTTGGGTCCCTTTACACCTCAAAGGACACCACTGAGTAGAAGTGTTGGGGCGACCCCTGCAGGGACTGTGAGCAGGTGGCCTGTGCTGGGTCCTGGGAGTCATCTTGGGGTAGAGTGCTCTAGGGTTGTGCTCCACTCAGAGACACGTCTCAATTTAAGACATTTGAGAGTCCCTGAGATAACCCCATATGGGCACTAGAGTACTTTCCAGGAAGATAGGGAGACTGCTGCTCCAAGCAGGAAGGTGGGGGAACCTTAGTAAGTGTCCCCCCAAAGTCTGAGGAAGATGAGAATGCAGTGAAGATTGGAGGCTGCTTTGGGAGGCTGCTGAACAATGGTGTGTGCTCCCTGGGCGGGCTGTTTGGACCTAGAGATGATGGCTGGACCAGAGATATTTGGAAAGGATCTGTTTGTTTTTTATTTTTTATTTGGAAACAGGTCCTCTCTAAGTTGCTGAGGCTGGCCTCAAACCTGTGATCCTCCTGTCTCAGCCTTCCAAGTACTAGGATTACAGGTGTGCACCACCATGCCTGACCTTTGGAAGGATGTGAAGTAAGAGGACCACCTGTTTGGGACAAGAGATCCCAGGGGCAAGAACACCAGAGTCCTCTCAGAGCTCAGGTGGAGGGGCAGACTGGGAGACTGGCTGGCAAGTGCACCGCCTACATCAGCCAGGACGCAGAGCCTAGGGGTGTCCACTGGGGCTCTCTGAAGAACCTACACAGGCGGCCACTGGAAGAACCAGACCACTGGAAGAAGAAGACCCCAGTCACAGCAGCAGGCCGAGCCAAGGGCATCCCCAGAGCACCTGAATGCTTTGGGTGTCTTCGCTTTTTGTTTATACTCCCAGCCCTAGAGCAGGGGACCTGGGACAGGTCCTCTCACCTTGCTGGGACTCCACTGTGACTTGGTTCAACTCACCCCATTGCTTGGGGCTCCTTTTGTGCAGAAAATGGCACCACTTTAGACCAAGTGAGCTGAATCCCATCCTTGAGCCCCATGTCCCTTCCTCAGACTTTCTTATATATCTCTCTCTAGTACTGAGAACTGACTGGGGCCAGCTGTGCCCTCGGAGGCTGGTACCTGGAGTCCAGACTGGGTGGTAAGGATCCCAGGCACTGGAAGCCCCTTGCTTGACATCTTCTAAGTTTCCTTCCCATGGCTAGGCCTGGCCAGGGCCAGCAGTATATGTATGTGGGACACCCTGGTTCTGACTGGGCCCTACATGGATCCTAGACCTTGCCTCTGCCTTTGGGATGCTTTGTTTTTGTACTGGGGATTGAACCCAGGCTGTTTTACCTTTGAGCTACACCCCCAGCCCTTTTTAGTTTTATTTTGAAACAGGATCTTGCTAAGTTGTGGAGGGCCTCACTAAATTGCTGAGTCTGCCCATGAACCTGTGATCCTCCTGTCTCAGCCTCTCAAGTACAGGGCTTTCAGGTGTGGGCCGCTACACCTGGCTTTTTGGGATACTTTTTGACCCTTGGTCTCACACAGAGGGTCTCACACAGGTGCCCATAGAAACTCTGAGAATCATTTCCAAGATGCCACCCTAGGACCTCATGGCCAGGCCCCAGGCCTTGGGAGGCAACTTGGCAAGATTAGTTTTATTAGTGGGTGTGGGATTTCTTTCATGAGACGACACAAGGTCGGGCTGTCAGATTGGTGCTTATATGCCAATTGGTGGTGACTGTCATATCCAATAAAGAAGGTGTTGAGTTCAGGGTCTTGGGCTACGAGTGATCTGCCAGCACCCCTGGGCTTGTGCCACACGTGTGGACCAGGTACTGACACTCCTTAGTGTTTGTTCGACTTCCAGCTTTCAGCATCCAAGGCCGGAGGAGATGGCAGGTGTCTTTTGTAACAGGTGTGGTACTGTGATGCCACCCAGGGCTCTGCACAAGGTGTCCGATGGTCTTCAGGGCTGTGTCCCCCACCTGCAGAGGGCCCAGAGCCTGGCTTACCATAGCAGTGGTGGTGAATGGTGGCCTATCAATGCTGCCCCTCTCCCTGCCCACCACTCTGGACCTGGAAGGATGAGAAGTGAAGATGGGGAGGAAGGAGGAGGCAGGATGGGGAAATACAAAGACACTACCACTCACTGCCTTCCCACAGGCTGGCCAACAGCTCCAGAGGCCCACCGGGGACGGGGAGGCATGCTGCGTGGATGCCAGAGCAATGGATTGCTCTAGGTTTTATTGCAGTGATGGGACGGTGCAGCAGACAAGACATTTTAATTGCTAAGATGAAGCTTCCTGCTACTGGCATTGTCTTATAAAGCAATGGAGTGGATTGCAGTGATATCCCGGATTGGCCAGGACCATGAGGTAGCCGCAGATCACACGGGGGCTGTTTTAATGAATGGTGCATGCCTGTAATCGTAGTACTTGGGAGGCAAAACTCTCAGCAACCTAGAAAGACCCTGTTTCAAAACAACAAAGACAACAACAAAAATTAAAAAGGTTGGGGCTGTAGCTCAAAGGTAGTAGACCCCTGAATTTCATCCTCGGTACCATTAAAAAAAAGAAAGAAAACATTATATACAATTAAAAACTCAGGTTCTCTGACACATCAGCCACATTTCAGGTGCTCAGTGGTCATGCGTAGCCAGTGGCTATCCTAGAGGGCAGTGTAGACACAGAAATTTCCACCCTTCTGGAAAATTCTACTGGACAACAGCATTACTCCAGAGGGTGGACTAGAAGGTTCCATGGGACATTATAGGAAGCTGGCTTCTGCTTCCACTTTGCTGCATCTAGGTTGTTTAGTGTTAATTGCACTTAGCAGTTCCTTAAGATTAAAGGCAAAATTATTTATTTCTTAAGAGGAAGAGACAGGAGCATGTTAATATGCTAAAAGGGAAAGAGCCCCTGGGGAGGGATAGAGGAGAGAGATGGGGGAGAAGAGGATGACCCCAGGGCAAGATGGTGGGGGCCTGTCCTAGCAGAGGGGAGGTGAGTTGCAGGTGTGTACCTGCTTAATACTTAAATGCACCCTAAATGGAACAGATAACAACCAAGAGCTGCATTTTCAATGCCTCCACTGTGTTTACAGAGCCTCTAGCAGGATATGGGACCAATTATTGTCAGAATATGGTGGAGTCTGTGTCCCAAACTATTAATTTGAGATTCTCTACCCCCAATCATCGTTTGTACATTGTAAAATTTATATGGCATGTGAAAACTGCACTTAATTTAACACTTGATATTTGTCTCTGCAGACACATCTGGAGGAAGGCCATGCAGCAGAGGCAGGCTTGGCTCCCCGGGTTCTCTCAGCCAGGGAAGCTGAGAGTCTTTCTGTATGCGCATGCGTGTGGGTGTGCTGTGGCCATCTGCATAGGGAAAGTAATTCAATATTTACACCTCCAGAGCTGGTGGGATAAGGAGGGGTGTGTGTGAAAGCAATATTAAAATTGCATAGCCGGGCATGGTGGCACAGGTTTATAATCCTAATACTAGGGAGGCTGAGACAGGAGAATGGCAAGTTTGTGGCCAGCCTCAGCAACTTAGCAAGGCCCTCTGCAACTTAGTGAGACCCTGTTTCAAAATAAAAAATAAAATAGAACCGGACGTGGTGGTGCATGCTTGTAATCCCAGTACTTGGGAGGTTGAGACTGGAGGATACCGGTTTGCGGCCAGCCTCAGCTACTTAGTGAGGCTTAGTGAGACCCTGTTTCAAAATAAAAGAATAAAAAATAGGACTGGGGTTGTAGCTCAGAGGTAGAATGCCCCTGGGTTCAATCCTCAGTACCAAAAAAAAAAAAATAGGGCTGAGGGTGTAGCTCAGAGGTAGAATGCCCTTGGGTTCAATCCCCAGTACCAAGAAAACAAACAAAAAAATTTAAAAAAGTAAAGTTGCGTGTCCATCTTTCTTCCCAACATTGAATATTTTGTTTTTATGTCTCAGATGGAAACAGCCCTTGTGACATGCGAGGCCGAGTGCAGAGCTGCAGAAGGACAAGGAACAGGTGCAGAGTTAGTTCCACACTCAAGAAAGAGTTCTCACCCCAGCGGAACACTGATCAATGGAGGCGTTTCTCAGACTGCTCTGGGCAGACGTGGTTTCCTTGAAAATCCTCTGGATAGAGTTGGTACTTAGCATATACTGGGACGCCATGAATACATGGAGATATAAGGTGCTGCTGTCAATCATCAAGTTCCTAATGCAAGAAAGTTGCTTGCAGCCAGGGCTGGCTTGGAACAAGGACAGTGTGGGGCAACTGGCAAGGGAGCCACAGAGGTGGGCAGTATGACAAAAAGAGGTGGTGGGTAAGAGACCATTCTCTATCCCTCATTAGCTGTTTTTTTTTTTTTTTCATGTTTCTAGATTGAGAGAGAATTGGAAGCTAACATCAGAATCCTCCTCTCTGTAACATGCAGCTGTCTGACTGATTGCTGAACTTGGATTGGAATCTAGGTTTGCCGGACTCCTGGTTCCTTCCAGTACACCAGGCACTAGAAAGTTGGAAAGGGGAAGGGAGGCAGGAGGAGATGAGCCTGGAAACTTTAGCCTGATGTTAAATATGATTCGGCCTTGAATGTTGTGTTAGATGTAGTTGTCATTCCACACTCAGTCCAATGGTTCCCAGCCAACCTTCTCTCCTTTAAATGCCTCAGTCAAAGGATCCTTCCAGACTTGAGAAGTGTCCGTCTGGGCTTGGTGGAGCAGTCCTGTTGTAGTCAAAGCACATGGCAGGATGTGGACACCTCGCTTTCCTATGATTCTGCCCTCGGTAGCTGTTGGCTGAGGATGTGGCTTGGGGCTCGGCAGGGCTGGGTTGGGATCCCAGCTGCTGCTTATTGATTATGTAGCCTCAGGCAAGAGTTTTTGCCTCAGTGCCTCAGAACTGACCAGTGCTGACCAGTGGGCTAATGGTCATATCTCCTGCCAGGATCATTGTGGGGATTTACAGGAGGCAGTTTGTATAATGTGCCAGGTACTAGACCAGCATCCTTGGAATCACACCCATCATTTGTACTATTTATTGTGTGTGTGTGTGTGTGTGTGTGTGTGTGTGTGTGTGTGGTTACTGGGGATGGAACCCAGAGGCCTTCTACCTCTGAGCTAAACACCCCCCCCAACCCTATTTTATTTTTTTAAATTTTGAAACAGAGTCTCTCTAAGTTGTTGAGTGCCTCCTGTCTCAGCCTCCCAGGCACTGGGATTACAGGTGGGTGTCACTGGGCCTGACTCATTTGTGCTATTTTTATCATAGTCTCTCCCTTGAGCCTCGTGCCTCAGACTTGGGGTGGCCAGTGTTGCCCATCTTTACAAGCTCCCACGCTGAGATATCTCTGAATGAGATGGAAAATTATACTACGAGGAGGAAGCTCAGAGATTGAATAGGGAGAGTTGATTCAGAACGTGAGCTCTGTATATGGAACTGTCAGATAATTTTGGCAGTTGTCTCGTGAATGAAGGTGGGAGTAGGAACCTCTGTCTTGCTGGTGTAAAATGATCTATTCCAGTCTTTGTTTGAAATCTGTCTTGAATTGCAAAAAGGCAAGCAGCATGATGGGGCAGAAGAAACCCCAAAGCTATTGTCCTTGCTCGACCTTGACCAGTCAACCCAGCCTTGCAGGCCCAGCTCCCCAGTTGGCAAAATGGGTTGAGCAGACCAGGTGAGTGCTTCTTGCCCTGTGATTCTGTTTCTCGAGGGGATGGAGAACATAGCCCCTCAATCCTCTGCTGTCTGAGCGATGAGCTGAATTTCTTTGTGGGGGAGGGGGAAAGCATGTGCCTGTTACTTTTTATTTTTTTTTTTTATTAATTGGTGCATTGTAATCATACATCTTTGTTAGGTACAAGCTGATAAAGGCATATATGATGCACACATTTCTCATTTAACCCCTTCCCCAATTCCCACCCCACTCCCTATGCACATGTGCCTGTTACTTAAAGAATAATCAGATCCCAGGATACAAAACTGCCAGTCTCCTTGGAAACAAAAGGAAGATGAAACTTTGAATTTTTCATTTCCCCCCGATTTGAGATAATACATAAAATGTGTGTAACCTTGGCTAGAATGTGACACTCTCACCTAGCACCTATGGATGGCATAAAGCAAAGATCTATGCCCGACACTCTTGTATCTATAATATGAAAAATGCACTGGTCTATCCACGCACAGCAGAAACATATTACTGCTTTTATGTGCACCTTTCAGTGTAAAAGATGGACTGGGATGCAATTTAGTCAGGATGAGGTGCAGGTGGAGGGCTGGGGGATGGTTTCAGGAACACATGCTCTTATCTGGGGACATGGCAAAGATGCTGCCTGTGTAGTAATTAGAGCAGCATACCTGACTCTGGGAGTCTCAGGTACCCTAAGGAATCTTGGGGAGTCTGAATGTGGTCTGGCATCTCCATATTCTCTCCTCTGCCTCTTCCTCGCTCCCTGCTTCCAAGTGCAGCTGAGTGTCTCAAACTCGGACTGGGGGTTCCATGCAGTCATGTTATGGTTTGGACCTGAAATGTGCCCCCAAAGCTCATGTGTTGAAGTGTCAAAGGCGTGGTGGTCCCCAATGCAGCAGTGTCCAGAGGTGAGCCTTTGGGAGGTGATCGGATCTCGAGGGCTCTAACTTCATCAATGGATTAACCCATTGGTGAATTCATAGGTGAATGGACTCTTAGGAGGTGGTGGAAACTGTAGGATGTGGAACCCAGTTGGAGGAAGTAGGCCACTGGGGGTGTGGCTTCGAAGAGTGTATTTTGTTCCCAGCACCTTCTCCTCTCTCTCCCTCTCTCTGCTTCCTGGCCACCATGAACTGAGCAGCTTTGCTCCACCATCCTCCCTGCCATGACGTTCTGCCTCGCCACAGAGCCAGCCAACCATGGACTAAACTCTGAAACCATGAGCCAAAATAAACCTTTCCTCCTTTGGTTGATTCTCTCTGGTATTTTGTCGCAAAGATGGAGTGTGGAATAACACAGTTCTTCATTTCAGCTTCCCCCTGGACCTGCTCTTTCATTTCCCTTGGTCCAAGTTCCATGCTTCCCAACCCTCACTCTGAATCCTAAAACCTCTATCAGAATCCACTTCCACATGAGAGTGGGGGGCACCCACACATTTGTCTCTTGTCTGAAATTCTCTCTCTCTAATACCCCTTGGGTGAAGTAGACCACCTAGACTGTAGGACATTGGCTTCCAGAGGAAAACAAGGAGAACTGATCAAGTCAGCCCTGGGCTTGAAGCTGAAGTCTTGGGTGGACTACTTGTAGACAGCATGGCAAGGGGCTGATATATCCAGGAGCTAAGCACATATGTCCCTTGGGCAGACCAGTCCCTGGGGAGCAGAGCCTTAGCCCCTGGATTGGCATTCAGGAGACTTACTCCAGGACTACAAAGACAAGACCTGCCAAGAGTTAGGTTCCATTTCCTCAAAAAGTTAGACACAGGATTACCGTGTGACTTGGCAATCCCTTTTCTAGGTGTACACCCCAAAATAGCCGAAAACAGATGCTCAAACAGAAACGTGTACATGAGTGTTCAGAGCAGCACTATTCACAACAGCTAAAAGGTGGAAACAACCCAAATGTTCCTTGCCTGATGAATGGATCAGTACATTGTGGAATGGCCATGCAACGGAGTATTCTTGGGCCATTTGAAGGAACGAAGCACTGACACATGCTATGACATGGGTAGACCGCGAAACAGTATAGAGTGAAAAAGTCAGACAGAAGAGGCCATTGCTATATGATTTCACTTATATGAAATGTCCTATAATAGTAACGCCCCCTCCCCAAGTCCCCAGATGAATTATAGTGGAAAACATAATTTCTGAGGTCAGAAAGAAGTAACTTCCAGTGACACACCCCATACCTACAGTGTTTCAAGCAGATAGCTTTGACTCTGAGCCAAGGGATCAAAGGAATAGAATATACAGTGGACAAGCCTATCTCTCTTAGATACATCTATTTTTTAGATAGATATCAGAACCTATATCTGCACATATCAGTGTATCTTTTGAAAGCCTTAAAATGTGCTTATTTTTGACTCTGAAATTCCAGTTACAGAAATTTATCCTAATGAGCAACTCTGGGTCTGGTCAAAGATTTATTTACAAGGATATTCACGGCATCATTATTTATGATAGAAATGAGAAACAACCTAATTATCGAGTAGAGGAATGGTGAAAAATAATGTGATGCAACAATGAAGTGGAGTATTATGGAGTAAAGAAAAATAGTGCAAAATAGGGGATCATGATTAGGATATATAAAATAAGAAAGCAGACTATAGGTCTCTCTCACTTTTGGAGTGGCCTGCATTCTCCCCTGAATGTGTATTTCCTACTTTCCTAAATAAATCTCTATGTCTCTTAAAAAAGAGCAGATTATATAATTGTATACTGAGTCCATTTATGTATGTATGTATGCATGTATATATTTATGGTACTGGGGATGGAACCCAGGGGCATTCTACCTCTAAGCCACACCCCCAGCCCTATTTTTATTTTGAAACAGGATCTCACTAAGTTGTTGAGGCTGGCCTCAACCTCAAACCCACGATCCTCCTGTCTCAGTCTACCAAATACACACGCGTGCACCCCATCTAGGTAATTGAGTCCATTTTAAATGTGTATATGAATATGAATGTGTCTGTGCACACTTTTATTTGCTTACAAGCTTCAATGTTTCATATATAAATATATAACTTTCTGTATATATCAAAGCATCATATGGAACACTATGCATATACACTATACTGGTTGATGGGTATGAGGCTTCCTTTTCTACCTCATCACTTATTGAAGCAGACTTCCAGTTGTATTATTGCACATAAGCAGAATTACAGCAAGTATTGAACTAAAAAAAAAACTCTCTGAACTATTATTATATTAGCTATATTATCTTAAGCAAGATACTTATACACTCTGAGCCTCAGTTTTTACATCTGCAAAATTTACATAATAATATCGACCTCTTAGAACTATGGTGCAGATGAAATAGGATCACATGCATGAAGGCTCCTGATCCATATTAATCACCCAGCAAGTGCAATGCCCTTTGTTTTCTCTGGTACCCCCTCTCTCCTTTATGAAATGTGCACGCAGGAGATGTTCTAATATTAAGCTGTTATATTTTGCAGTGAATTTAAATGAGTATCTTTTTTCCCCCCAGATGGATTTTATTCTGAGTCTGTGGGGGTTTTTGTTATAAAATAAAATATTTGTTTCAATAACTTTCTATTTAAGGAATAATGGCAGTCTTTTTCCAATTTGCAGAAAAATCAAAGTCAGTGGCTAGGAATCCTCTCAATTTTAATTTTTCCACTCCAAAATCACATTGGAAACTGGTTCTTAAATGTTTGTATCTTGCTACCATAATGAAAGCAGCAGACACGCGTGTGTGAACTGGATTGTCACTTAGTGAAGCCACATTTGGTTCCTTAAACATCCCAGGGCTTCTGCAAAGCCTACTTGGACTCTGCCGGGCGCAGGTGTTTTGTAAACACCTCATCAGAAGGAGTGTAATCATAGGTGGTTTCCCCAAAGGTATAACAGCATGCAGCAGGTGCCAAGATAAGGAAGAGGTCACTTCTGGGTATGACAGTAACGCCACTTGGCACCAACCTTCCTGTCCATCCTGGTGGTAAGCAGTCCGTTAGCATTCAGGAAATGGAAGAGTATGATTTGCATCCTGAGCCGTGTGTCATGCACCGGGCACTCTGGGCCAAACACAACACACTGGAAAAATGATCAGACCCACCTTAAAAACGAGCAAAACTCTCTGGCAGAAATTAGACCAAGTCGACAATTCCCACTGGTTATGCTTTGTAAAATATCTAACTCCATCCTAGAAAATAAGACATTTCGCCTCCAGTCTATTTTCAAATTGCCCCATTGCCAGCTGTCTCCCAGGGTTGGTTAATAACCTCATCCTGGTATCGGTCAGGCCAGAGTCTCCCAGGCCCAACTCGGCCACGAACCTCATTAGAATCTGGGCTCCGCGTTCCTGGCAAACAGCTGCTTCTTGCACTTGAAAACTGATGGAGAGAAAAATGGTCCCCGCAGTTCCTATCAGCCTTAAACAGAAACATCTGCTCGACGGGAGCCTTTTACTGGCGTGGTTTGCAGGGAATGTGTTCCAGGCAGGCGACAGCCCTGCCTCCCCAAACAGTGACATCAGCCGGAGAGAAGAGCTGCAGGGGACGGCGGGCCTTGGGAATAGTCTGCCTGCCAGGAAAACGAAGCCTGAGCTGCACATTTTATAAAGCTTTAAAAGCACAAACCCTTGCTTTAAAGGAGAAATATTGCCAGGTGGTGAAAAGTGATCCTGAAGAAAAAGAAAAGCAAATCAAAGAGAAAGCTGGTGCAATTCAGGAGTTCTGGCTCCTTTGTTCTTCCTTTCCCATTGGCCCAGCAACAGATGAAGATTTCTGGTCTGCAGGCATCTGCCCAGACAAATGCTTTCCTTTCATCCGACTTTATCTATCTGGAACCTCACCACATTGCTCTGTTTTTAGGTACCGATTAAATAAGAGGACTTAGGTAGGAGGCCTCACTAGCCCAGAGCCCAGAACACGGGTATCACTTCTTCCTCGTTATACTCTTAAAGCTCTTAAAACGAGTGAGATCCTAAGTTCTTCCTTTTTTTCTGTGTTTGGAGGAGGGCACTGGGGCATCAGGAAGTCAAGGGCTTTGTTTAAAGTTCTCGACTTTGGGGTGTTATACTGCTTTGCTTGTATGACGTTGGTTTACATTTACAGAGCATGAATCGTGGGTTGTGATGATAAAACTTGCTGGGCATGGTGGCACATGCTTGTAATCCCAATATTTGGGAGGCTGAGACAGGAGGATCGCAGGTTTGAGGACAGTCTCAGCAACTGATCAAAGCTCTCAGTTAGCAAGACCCTGTTTCTTTTTTTTTTTTTTTTTGTGGTACTGGAGATGGAACCCAGAGGCATCCTACCTCCAAGCTACGCCCCCAGTCCTATTTTTTTCATTCTTTATTTGGAAACAGGGTCTTACTAAGTTGCGGAGGGTCTCACGAAGTTGTGAGGCTGACCATGAAGCCGGATCCTCTGGTCTCAGCCTCCCAAGTACTGGGATTACACGTGTGTGCCACCACGCCCGGCTAAGACCCTGTTTCTAAATGAAAAAAAAAAAAAATCCATAAAGGGCTGGGGCAGAGTGCCCCTGGGTTAAACCCCCAGCAAAACACACACCCATACACCCATACACACACACACACACACACACACACACACACACACACACGTAACTTGATGTGCACCCTTACTGTTCCCTTATGTCTGTGGGGCTCTGTGGGGCTGGCTCTTCTTGTGTCTGTGGGCAAGTCTCATGACTCTTACGAACACTTTTTGGGAAGAGAAACTCCCAAGGTCACCATAAGTTATAAGACAGAAGGCCAGTCTCATGTAATAATTGAAATTTTCAAATGGATTGAAACCTGATCAAGCCTCCTGCTTCCTGTTGAGCCTGGCGCAGAGGGGAAATTCAGACAGGTTAGTGTTCTTTCTCTTTCTCTTCTTCTTGCTCCTCCTCCTCTTCCTTCCCCATCTTTCCACCTGGAGCTTTGGACACTGTAGGGTAGGGATGTGAGGAGAGAGGGGAGAAGATAAAGAAGCAACTCCTTCCCCTTCCTTCCTTCCTTCCTTCCTTCCTTCCTTCCTTCCTTCCTTCCTTCCTTCCTTCCTTCCTTCCTTCCTTTGTGGTACTAGGGGTTGAATTCAGGAATATTCTCCCTCCAAGCTATACCCCTAACTCTATTTTATTTTTTAATTTGAAACACCATGTTGTCAAGTTGCTGAGGCTGGCCTTGAACCTGCAAACCTCTTAGCCCCTCAAGTACTGGGATTACAGGTGTGCACCACCAAGTCTGGCTAAGGAAGCACCTTTCTACGTGCCTAGTACTTGAGGGCCATGGTGTCGCACTTGGCCCTGATGGGACTTTAGAGGTTCTCTCTTTGGGGGATGCTTTTGTGGGTTGAGTCTTCTGAGGCCCTCACCTCATTTCTGAAGGCGTCTCGCCTCTTCCCTTGGTGTGGCTGATGCATTTCTCCTTGGACTCACTCTTTATCTGGCTCTTGCACTTCTGGGATGGGGGGCCCTGCCTTCTCTCTGCTGAGGTCCATGGTCCCTTCATATGGCCCCTTGTGGATGGAGATCCAAAGTGACACCAGGTCCATGGGAGATGACCATGTATGCGCTGCCCTGACACATTCTCAGAGAGGAAGATGCCAGCTGCAATCACCTGCCCTCAGATGGTGCCATCACACATTAGCTAACCCATCTCTCACCTTTTATATTTCTCAAATAAGAAATGGATACCAGTGTTTTGTGCCTTCCAATATGGGGGACTGTATTAAATTCTTTGGGGGATTATGTTGAAGCCAAGGGCCCCCTCTGTAAACTCAAGGAAGGTATGGTCACCCTGCCACTCATGCCTTTGGTAGTGGATGGTGTCCTCAGTACAAGGGCCAGTCCTAAAACCCTTCCCTGCCTTTTCCTTGAAGTATCTGATTCTAGGCTTGGGTATCTCGTCCACTTGGGGTTGGGGTTGGGATGAGGTTGGGACTAAGGAGAGCTTTCTCCAAAGAGATGGTTTTCAAAAACTGTTACCAAGCTGGGTATGCTGGTGCACATCTGTAATTCTTATACTTGGGAGGCTGAGACAGGAGAATTGTGGGTTGGAGGCCAGCCTCAGTAACTTAGTGAGACCTTTAGCAGTTTAGCCAGACCCTGTTTCAAAGTAAAAAATAAAAAGGGCTGAGGTGTAGCTCAGAGGCAGAGTGCCCCTGGATTCAGTCCTTAGTACCCTTGCTCACCCCCCACCAAAAAAAGCATCACTAATTTCTAACTCCGAGACATTGGTATGTGGGAACTTTAGGAGTTGTTCAACTAAAATTGAACTGTGCAGGTGGGCTGGATCCCCTCGGGAATGGGGTATCTCTTGTCTTTGGTACTTTTGTTTCATGCTATGCTTTCACTATACTGGCTGACCTGCCTTGCCAGTTGCTCCTGGGCTCTTGGAGGGGAGGTTGAGGCTTAGTTAGGCTCTGTCTTCAACAACCAGAGAAGAGCCTTGCATGGCGTCAGTGTGTGGCGCATTCTGGCTGAGCCCCTGAACACATGTTACAAATTCTCCTTCATTGAACAACCAGCAAATTATTGGCCAAAAGAATTATGCATTGCTGGTCCCCTGAGGGTGGAGAGGGAATGGCGGTAATATATACAGCATGGTGTGTTTGCAGGTTGCTTCCACCCTAGTTGTGCTGACTGAGTTACTGGATGCAAGAGTGTTATCAAGTGGCTGATTCTGGGGCTGGGGCAAGAAAAGTACAAGATGAGCCTAGAATATTCGGAGGTGCCATAGAGTGAGAAAGTACTTGAAAAAAATTAAAAAGACCAAAGCATGTAAGGACATTAGGAACCAGCTCAAAGGAGCTTCCAGTGACCAAATCCGGGACAAGTTAAAGAATAAAATAAATAATGATGATGTAGTCACCCTTTGATGTCCACAGGGGACGGTTCTATTAAATTCTTTGGCGGGTTATGTTGAATGCCCATGTCCATGGAGACTCAAGTCACTTATATAAACTGATGTAGTATTTGAATATAACCTATGCAGTCCTCCAGTTACTTTAAATCATCTTGACATGTCTTAGAATACCTGATACAATGTGAGTGCTAGGTAGATAGCTGCCACTCTGTAGTGTTTAGCAAATAAGAAAAAAAGGCCTGTGTGTGTTCAGTACAGACATTTTAAAAAAATATTTTCAATCTGAGATTGGTTGAATCCACAAATGTGCAAACTATCATGGAGTCTAGCACACACAATACGTACAAATCAGTAGCTGGGGGTCTGCACTGGCATAGATTAGTACATGATTAAATTGAAGAGAAAGTACAGCACTTTCTTAGAGGAGAAGTCTCGTTCTTGAAGGTAGAAGGGTTGATGGAGACAGGGATACACTCAGGGAATAATTGTTTCAGGCAAAAGTCATCAATGGAAGCTCAAACACGTGGATAAAAGGTGCAGTGAGAAAAAATGATGGTGACATGGTCTCACAGTATATCCCTGACAGTACTTATTAGTTACAAAGAGAAAAATGGGAGCTGGGCATGGTGGCGCACATTTGTAATCCCAGCATTTGGGAGGCTGAGACAGGAGGATCGGGGTTCGCGGCCAGCCTCAGCTACCTAGTGAGACCTTCTACAACTTAGGGAGACCCTGCTTCAATAAAGAATAAAAAATAGGGCTGGGGGTATAGCTCGGAGGTAGAATGCCCCTGAGTTCAATCCCCAGTACCGGAGAGAGAGAGAGAGAGAGAGAGAGAGAGAGAGAGAGAGAGAGAGAGAGAGAGAGAGAGAGAGAGGGAGAGAGAAATGGTAACTTTACAGTGGAGATCTTAGCAATGCCATGTATTGGTCAGGGTTGTCTAGAGTAATGGAACTCACAGGATGTGTAGTGGAAAAAGGAGATTAATCAAATCAGCTTACTGTCCAAAGCAGTGTCGTCCCAAGTGGCTGTCTGCACCTGGAGAGCCGGAGGAACCAGTAGCTGGTCCAGTGGTCCAAGATCTGGAGTCTCAGAATAGGAATGACCCAAAAATACAGTCCCAGTCCAAGATGGAGAGGCCAGGAAACTCTGGAGAAATGATGGCGGAAGTCCAGTTCAAAGAGCTGAAGACTGCTATCCCAGGTGAGAGCAGATGTGCTTTTCTCAGGAAGAACCACATGTGCATCACGGGGCTTTCTCCTTTTTATCCAGGTCCTGCACCTATCGGAACAGTGCTGCCCACATGCAGGGCAGGACTTACCCTTACATAAGCCAGACATCTCATCAACACACCCAGACTCACATAATCTTAGGCAATTCATGATCAAGTTGACAATCCAGATTAACCATCACAGCCACTCTTATCAAGTGACCAAAATTAAGAGCACTAGTTAGAAGACGTGGTGACCTGATGAGCCTCCTGACCTGATTCACCGAGTCAGGTACAACTTCACATCTGTGATGCTTTTACCAAAACCCCCCAGAGTTAGCTGTGAGAGGACTCCAGACTGATTCCAATTCGAGGACATTCCACAAGATCACTGGCTGGGACTCTTCAGAAATGTCAAGATAAAAAATAAACGGGAAATGAGGAGAATATTCTAGGAGACCTAATGACTAAAAGCAATGTCAAACCCTAGATAAAATCCTGGGCCAAAAAAAAAAAGGGGGGGGCATTCATGAAACAGTTGGAGAATCTAGAATAAAGGCAGTCTGTAGATTAATTTATAGTATCACACCAACTTTGAATCTCTAATTTGGATCACTATATTGTGGCTGTGTAAGTGTGTAAGATGTCAACATTCGGGGAAGGTGACTAAGGATATATGGCAATTATTTGCATTACTGGTGCAAGTTTTTAAAAGCAGCCTGGGCCCGGCATGGTGGTGCACACCTGTAATCCAAGTGCTTGGAAGGTTGAGATGGGAGGATTGCAGGATTGAGCACAGCCTCAGCAAGTAGCGAGACTTTCAGCAACCTAGTGAGGTCCCGTTTCAAAATGAAAAAAATTAAAAAAGGGGCTGGGGTAGTTCAGAGGTAGAACAGCCCTGGCTTCAAACCCCAGTACCAAAACAAACAAACAAACAAACAAAAAAGGTCTGAATTTTTCATTCTTTTCCTCTTTTTCTTCTTTATATTTTCATTCTTATTCGTGCTTGCTCTCCTTTCCTCTCTCATGGTACAATTTTTATTTTGAATTGGTCTTGCTAAGTTGACAAGGATAGCCTCAAACCTGCAATCATCCTGCCTCAGCTTCCCAAGCAGCTGGGATACAGGCATTCACCACCACACCCAGCTTCTGAGTTGATTTCAAAGTAGGGAAGCACTCCAAGAGATGTTACGTTGTGGACAGATATGAATGCATTGCTTTGAACCTCGCTGCGGCATAGAATTATATTGCACCAATAAAATTCTAAAAAAAAACAAAAACAAATTAAAAGCGTAAAGTTAGGCTCCATCTGGTGGTGTCACTGCCCTTTGCCATCTGGCCCCATCCTGCCTTCCCTATAGCCCATAACCTCACACTCGGCTAACCAGTGTGAATAGGTCCCCAAACTCCAAGTGCAAATAGAAACACAGGTCTCATTTCCCCAAGCAAGTTGCTTAAGAGCTAACGTGTCTTAGTTTCAGGAAGTTAGTATCTCCCTCTTGATGCTTAACCCTCTCTCGACTGTTTCAAGCATCACAGACTGGGATGGAGCTGGGTTAATCTTGCTGGCTCTTCCGAGTGCCTCAGATCCTGCGCTTGCTTCTCGTGGACACATGGTGTCGCTGTTGGCACTCTATCCTGCCTAAATCTCTCAGGCTGGGCAGGTCCGGATCCCTTCCTGTAGCAGGGCCCTGGGGAATAGCTGAGGATGACCTGTTCCCTCTGTCTCCAGCTTGGCTGAAGCTACTTCTGGCTTGGTTCCCTGAACCTGTCAGTCTTAGAGCTGAGCTCTTTCAGGACGCATCTCTAGCCTCTTCTAGGGCCTGGCTTGCCCTGGACAGATCGGCTCAGGATGAGTGTCAACCTCTCCCGGCTCCTCAACCCTCCACCTTCAAAACACTCCAAAGGGACTTCTTGCTCCTCTTTCCCATTTCTAGGGGACACTGCCAGGGGTGCGGCCCTCTAAGGGATACTCCTCCTGGAATTCCAAGGTGTCTACATCTACCTTTCTGGGAGGGGTCAGCAATTCCAGTATGCTTTTCTGGCCTCTATTAAACAAGAGGAAAGAATAAAGTCCTGCAACCCTTCGCATGTTCACTTTTCTCAACAATTATTTATCCTGTGTCTGTGTTGAGCTGGGCTTTGGCCTGGGGATTAATTAAAAAGGTGAGGCATAGTTCTTGGCAATCTACAGGCAGAGGCGCGAAACAATTCGAGAGGGTGAAGGCTTTATAAATAGAGGGTGCTGTGGAACTAACTGCGTCTACCCAGGGAAGACAGCACTTGAGCTGAGTCCTGGTGACAGATATACTAGCTGCTACACGAGAGGAGCATCAAACACAAAGACTCCTCCCCCCAAGTCTCAGCTAGGGCACCCTATTATGTTTCCACTGTCTCCTCTAATGCACCTCTAGTGTGTTTGGCTTCAATAAATTTATTTCCCATGTTGTTCTTCTGTGCGCTCCAGGAGGGCAGGCCCCTGGCCTACAATACCCACTGTTTGCCCAGTGCCTGGTACATGGTAATTTCTTGGTTTAAAAAAAAATCATCATTGTTTTCTTAGTGTTGGGCATGGGATCATATGCCTGTAATCCCAGTACTTTGGGAGGCCGGAACAGGAAGATCACAGGTTCGAGGCCAGCCTCAGCAATTTAGTGGCACCCTG
>PVLC010000697.1:30759-72428 GCA_004027655.1 Graphiurus murinus
CGGTACTGGGGATTGAACTCAGGGGCATTCTACCTCCGAGCTACACCCCCAGCCCTATTTTTTATTCTTTATTTTGAAACCGAGTCTCACTAAGTTGCGGAGTGCCTCACTAGATAGCTGAGGCTGGCCGCGAACCCGGATCCTCCGGTCTCAGCCTCCCGAATGCTGGGATTACAAGCGTGCGCCACCACGCCCGGCTCCCTGTTTTAAATTGAAAAATAACAAGTAGGGCTGGGAGGGTAGCTTGGGGGTAGAATGTCCCTGGGTCCAATCCCCAGTAACACACACACACACACACACACACACACACACACACACACACACACGAATTAATGGGACAGATTAATCTCTTAGTGGCAATGCAGGTTTGGGCTCCATCTGTCTGGAATGAGGTTTGGGGAGCAGCAACTGCTGAGGCTATAGAGTCTGACAAAGTATGGCTCACGTTGAGCCTGTGTGCCAAGCTGAGGAGTTCCTGCTCACGTAGAAGACAATGGGGAGTCACAGAGGGTATTGATGAGAATGATAATGTGATCGAATTTGTGGGTGCCACCCAGGAGGGCTCAGTGAAGAGGCAGCGGGGCTGGAAGGATGCCCTGGCTCTGGTCTGGGCAAATAGCAAAGAGGTCCCGCACCATTGCCATGGTGAGGCTGATGCAGTAGCTGGGGTGACAGACAGGACTCCAGTGGGGCTGGGCTGCCAAAGCCAGCTGGACCGGACTGCACTGCCATTCCCTGAAGGAAGGATCTGCAGAGGATGGGCTTATTTGCCGGGGAGAAGACGTGGATTCTGCACCACTGGAATGGATAGTATTTGTCTTTGGATATCCAGGTGAAGTGCCAGGCGGAGCACAGGGCATGCGGGTTTGGAGACGACAAGGGAGATGAGGCTGGTGAAGGCGATCTGGGACTTCTCAGGACATAGATGGAAGTGATACCATAGGTCTGAATGGTGACATCCATGGAGGGAGAATGGAGGGTACTTAGTCATCTCTGGAGGGAGCCACCAGGTTATCAATAGGAGAGAGAAGGAAAACTCAGGAAAGCAGACAAAGAGAAGTAGGGGAAACCAGGAGCCTGAGGGGTTACAGAAGATGAAGAGGAAAATGTTTCTAAGAGTGAGTGGTCCACAGAGTCACATGAGGCAGAAAGATCCCACCAGAGACTGGTTCCAGTCTGCTGGCTTTGACTGTTCTGCCTTGGGTGGTCCTGGCACAAGCTGTGCTGGTGGGGAGGTGGGATCTGAGGGAGGCTGCGGAGGGATGCAGGGTCAGGAGGGGCGGCAGCTCCTGCCCTAACCATGTGGACCCCCCGCTCTGCACCTCACCTTGCAGTTCTGCTGTGCACAGGTGATGTCATGGGCTCCACCCCATCCCCTGCCCCTGCTTCCATCCAGGTCCAGCCCCAAGCTTAGGTCTTCATAGCCCCATGCGGTGGAGCAGAAACAGAGGCACCCAGAAGACGTCTTTTGGGGCATGGGGGAAGATTATTCTGGGAGAGTTGACAGGGCCATTTTTTGTTGTCTGGACTGGGTCACAGTGGGTCTTGGGATGACAGAGAGAGAGAAGGAGGGAGGACACGAGGAAGCCTCAGATCTAGTCCTGACTACTTGTAAAGCCCCTGGACGGGGTAGAGGCTTGGCTGTGGGATGAAGCCATCAAAAGAGACCCTTCCCTCCCACCTAGATGAATCCAAGCACATCACTTTTTTTTCCTGAAGGGGACGCACTAGGGGCTCCACCATCCATACATTCTCTCGTTCAGTGGATCAAGGTCTCTGGAGGCCAGGGGCTGAGTTTTTCTGCCCGTCCCTCTAGTGCCTGCGTGTTCCCTGGGGGTGCTTGGCAAATGCTCTTGCACTTTATGGACAGGCAGAACTGAGAATTGGGGCACTTGTGAGCTGGCTCTTTTCCCCCTGCCAGTGAGCGGTGCTCTCTTCTTTCTTTCATTTCTTCCAACAAAGACATCAGAAGCTCCAAGAAAGGGCATGGGGGAATCTAGAAGGCCTCTGCAAATCCCTCGGCTTCCCCAGACAGGTGTAAGTGGATGCGGGGAATCTGAGCTGAGCAGGGACTGCCAGGCAACGGCCCCGTCTCTCGAGAGGCACCGGGCTCTCCTCTGAGCGCTGTCAGTCAGCGTAGCATTCCGTGCTGCCATTGATTTTTATGTCTTTCTACACTAATTAGACATGTTATTACTAATCTTTGGTAATCACCACAAGGGGCTTGCGGAAAGTCTCGGAGATTTCAATCTAGATTAAAAATAAGAAGCATTATCACCTCTGGGAAAATGCAAAGAAAGCACATGTTATTTTAATGTTTAAATCAATAAAGCTGTCCTGCTTCTGTTTTGTGCTAGTATTGATGAAATTTATAAAAATCCCGTTTAAACTTCTTTCTGTCCATCTCATCCCTGCAGGGGTGCGTGATTGATTTCTCTGAGGATGCCTGACAGGGGCTACGTGGGAAGGCTGTCAAAGACCCACGTGTGTGTGTGTGTGTGTGTGTGTGTGTGTGTGTGTGTGTGTGTGTGTGATGCTGGTGCAGAGGCCTGGAGATGGGGAGGGGGATGCCCAGCCCTAGTTCCCACTCCCTTATTTTGATTTCCATTGATTCTTCTTATTAAAGAAGCCTTTGAAGCCACAAGAAAGAGAGAAAATCCTTTCTTCCTTAATTAATCTCTCTTCCAATTGTTAGATTGCAACCTTTGATTGCAAAACAACCTGGTTGCCCCAGGCAGATTAAATCGTGTGTGTGTGTGTGTGTGTGTGTGTGTGTGTGTGTGTGTGTGTGAGTGAGCAGGTTGGGGAGGGGGGAGGAGAACTTCTTAGCCAGGAAATCCTGTCATTGGAGAGTGGAGAAATTATCTTCAAAGACGAGAACACAATCTAGCACATTCTTGCGAACAATTGAAAGGAATGTGTTGACACACACAGAGAGATGAGCCTATTTTAATGTTCTGCAGAGACAGACTGTAATTTGTAACATCTCTGATCAGAAATGGAGGTGGCATATGGGCTCCGAGTGAAATAAAGCGCAGTTAACTTTTTGCCAGGCAGGGAGAGGGGGGAGGGGGAGCCGGGACCAAACACATTTCCATGGCCACGGCAATGCTGGCACCAGCAGTGGGGACAGCTTGTGTACCCAGAAGGGTGCCATCGTGTACCACAACTCGGGAGGCGGGCTGCGTTTGCACGTCGCCTGTGCATATGGAGGGTCGTCCTCAGCTAGTTGTGAGGCTAGAGGGGCAGAAGACACTCCTGAGCTCCACCACCCTGCCCCAAACTCCTGGCTCCCGGCTCCTGGCTCCAGGCTCCAGGCTCCAGGTTTGGTGGCATCTTGGTTCCTGACACAGTAGAATTTAACTAGCTTTTGGTGTGAGTTCTGAGTTTCTCTAAGAGAAGTATTTCTGAAATCCTCAGCATTGCTGAAGTCCCTGGCATGCCTCTACCTCTACACTCCAAACATTATTTGATGCATCTTTCCCCCCTACCAGACCATGAGTGCCTTGAAGGCTGGGGTTACATGATGCTGTGGTTTGAATGTGTGCCCCAAAGTTCATGAGTTGGAAACTGAATCCTTACCCTTCTTAGTAAGTTGATGGTATTTGCAGGTAGGACTTTTGGGAGGTAATTAGGATTAGAGGGTGGGGCCCCTGAAGGCACTAGTGGCTTTATAGAAAGAGGAAGAGAGACCTGAACCAGTAGGCTGGCTCTGTCTTGCCAGGCGGTGCCCTCCACCATGCTATGATACAGCAGGAAGGAAGGTCCTCACCAGATGTGGAGCAGACACCAGCACCACATGCATGTGCACCCCAGCTTCCAGAACTGTGAATTGAGTAAACTTCTTTTTTATTCTACCTCTGAGTTATACCCCAAGTCATTTGTTTTTTTTTTTTACTTTGAAATAGGATCTCTGTTTCAGTCAGCATTCTTACTGCTGTAATTCAAGATGCCTGACCACCACAACGTAGAGGAAGGAGATTTATATACTCACAGTTCTGGAGATTTCAGGGGTTCAGTTCATGTTAGGCTAGGTGAACTCTGTGGAGTTCAGGGCATGGTGTGGGAAGGGGAGTGGGGGAGAGAGAGTATAGAGGAAAGAGGAGAGAGAGTGCAAGCAAGGGCTCTGCACTCACGTCACAGAAGCTAGAAGCAGAGAAAAAGAGCAAGGGGAGGAGGGACCATATATAATCCCCAAAGCCACTCTCTCCCCAGAGAACAACCCCACCACCAACATGGCTGCCTTGTCTCTATGAGGTCTAGGGGGACATTCTAAGTCCAAACCATATCAGTCTCACTAAGTTGCTGAAGATCTTGCTAAATTGCTGAGGCTGACCTCCAACCTGTGATCCTCTTGTCTCAGCCTCCCAAGCACTTGGATTACAGGCATGCACCACTGTGCCCAGCTTAAGCCTCTATCCTTTACAAATTATCCAGCCTCAGGTATTTTGTGATAGCAACAGAAAATAGACTAAGACACATGATCAAAGATGATGGAAATACTCATGATGATGGTGGTAATCATTATAATGTATGTAGCATCCATTATTTGCCAACTTTGAGTTGGCACCTTACTTATGTTTTTAATGCATCCAATATCCCCAAAGGGTAAGTATCGCTGTTCTCACTTAACTAGTAAGCAAAGTGAAGTAAAGAGAGATCCAGCGACTTTCCTGAGGCCACTCGACCACTGGGTGGCACAGTTGGAAATGAATCCCAAGCCCTTTACCCTGCAAGACCTGTTGTCTCCCTGACTGAGCCATGGCCCAGAACTATGCTGATGATCAACAATCTTGGCTGAAAGATGGAGAGTCTTGTTATTTCTGACTGCTTATGGTTGTGACCTCTGCAACATCAGACTTCGGTGACCTTCTTCCTGATGGAGAGACTCCAGTAACCTCTCTCCACCTCTCCAATGAACTTTAATTTCATCACAAATTCCAGTTCAATCACTGATGTTCAAAAAGAAAAGAAGAGAGCATTCATCAGACTTACTACAAGGCAGACACTTAGCATATTTTATTTTACTTGTATTTCCATCGTCATCATGACCTATTTTTAACAGATGAAGACATATTCTCAGAGAGGTCAAGTGCGAAATTTAGTAAAAGTCTTGTAGTTAATATGCAGTCACCCTGTGATTATAACCCAGGGTTACCTTATTATTTGATGCCTTAGCCTTTATCAGCCAAATGGAATTTTGTAAGAAGACCAGGGACTCCAGACGCAACAAATCTGAAAAAACGACCCCCTACCCATGTAAGTTCTTGAACTGCAGGCCTGCATTTCTATCTCTGTTGTATAACCCACTAGCACCTCAAACTCAATATATGTGTGGTCATGTGTCTTAGTCTGTTTTTTGTCCCTGTAACTGAACAGCACAGACTGGTTAATTTATAAAGAATAGAAGTTTATTTGGCTCATGATTTTGGAGACTGGCAAGTCCAAGAGTCTGGTCCTGATATCTGCTCAGCCAAGGGCATCACGTAGGAAAAGACAATACTTGTGTGTCAGTTCAGGCCTTTGTTCTCCTCCCTCCCTCTGCCCCACCGTTCTTCCTTCCTTCCTTCCTTCCTTCCCTCCTTCCCTCCCCGCCCTTATTTCTTTCCTTCATACTGGGGATTGAACCCAGAGGTATTCTACCTCTGAGCTAGACCCCTAGCCCTATTTAAAAAAATTTTTTTTGAAATAGGATCTCGCTAAGTTGCTGAAGGTCTCGCTAAATTGCTGAGACTAGCCTTGAACACAAGATCCTTCTGCCTCAGCCTCCCAAATACTGGGATTACAGGCATGCACCACCACAATTGGTTCAGGTCTCTCTTTTCTTATAAAGCCACCAATGCCATTACAGGACCCCAGCCTCATGACTTCGTTAATTCTGATTACCTCTCCAAAGCTGGATTTTCAAGTACCATTAACGTATAAATTTGGAGATTAAGTTTTTAACCCATGGGTCTTTTGGGGGACCCATTCAAACCATGGAATTATGAAACTAAGTTCAGGCCAATTAGATGTAATGGAAGTACCTCCAACCTATAGCAGTTTTCCTGCAAATCCCGTGTCCTAGTCCTGTGGCTCAAATGCAGCTGTAGATGTGATGGTTAGTCTGCATTGTCAACTTGAGTGGACTGAGAGATGCTTAGAACCTGGAGACATCGGGCTGTGTTGATGAGATAATTGGCATGTGAAACAGCTGATGGAGGAGGAAGTCCTGCCCCGAATGTGGGTGGCACTCTCTGATAGGCCGGGTACCCGGATGGAGCAAAGGGTGGAAGGAGGAGGAAGTGGCAGGAAGGCAAGCTTGATCCTTCCTGAGCCTGTGAGTGTGCTGCTGCTGCTCTCTCCCAGGGTATGGGGCTTGGCCTCACTCTTCCAATGCTGACTCTCCCCAGGGATTCTCCTGGGCATTTCCAGGCCTGTCCATCTTGCACTGGGGCTGCATCATTGGTTCCTCAGCCTCTGGCTCCAGCTTTTCAGACTGTGCAGCTGCTGGTTCCCCAGCTCTCTGGTGAGCAGGTGGCCGCTTGGGACTACGGCTTCAGATTGTGTAAGTCAATTTAATAAATCCCCTTATACTTATCTGGCTGAGCATGGTGGTGCAGGCCTGTAATCCTAGTACTTGGAAAGCCCAGACAGGAGGATCGCAGGTTTGAGGATAGCCTTGACAAGTACTGAGACTCTCATCAACCTAGGAGACCCTGTTTCAAAATAAAAATAAAAAATAGGGCTGGGAGTGTAGCTCAGAGGTAGAATGCTTCTGGGTTCAATTCCCAGTACACACACACACACACATACACACACACACACACACACACACATCCAGTGACTTGTTTCTCTAAAAAACCTGGCTAAATACAGTGGGCATGCATCAGTTTCAAACCCAAGAATACAGATGAGGTCTGGATCCCTCTTGGACTCCCTGGGGCAGATCTTGCCAACCCACTCTGGATTGATACAGAGAAGAAAAATATGATTCTATAATTCTGAAGCCACAGTATTTAGGGGTTTCTTCGAAGAGCAGCCTGCTTGGTCTCCTGTTCTCATCCCTCCCCTGTCTTTGCTGATGGCTCTATCCAAACTTGAACTCCCTGTCATCTTTGATATATCTCATCTCTCTACCTCTGCCTCCCCACAGAAGACCTGGAGGCATTAAAGCACAGCACTAGATACATACTTGGAAAATAGAAACACCCAGAAAATGAAAATGAAATGATTCCCATCTCAGTGCACAGAAGGAAACCTACATGTGTTGAGTACTGATTTTAGACCCATCAACACACTCTGTGATGACTCCTGTTATCTCTTTAAATTAAACTTCCAAGGGCCTTTGGAGGAAGTCCAGTCTTGGCTCTTTCAAAGCCTCTTTTAATAGGGCAGGATTTAGGAAAGTGTGGCACCGGGGCAGGGAAGCACAAACTCCTTGGTTCCATAGGTGAGACCCTCCTCAGCCTGGACCTGTACCCAGCCTCTTACCCTTTGCCGTCACCTTCCCGCTGTTTTTACCATCTCAGCTTCTAGCCACATGCACATCCTTTACACTTGCTGGTCTCTCTTCCTGGAATGGCGGTAGCATCTTGTCTACTGGACAAGCTGTCCTTTGAGACAGCTCAACACGTTTCTCACCATGAACTCTTCGCTGACCTCCTGTACCCTCTGCGAGGTTGATTAAGTCTTGTGCTTTTACAGTGCATTGTACAGGCAGACAGGACTGTATTCAGCAGAAGCACCTCACTGTGGCTCTTACTTTTCAATCCCTTGCTAGATTATGAACTCTCTGCAGGGAACCTCATCTTAGCCATTGCTTCGGATAGGTCCCCAGCACAACTCCTGGCACCTGAAAAGGGTTCCATGAATATTAAATGAAATTGTAATCCTAGCCACAGTCAAGCGACCTTGACCTTTTGTAATGAGAAAATCTCACTGTGAGAGATTCTGACTTGTCCAGAGCAAAGGTATTTAGAGTTGTGTTTTGAACATAGATCTGTATATCACTGTACAACTGCTTCTTGATATCCCAGCCTACAGAAAGCGATTTTTCTTCAGAAGGAGAGATTTTCTGGATTAAAAGTCTCTAGACAGATCTCTCATCATTTTGGGGGTGGGGTTCTGGGGATAGAACCCAGGGGCACTCTCCTCTGAGGTACACTCCCAGTCCTTTTTCATTTAATTTTTTTCTTTTGAAACAGAGTCTTGCTGGGTTACTGAGAGTCTCGCTAAATTGCTGAGGCTGTCCTCCAACCTGCGATCCTCTCATCTCAGTCTCCCAAGAACAGATTACAGGCATGTGCCACAATGTCCTGATTCACCTCTCTCATCTTAATGCGGATTTATTCAGAGCAAAGAAATCTCCTTGGCTTATGGTAAAAGTGAACTAAAAAGCATCAGCGGTTGCCCTCTAGCATCCTCTGTGCAGCTCCCTGGGCATGTGGTCCACACAGGTCTAGAAACAGCCCTCCTTTGTCTGGGTCCATAGCACGGTTCCTCCCTCCCTTCCTCCCTCCTTCCAGCAGAACATAGACCTGGGCTCCTCCTTCTGCAGTCTCCCCTTGGGGGACAGATGGATTTATTTTGGGTCACTGGCAGTGGGAGGGTCTCTTGTGGTCTCTATTTTGACAATATTTGAGCTACATCCTTTGTGCCAGCAGGTGGGGCCTGAGGCCAGTTTGGCTGCTGTGGGCCTTGACTTTGGAGTGCCTGGAAATCAGGAGTGGCATTCTCGTTCAGCCACCACTCTCTTTTCCCCACCTAATGTTGATTTCAGTAAATGCCTGGGGTCTGGACCGTTCAGGCTCTGAGTGTTCTCCAGTTCTCAAAGCCAGCCTACTGGATGGTTTCTCTAGGCTTTGTCTTGCTCTTTCTACCAGTTGCTCCGTCATTCAAGTTTCCTCCCGTGGCCCTGCTGGTCTGGGGTGTTGGGCACAAGGTATCACCGAGGAGGTATAAAGGAGTTTCTCTGGGGAGGAAGCAGCTCAGTGTTTCCCAGCAGGCAGGACCACACAAGTGCATCTCGCCGCAGCTCTTACACCAGTCAGCTTTCTGTTCCAGGCAAGGCTACGAGGGCAAGAACCTTGTCTCACCCGATGCTTTGTGTGGGTCCATAGCACGGTTCCTGGCACCTGCAAGGGTGTCAGTGGACATTCGATGACAACTGACATCTCAACAGTAGTCATTGGCACTTGAACAATGACCTTTGGAGGGAGGAGGGTGGAAAGAAAGCTGGAACTCATTCTTAAAAAATGCATGAAGATTTTGCATTTTGTTCTAGAATATACCTGAGTGGATTATGGTCTTAAGGAAACACTTTAAAGGAACAGCTGTGCTTTGCAGGTGCTGAGCCCAGTGCTCACCCTTTACTGTAATTAACTCAATTCTCTGCTCTGCCACCAGAGTAGAGGCCTCCAGAGCCTTTGGTGCTGTGCCTGGCCCTGGGCCCTGAACTGAGCACTCCTGCAGGAACCCACATCCAAGAGCACTAGACAAAGGCTTTCCCAGAGCGACTGTGTGGTTGTGAAATTCATTCTGATGCCAAGAGGGGGTTTGGGAGAGACTTACGGAGCAATTGTGCCCGCTCTCATGCTCCACTGATAAGCCCGACTGTGAATTGCAACATATGCAGCCCATAATGAATAAGAGAGAGATTTATTAGGGGATGTCATCTCTGGTTAAGTACTTTATATGTAAGACGAGTATTTCCCTTGTACATATTCCATTTTCAATGGGTTTCCAGCCATTTCCAATCCATTATTTTTAACTCCTTGCATTATATTGATGGTAAATTAATTACAACAATTACAAGTCAAAAACCCATATTGTCCAATTATAATTTAATTCATTTCAGCGACTCTCTTCGAGTTTCGGATAAAAAGCCGAAGCACTTTAGAAAATGCTGTCATCTCCTCTAAAATCCTGTCATCGCACCCCATATTTCCATGGTGGTTTGAAGATGTAATGGAGATTCAGCCGGGGGCCTGGCTGCCACCCCAGGTGACAACCCTCAGGGTAGCCAGCCAGCCTGGGCTTGGATCCAGATTCAACAATCTGCCAGTTGTTGTGACCTTGGGCAGGTACATCATCTCTCTGTGCCACTGTTTCCTCATCTGTAGAGTGCAGTCCCTACTCCAGGGGGCCGCTCTGAGGATTAAATGAGTTAGTATAGCCAATTCCCCAGAATATACAGTCAGCCCCCTATCGATCTTAGCTGTACTTATCATTCCTAGGCTCTAGGAGAAGAATGGCAGGTGGGTTTATCTCACAAAGCATCTCCAATCAGTGGGTATTGCATTTCTGGGGCATGGTGTGAAGATACATCCAGAGTCCTAGGCTGGGCTCAGCAAAAACGTGCAGGGATCAATTAGAGGTGTCTGCCATAGGCGCTGCTATTGGAAGAGGTGGCCGGTAAGAGTCAAGATCTACTAGGTTGAGGTTGTGCTTGTTTGAACCCCTGCTCTATCCACCGTACCGAGCATCACATGTGTCCTATGAAGCCGTATGTCTTTGCATCTGCCATGTCTGAGGCCACCCCTATCCTGGGCTCCTCCACCATCCCAATAAATTTCCTTTTCTGCATCAGCCAGCTTGGTCTGGATTTTCTGTTGTGAGTACTAAAAAATTCTTAACTGACCCAAACAGGGAGGTCGTCTCCTTATGAGGGATCAATTTCAAACATGTCCAGGGCTAATACCATCACAGCACGACAGCCTGATGCATACTTCCGCTCTTGGAAATAATATCCCCCCAACCAATTCATCATATTAGTTACACGCTTGGCTCTGAGAATTCCTCTTCGTGGACAGGCAGGTGAGCAAGGTCATCTCGGGCCCACGCTGACCACCACTTTTCACTGACATATTCCTTCTTAAGATATTGCTGATGTCATTGATTGGTTTTCAGATGAGCCATCTTTTCTTGCCTTCTGCCTGAGCATGTCTCTGGAGGAGATTTTTCTATGAATCCAATCTAATCTACCACGTTCTTGATTTTATTAACTGAGCTTTCCAAGTCCTAGGAGGCCCTCGCTGCCATTTCCACTGCTGTGCACAAGTCGGGAGGCTTCCTAAGCTGACTTGCTAGCTATCAGAAGCATCCAGAAACTGCATAAGAGGAAAATATGGGCTTAGTGTCCCACTGCTGTGGCTCGAGCCCTTGACCTTATGCCATTTTAATCTCTTCAAGGTCATCCTTCAAAGATTGGCATATGAAGCCAATTATTGTTGTTCCCTTCAGAGCCTTCACTCTGGCTCTGGTCTTCAATTCCACTGTCTCTCTACCTGGAGAGGGTCCCCTCCCAGTCAGTGACCACCCCAGTCATTAGGGCTCTCTCTCCATTCTGACCCTCTGGACCAACATCAGCCTGCAGCCCTCATCTTGCATGGGCTGTCAAGGTGAGCACCAGGTTCCCCTTTCTAGATAGGGGCCATATCTTAGTCACTGTTCTGTGCCCAGTTTTCACAAATCCTAGATAAGATAGCCTGTGGTTAAAGATAATCAACTAAACCGCAAGGGGATGCAGTGTTGTAAGGATGCAAGGTCTGGCTCCATTGTTTGCCAGGGCTGTCTGCTGCAGGCTCACTGAGTCAGGTGATAATCTCTGCTCCTCTTACTCTTCTTCCAACACCCTAGGTTGTATTCATACTGCCCTAATTTCTCATGCTGTTATTTTTCCCTAGGATCTCTTCTCTCCTTCCTCACCTGCTCCACTTGCCAGGATCTCCCAACCCAGCTCTTTTGTGGAATGGTGTGTTCAGCCCGCATTGCACATCATTTGGGGGGGGGGGTTGTCTGCTATACTTTTTCCAGATCATAAGCATCCCCAAGGCCCAAGGTGCCTCTTGCTCACCCCTATAGCTCTTGAACCTATCACTGAAAGATGACAGCGAATTGTTGGAGACCACCTGGTCATGATCAGAATCCTTTGTGGTGCTGTAGAGGTCTCTGATTGCAGGGAACCATGATTTCCTGAATGGCTCCTCCTTCCTCTCTCTCGGGATGGGATTTGTTGAGATGTCTGTGCACACAGGTGAACCGAATCATTTTCTTGCAGGTTGACAATAATGAGAACAGCCAGACTCCCTGAGCAGCTCTATCCCAGGCTGGGCTCTTAATCTCCCCATTCTTCCTGGCTCAGCATGATAAGGACACAGAACTCACTGGCCTGGGGCCAGGAAGACTGTCAGCAGGAAGACCAACCCAGGATGGCATCAAACCACAGGAGTATTTTCCCCTCTCTTTTCTTCTCCCGGCATCACCAGCAGATGGAGAAAGCTTTCATTATTTTCCTTTCCTTTTATTTTGTCAGAAGGCTGTTCTCCACTAGATCCCCAGCTAAGGCAAAGCGAGAGAAAAACAGAAAAGCAGAGAAAAGAGGATGAGAACCAGAGGAAATGAGGAAGAGAAAGAACTCGAGAACAGGGTACAATAAATCAGTGGGGATTCTGGGCCAGGCGAAGAAAAGGCTGCTCCCTCCTGGGACACTTACATCAAGAGTCAATTGGATCACAACGTCCACTGACTTTAAAGAAATATCCTGCATCATTCTATCTTGGCACATGAGGAAAGGACCCGTCATCAAACCATGAGGCCTATCTCCTTCTTCCCACGAATCCCTTGATATTATATATATATAATATAAAGGATCATATATATATATATATATATATTATCCAACCTGCTGTAATGGAATGTTACTCTATCCCTCAGCTTAATTGGTGAAGTGCAGAAGAACAAAGCAAATATTTGTGCAGCTTGCTTGAAAGCTGTTCTTGTAATTAGGAGGGAACATTTTTCAGTGCCTGTGTCTGAATTGCAATACACAGGCAAAGGAGTCAGTTTGCTTTGGGATCAATAGATGTCGTCTCATTTGGCAGAGAACCTGGGGCTTTGTTTTGAAAACTGGAGAAGGCTGGACAGTTCAATCTCTAAATGCCTAGCTCCATTTAACATGGCAACTGGATGGTGGTTTTGTTTCCAGACTGGTATGTTGTCCAGCACAAGAATGACAAAAGCCTTCCCAATATGAATTGGCTCAGGGTTCATCTTGCAGATGCACAAGGATCTGAAATGTGGACTCTGATTCTTCTGCTGGACAACTTCTGGGTACCCTGTGAAGTCCAAGAGAAGAGCCATCTCTGTGGACAGCCTTCCCCCACCATCTGGTGGAGGGAACACCTGTCTTCTGCATATCCTTGGCACTCACACTGCCATGACTTGGAGGTAGTGTTGAGCCACAGTGGCTGTTATTTCTTTATTTCTCCCTCTATCTCTATTTTTTTTTTCTTTTTGTAGTACTGGGGATTGAACCTAGACGCGTTATACCTTTGAGCTACACCCCCAGCCCTATTTTATTTTATTTTGAAACAGTGTCTTACTAAGTTGTTGAGGGCCTTGCTAAGTTGGTGAGGCCAGCATCGAACCTACCTCCTGTCTCAGCCTCCCAAGTCCTGGGATTACAAGCATGTGCCACTGCACACAGCTCCCTCTCCTTTTTTTTCTGTTGCATTTTTAAGGTCTCTTTGGTTGCAAGTAGGAGTCCACTTGAGCTAGAAGAACACTGAAAAGAAAATTGATTGTAGGGACACACAGATGTTCTAAAAAATCAAGGCAAGGATTCAGTCAG
This sequence comes from Graphiurus murinus, assembly GCA_004027655.1. NCBI lineage: Eukaryota > Metazoa > Chordata > Mammalia > Rodentia > Gliridae > Graphiurus > Graphiurus murinus. The sequence goes on from PVLC010000697.1 coordinate 44,372, forward strand.
CCCTCAAGAAGAGACCAGACAATCAAACAGCAGTTGAGTTTGGCTCTCTCTGCATCTTACTTTTTCCATGTTTCTCCTTGTCTTTGGTGATTGGCCTCTTCTGCTTCTCTATCCTTTTGATTTGCATTCCAGAGTCCAGGCAGCTCTGGCCAAGGATCAGGGCCACAGAGTCTGTATTAGTTTCTCAGGCTGTTTTTCATAAAGTGCCCCAAACTGAAAGGTTTAAAGCAGAAATTTATTATCTTAGAATTCTGGAGGCTGGAAGTTTGAAATCAAGGTGTAGGCAGGGTCATACTCCCTCTGATGGCTCTAGAAGAATCTTATTTTCCTGAAAAAAGTCTCTTCCTAGCTTCTGGTGTGGTCAGGTATGCTTGGTGTTTCTGGGCATGTAGACACACCTCTCCACTTGTGTGGCTATCTTCTCATATCAGCTTTTATCATGTCTCTGTGTCCAAATTTCTTCTTAAATTTTTTTTAATTTTGAGATGGAGGTCTTACTATGTTTCTCAGGCTGGCCTCAAACTTGTGATCCTCCTGCCTCAGCTTCCAGAGAATCTGGAATTACAGGTGCATGCTCTGCTTATGGCCAAATTTCCCCTTTTGGTAAGGACATAGATTAGGGACCAATGACCTCATTTAATTTGATTATCTTAATAGAGGCCTTGTTATCAAATAAGGTCCCATTCTTAGGTACTAGTGGTAAGGACTTCAACATCTCTCTTTTAAGGTGTACAACTGGCCCACTGGCTGGGCAGACAATATCTGTTATGTGGCTTCTATGTGGGAACTGTTGGTACACATGACGAGTCACTACCTGCCTTGGGCTATACCAGCTCAAGGACTATGTCTGTTGCAGTTTTGCCTGGAGATAAGTAAGTACTTAATAATAGCTAGCACTTATTAAGCCCTTACAGTGAGCCCTGTCTATATATTCTAATCCTGTCACACTATGAAGTCAGTTGGTCTTCAGGTCAGCTCTGCAGTAGACACTACCTTTATCCCATTTAATAGAAAAGGAAACAAGCTCAAGAGGAAATGGTCAGTATAGGGTTATAAGCCAGTTAGCACTCTGCCAGGGTTTGCGTTCTTATCCACCGACTTGCCTGAATTCCTCTGGAGTGTCAAGGAGAGGTGGGACCTGAGGGTAGGTGTTATGATGAGATACAGAATGTCCCCTGAACTAGTTCATTTTCTGAGTTGGTGTAATTAAATCCTGAGGGCTGTAATCTCATTAGTGGATAAGTCCATTGTAATGGATTTATTGGCAGGCAGGGTGTGGCTGGAGGAGGTGGGTCCCTGGGGGTGTGGTGTCTTAGGGACTGTGCAGGTATCGCTGGCTCTCTCTTGCTTCCAGTCTCCATGATGTGAGAGCAGAGCCCTTGCTCTTTCGCTCTGCTTCCTGCGTTCATGCTCCAAGCTCTACTGATGTAATCTTGTTCAATATGGACTGAACCCCTGAAATCTCCAGAACTGTGAGCAAATAAAATCTTCCTTCCCCTTAGTTGTGGTGATCAGTTGTTTTGGATCACAGAAGCGAGAATGCTGACAGAAACAGTAGGAGAGGAGATCACTTCCTAGGTGAGGATGGACAAGGAGGACATCGGCATTCAAGGATTTCACCTGCTAAAACAACCAACTTACTTGGAATTTCTAGTAGAGACATGCTTTGCTTCCACATTGTGGCCCAATATCAAACCCTGGTCTTACACAAGCCTGGGGTCACGCATGAGATTTTGGTACCATGAGAAACAAGAGTTCTATACCTCCTCAGCTGTTTGTTTCTGGAGTCTATGCTCTCAATTATGGTGCCATGATGTTCAGTAGACTCTTTTCTTGGAAAACTCATGAGTGTCAGCATCTCAGCTTGCCTTGCCCAGGCCCACCCTTCTAACAGGGTGTCACAGAGGCTGACACCCAGAGCACCTTCCTTCCTTAGGCAAAGTTGGCTAGGCAGGTAGGTCACCAATGGCCATGGCCCACCCTGGGGTGGGGCTTGGGAAGCATTATGATGTCTGGACCTGGTGTTTGGCTGCTTCATCTTGCCACAGTCCAGTTCTTGTGATATATCCCAGTTCCAAGTGGAGATGGTGGCCCTAATTGGCTGGGTCCTAATAGCTGCCTGTTCTCTTTTTATGGAAAGGGAGAGGATGGAGGCATCTTGTTACCTAGATATTGGTGGAATCATTTGATGATCATCATGATTGTTCACAAGTCTGAGGGGTTCCCTCACTGAATCTGAACACTAGATGCCACTAGGACCTTCAGGGCCAAAGTGAAGCTTATTATAGGCTTTAGTATCTGAAGATCTTGGGGTTCCCCTGGGATCAGCCCTTAAGGCTAGATAGCTTTACCACTTCCGGCCCCACCCTTAGTGCTAGCCACTGATTTTGTGCCTGTCTGGCTTCAGGTTCTGCTAATTCTAGTGTTTATGGCTTTGGATATTATTTCATCTCTCTTCACTAGCAGAAGTTCAGTCTGTGAAATAGAAATAGATATATGTTGAATAAGAGATATAGGGATATATGTAAGAATTGGACTATAGATCCAGAAGAGTTGTAGAATCTGAGAAGCCACTAATCAGTCTTTAGGAAGCATGAGTGATGGAGAGGCCAGCCATATTCAGCTGCCAAATTGGAACAGTAGTGGGGAGCTATAGAGATTTTAGAAAGCTAGAACCTCTGTGAGTCTACAGCAAACACCTGCCATTGAGCAGGGCCACTATAAGCCAGCTTTTTGGGAGAAGAGCCAGATGTGGAGTAAAGAAAAGGAGGAACAAGCCGGAACCTGCTGGGCACCTCCATTTCTGTTATTGCATCTGGTCCTGAAGTCCTTCAAAGAGCAATGGTCCCTGCGTGACTTCACTTCTGTCCCCTCTGGAACTTACACAACTTTTTCTTTTGGCATCTCAAACTCAGAACCCTATAGGGAATGAGATTACAGGAAACTACAATTCGTACAAGTGACAATAGAATGATCTAGCAAACTATTTGAGAATTGTTTCCTCATCTGTGCGATAAGGATGTTAATGGAGAGCTGTTCTGGATTGCATGAGATAGCAACACAAAGCACACAATAGCAACAATAATAAGACATTCTTATAGGCTTGGGGTGGGATTTCTCTGCCCACCATCTTCCCAGATTGCCTCCATCCAAGGATATGTTAATAAAAGTGTGATGGCTAATTGCCGGTGACAACTTGACTGGGCTAAGGGATACTCAGATAGGTGGAAGAGTGTTATTTGTGGGTGTATCTGGAGGGGTATTTCCAGAAGGGGTTGGCATTTGAATCAGTGGACAAAATAAGAAAGATCTATCTTCACCTTATGTAGGAGGGAACCATCCAATCAGCTGAAGGCCCCTAAAAGGAAGAAAAAGCAGAGGAAAAGCAAATTCATGGTCTATCTGGAGCTGGGAAGTATCTTCCCCTGTTTCCTGATGTCAGAACGCTAGATTCTCTGGCCTTTGGATTCTGAGACTTGCACTAGGGTCCCTAGGTTCTCAGACCTTTGTTCTTGGACTGAGAGACACACTGTGGGCTCCCCTGGTTCTGAGCCTCTGTACTTGCAGTGAACTATGCTGCTGGCTCCTCTGGTTCTAGAGCAAATGGCCTATTGTGAGACTTCTCCACCTCCATAATTGCATGAACCAATTCTGTTCATAAATTCCCCCCCCCCCCTCTCTCTCATTGGTTTTGTTTCTCTGGAGAATCCTGACTAACAAAGAAAGATAAACTGTTAATAAGACTCATCTGATTAAGCATTTTTAAAAGAAGGTGTAACTTGAAGACCCAACCAGAGAAGACATCTAATATTCTTCTCTTCCCTCTTCTCCCCTCTCCCAGGGCTCAAATGTTCTCTCTGCCAAGCAGAGAGGAAACAATGGTACCCATGGCAGAAGAAGAAACAGGAGACCTGTTGTATGAGGAGAGGAGGCAGTGATAGTGTTGGGGCTGAGGGGCAGAGCCAGTCCTCTCCAATGGTCAGTGTGGCTGTTTGAGGCACCACGAGAGTCTGTGGCTGTGGTCCCATGTGAGCAGAGGAGGGTCCCTGAGGACAACTAACTAGAGAGGGGTCTCCCACAGCACATCCAGTTCCTTCTTGCATGAATCAGCTTCATTGCTTGAATCTCCAGTGAGGAAGAATGGAGCCTGATTAATCTTTTCTTTTAAATTCACATGGTTGTTTGCTTGTGGGGGAGGCTACCTTCCTCCGCCACTCTCCCAAGCCTGTGCTTCAGCCCAGCTCATGAACAGATGCTGAACCCTGGACACCTGATTCTTTCCAAAGTCAAGTAGGTGGACAGAGCCTCTGGCCAGCTAACAGTAAAAATGGGCCCCCCTGCCCTACCTATAGACTTATAAAGGGGATAATCCCTGGTCTTGGGGTGATACTGTGTGTAGGCACTGTCTTAAGTTCCTTATATATGCAGTACAGTTATTGACCCCAATAAACATTTGATAGATGGTGGCATCCAATCATCATTCTATCAGCCCTTTTACTGAAGGCTGGTAGGAGAGGCCATTTCTGATAGGCAACAAGGTTGGGATGTTGTTGCAAACTCTGAGCCTAGCAGGGGAAAATATACTGGGGATAATGTGGTAGAAGCTGCTGGTGTATTTTATTATCATATCCTAATAGTGTCTACCAGTCACTGGGGGTTACCCTAGCTCCAGAGGAAGCACGGAATATCCCTCGGAACATCAAAAGCTTTTAAGATGTAGAAAGTGCCACACTCAACACAGATAATAGCTTTCAGCCTGAAGTATTTCAAGGGCTTTGGGGTGATCTCAGAGAGGACCTCAGAGATGTGTCACACAGAGGAAATCTTTCATAAAGACTTGTGTATCCTCAGGGCTTTCAATGGGACTTAAGAGGATGAGTTATGGATGTCGTGTGTGTGTGTGTGTGTGTGTGTGTGAAAGAGAGAGAGAGAGAGAGAGAGAGAGAGAGAGAGAGAGAGAGAGAGAGAAGAGGAGAGGAGAGAATATGAACCATTCTGACTGCTCTTGAAAGTATTGCTATCAGAGGGTAAGTTAAAACAAAAACAACAAAAGAAATCCAGAACCCATTCTCCCTTTTTAGACAAATTCAATTCCAAATGAGGGCTTTGATAAATGTGTGATAGAGGTATCTAGCAAGATCTCTTTTAAATACCATCGCGTTCTAGTTAGCTTTTCGGTTGCTGTGACCGAAACACAGTACAACTTAGAGGATGAAAGGTTTATGTGGGGCGGGCTCACAGTTTCATAGGTCTGTCCATGATTGGATGACTGCAAGGCAGAAACAGCTGAGTGGCAGGGCATGGTGGAGGAAAAGTCACCCTTGGCTCTTGGTGGCCAGGAAGGACAGGGAGAGGGAGAGAGAGGGGAAAAGGAGAGGGAGAGGAAGAAGGAGAGGAGGGAGGAAGGGAGGGAGGGAGGGAGGAGGGAGAGAGAGAGACAGAGAGAGAGAGACAGACAGACAGACAGAGAGAGAGAGAGAGAAAGAGAGAGAGAGAGAGAGAGAGAGAGAGAGAGAGAGAGAGAGAGAGAGAAAGAGAGAGAGAGAGAGAGACCGACCATGCCTTCAGTGATCCACTTCTTCTAGCCATGTCCCACTTCAGAGCTGGCTGCATTGTCTAACACATGAGCTCCTCTAGGGAACATTTTATATCCAAACCATAATACACAAATTTTGATCACATGATAAATACATGCAAAATAGTTCTGTGTTTAATGTCAAAAGTTAATGAAAAATAAGATTTCAAGGCAAGAGTGCTACTGAATAATTTCTGCAGGAACAAGGATTATTTTTTTAAATAATGATTAATTCTAGATGACTGTCCCTTCAACTTGCTGAATTCACCCAAGTCATCTGTTTATTCGCCACAGGCATTGAGTGATTTTTGTTTGGTAGCATTTATTGGTCTTTATTGACTTAGGTATAAATATCAAGCAGCGTCCGCAAGGGGGATGAACTCCCATGGAGAAGGCAAACTAAACACTGCACCCTGAGGCCTCTCTTTTGATGGAAAAATGGACTTGGGGGTCAGAAAATAAATATTTAGAGAATGTCTTCTCTGGTGGTCCTAACCTGGTTACAGAGAGCATGCACATGTAAGTAAGATGTAAGACGTAGTCTTTACAAGCTAAGGAGTTGGATAGAGGAGTTAGAAGCCCTGTTTGCAGAGCTATGTGTAGTGGAACCACAGGATAAATAGGAACTATCAGGAGAGGACAATCAATGTGATATAAAACTTCTGTGAAATCTGGCAGTCTAACTAACACACGCTTGGCATGTAGGTACAAAGGCACTCTAAAACTGGTTCACGGAAGGGATGGGAAGAAGGTGAGTTCCTACTCCATCTGGAAGGAAAGACAGAACTTTATATCTCTTATAAAAGTAATATCCATATGGCTAAAACAGTAGTTTTAACCTTTCACATCTCCACCCTTGGGTTCTCAGGGCAGACACAGTTGACTTTCCATTTTCATTTGTTTTCTTGGTTACCACCAGAAGCCTTCAGAAAATAGTGCTGCCTTGGTGTCTGCTGGAGATGGACTTCAAGACCTCGGGAGATACCCAAATCCACCATGCTCAAGACCCTTGTATAAAATGGCATAGTATTTGCACATATATATTCTCCTGTATACTTTAAACTATCTCTAGGTTACTAATAATCCCTATGATGTAAATAGTTGTTATAATGTATTGTTTAGGGTATAATGACAAGGAGAAAAGGCTGTACATGTTTAGTACAGACATGATATTTTTCCTTGGGAATATTTTTGATCCACAATTGACTGAATTCACAGATGTGGAACCTGTGGATATAGAGATCTGAGTGGACTATACTTAAAAAAAATTTTTTTTGTGGTACTGGAGATTGAACCAAAAGGCATTCTACCTCTGAGCTACACCCCCTATTTTATTTTATATCTTGAAACAAGGTCTTACTTAGTTGCAGAGTTTCAGAGGGCCTCACTAAGTTGCTGGGGCTGGCCACAAACCTGTGAACCTCTTATGTCAGCTTCCCAAGTACTGAGATTACAAGTGTGCATCACCACTCCTAGTTTATACCAAATTTTTTCTTTTCTTTTCTCTCTTCTTCTTCTTCTTCTTCTTCTTCTTCTTCTTCTTCTTCTTCTTCTTCTTCTTCTTCTTCTTCTTCTTGCAATACTGGGGATTGAACCTAGAGGCATTCTACCTCTGAGCTACAGCCTCAGCCCTATTTTTTTTTTTGAAACAGGGGCTCACTAAGTTGAAGAGGGCTGCACTAAGTAGCTGAGGCTGGCTGTGAACCTGCAATCCTCCTGTCTCAGCCTCCCAAGTTCTGGGATTACAAGGGTGTACCACTGCACCCAGCTTTTCTCTTCTCTTCGCTTCGCTTCTCCTCTCCTCTCCTCTCCTCTCCTCTCCTCTCCTCTTCTCTTCTCTTCCTTTCCCTTCCCTTCCCTTCCTTTTCCTCCTTCTTTCCTTCCTTTCTTCCTTATTTCTGTTTTTATAAGGCTGAGGGTGTAACTCAGAGGTAGAATGTCCCTGGATTCAATACCCAGTGCCACAAAAAACAAAAATCAACAACAAAAAACCCTTATACCAAATTTTCAATCTATAAATTAGATGATGAATGCTTCTGTCTCCTACACCCCCTGCCACATTGCTTTTGTACTTGTGGGTTTATATTAATTATATTCTCTTCTGGAACCACAAAAAAAGCCTTCTAGGTTTTGATTATGGGTTGATGAAAAAACAGAGCTAACAGTGTGTATAATAATATGATTATGTAAATAGTCACTGTGGAATTGAGCAGTGTGATTAGGCCCAAGGGAAATACATGTAACCCTGTCATTAGGGTCATCTGTTGCTGTAATCAAAAGCAAAAGCAAAAGCAAAAAAAAAAAAAAAATCAATGCAGAACAGGAAGTGAGTGTGGCAAGGTACAGGCTGACTCCAGAGATTGTGAGTTGTTCAGTGCCTTTTGGCCTAGAGATGCTGTGAAGAAATTACTGTGTCACTAAGAGTGACATGGTGACATGAACTGAGAAAGTTTAGAAATTTTTGATATAGCTTCTATTCTAGAAAATTTCTTTTGGCTCTTGCATGGAGAATGGCTGAGAGTTGCACAAGAGTAGAAATAGGAAGGCATGTGAGGAGGCCATGGAAGTAGATGCTGTGCAACATAATGATGGCATTTACTAGGGAGGGGACCAAGGGAATGCAGAGAAATTGAATAAGAAAAAGGCCCTGTTTTCTTAAGACAGCAGTTTATTACCATCTGCAAGACAATGCTTGTAATAAATTTGGAAGTCCATGATAACTGTGATGTGAGTGGGGTTCTTTGAGTGCGAGTGGGTTCTACAACCCATTCAGCCACATACTGTAGTCCTGGGTGAAGCATTTTGGAGCGCGTCATTTGCAGCTGGAAATGCAGTATCTTTTTGCTTCCAAATCCATGGCGAGGTCTGGAGTTGCCTCAGTCTCTCAAGCCTTAGTCTCCTTCCCAGGCAGATTATCTGCATTCTTTAGAAAAGTTGCTGGGGTTTTAGCAGACAGCAAATATCACTCACCCTCCTTCTACCTCTGCTCTTTGCCTCTGTAGATTCTGACATCGGGGCATCTCCAAGTCCAAGATGGGAGAATAGATCCCAACAGCTTTGGGCAGGGTTTGGAGAATTATTTTCATTCCTGTGATCTGTTCATGTATGTAATTCCATTTAGATAGTTCCATTAATGTCATTGTCCACTGACACTTGTTCAAATTTCTAGTGTGCTAAACATAAACTGTGCATATGAGAGTTATGATAAAGCATTTTTAGCATTCTAGGGGTCTCATTCTCCCCCCCCACCATCACATTCCTTGTTTTGGGGTGCATACCATGTCCATGGAATTTTTTTTCAGGGGAGAGAAAAAATCTCCATTCTCACTCCATCATGTTGAACCAAACATCACAATGTTAGAGCACACTAAGATTCTACTTTCAGATGTGAAAAAGTAAGAATCCAGTTTCCATATTGCAAATCTCTCAGGACCCTGGTGTGGAGCATCTGCTTTAGAAAGGGGTTAGGTGTTGAGGGAGTTACAGCAGAGTAGGGTCTTGCATGGCCCCCTGGGAGGAGTATGAGAAAGGTATCTTGGATAGACAGGCTCCCAGAAAAGAGAGCATCCAACTTGTTTGTAGAGAATGACCATTTGGTTCTGTGGGATCTATGGGTAGTGGATGTAGTAAGAGGTAGGGTGTTTTTTGTTTTTGTCTATTTTGTGTTGCTATACCAGAATAATACAGACTGAGTAATTTATAAAGACGTTTCTTTACTTATTGTTCTGGAGGCTGGGAAGTCCAAGGTCAAGGTGCCTGCATCTGGCAAGGGTCCATTTGCTGTGTGATCCCATGGCAAAAGGCATCACATGGCAAGAGAGTGGGAGCTTGTAAGATCAAGTCCTTCTTCCCCCAGAAAATGTATGTTGAGGTTCCAACTCCTAGTACCTCTGGATATGACCTTATTTGGAAATAGGGTCACTGCAGATGTGGTTAGTTAACATGATGTCATATTAGAGCAGGGTGGAACCTTGATCCAATATGATTATTGTCCCTACAAGAAGAGAGACACAAAGAGAGCAGTGGCCACGTGACAATGTAGACAGAGACTGGAATGGCGCTTCAATAGTCCAAGGAATTCTAAGGATTGCCAGGAAGGGTTCTCTCCAGTAGGCTTTAGAGGAAACATGGCCCTGTTAACACCTTGATTTCAGACTTCCAGCCTCCAAAATTGAGACAATAAGCTTCTGTTGTTTTAAACCACTTAGTGTATAGTACTGTGTTACAGCAGTTCTAGGAAAACTCGTATGGTCATTCTAAGCCCTTCAGGTATGGAAAGGTAGGAGGTTTATGGGTGGCAGCTCCTATGATAGTCTGATAGAGGAGGTGAGACATCGATAGGGAATAGTTCAAGGCAGGATGTGAGTATTATCAGTGCTAAAGAAATCCAATATGCGTGTGCCCCTCAGTTCTTCTTATCAGAACTTCTCTTGTTTCATGTCTTCCCCCACTTCATCTCATTTACTCAATACCTGCATGCATTGGGTTCCCTACCTAGAGCACCTTGTCTGGCCCCCTTAGAACTCAGAGAGTTGTAAATCAGTCTCCCTGTTTCACAGCTGAGTCATAGACTCAGGGAGGGTGAATCCCTTGCTTAACACCAGTCACACATGGCAGCAGGGTTTCTAAGTCATGAGGCTCCCCCATGATTTCCTTCCAAAGGTGAAGCTGCAAGCCGGGCGTGGTGGCACATGTTTGTAATCCCAGCATTCGGGAGGCTGAGACCGGAGGATCCGGGTTCGTGGCCAGCCTCAGCTACCTAGTGAGGCACTCCGCAACTTAGGGAGACTCGGTTTCAAAATAAAGAATAAAAAAAAAAAGGGGGGCTGGGGGTAGAATGCCCCTGAGTTCAACCCCCAGTACCGCAAAAAAAAAAAAAAAAAAGGTGAAGCTGCAGGTGGCACTGACCAGGCCACCCATCAGGATGGCAGCTGAAGAAAAGTGTGAGAGTGTAATCTCACACCAAGGAGGAGAATGCACCAGTTATTTCCTTCCTCCTTCAGTGGAACCTTCTGGATGAGCAAGCACCAACCAGTCACTTCTAGCCCAGAAGAAAAGAAGAGAGTCCGGTGTGTTCTGTGCGAGCATTGGAGAAGTGAGTTAGAGTGCGTTTGCATTTATGTGCTGCTTTAGGCATCTATTGCTGGGTAACAAATTATCCCAACAGTTGAGGCTTAAAAATAGAAACATTTACTCTCTCATAGTCCCTGGGGCACAGAAACCTCCCAGCAGCCTAGCTGGGAAGTTCTGACTCAGTGGCAGTGAAAATGTCGGCTGGGGCTGTGATCATCCAAAGGCTAGACTGGTGTGGAGGATCCACTGCTAACTGTATTCATGTGGCTACAGGTTGAAAATCCCCTGCCTGAAGTGCTTGGGACTAGGTGTGTTTCAGATTTACGATTTTTTTTCAGGTTTTGGAATAGTTCCACATACATAATGAGATATCCTGGGGATGGGATTCAAGTCTAAACACAAAATGCAATTCAGTTACATACACACTTATATACATAGCTGGAAGGTAACTTTATTCAGTATTTTTAATGTGCTTGTGTTTTGGCAGTGACTCACTACATGAGGTCAGGCATGAAATTTTCCTCTTGTGACACCATGTGAATACTCAAAAGGCTTTGGATTTTGGAGCATTTCAGATTTCAGATTAGGAATGCTCAACCTGGACCTCAGACCCTTTGCTATTTGTTGGAGACTGGCCTCATTCCTGGACACATGTGCCTCTCCATAGGGCCGCTAGAGGGTCTTTATGAAATAGCAGCTGGCTTCTTCAAGAGCATCTGATCCAAAGGAGAGCAACCCAGAAGTCATAGTGTCTTTCAATACCCAGCCTTGGAACTGTATATCTTCAGGTCTACTTATACTGTTGGTCACACAGGCCAACCTGATGGAGTGATACAGTGGGGACTAAACAGGGCATGGACATCAGGAGAGGGCTGATCAGGGACCGTCTTGGGAGCTGCATTCCACACACACGTTGTTAGTCATGCCACTGGTTCTGGGCCAGGCTGCAGTGTGTGGAGAGCTGGGTACTTGGGGGGCAGCAGCAGTGTTTTAGTCAGCATTATCACTGTGACACAAAATACCTGACGACCACAACTTAGAAGAAGGAAGATTGATTTGTTCATGGTTCTGGAAATTTCAGTCCATGTTAAGATGCCAGGTTATATTTGTGGAAATCAGGACATGGTGGTCAGGAGGAAAGAGAGAGAGAGAGAGAGAGAGAGAGAGAGAGAGAGAGAGAGAGAGAGAGAGAGGATGAATGGGGGTTGGAAATAGAGAGAGGTAATGAGAAGGAGGCCCATGGGCATATATACAGTCCCCAAGACCACACTCCCAGTGACACGCCCCCTCCAGTCACATTCTACTTGTCTAGGTTACCACCCTGTAAATCCATTACAGTAGATTCACCCACTGATGAGATTAGAACCCTCTCATTCAATTATATCAGAGGACATTCTACATCTAAACCATAGCAAGCAGTAAGGAGCAGACTCAGTCAAGAGACTTTTGTTCTCAGCACAAGGAATGTTCATCTTTCATGCCGTGATTTCCTTGCTGAGTGGATCCCCCCAGGATCCTCCGGGGTGTCAGTGCAGATGTTGGAAGAGCCTGTTGGCCCAGCTGGCTCTTCAGAGGACGGAGACCCAGATCTGTAAGGCTATGTTCTTAAGGACTTGTTTTTGACTCCCTCACTGGTGCTCACAAATTAAGTAGCCATCCAGAACAGTGGCTCTCAACCCTGGGCACACATCAGAATCTCCTGGAGAGTTTTAGGAAATATAGAAGCTGGTATCTCATTCTTAGTGGTTCTGAATTGATTGGTCTGGGAGTGGTTTGGGCATTGGGAGTTTTAAAAGCTCCCCAAAGCCTGAGAATCACTTAACTGAGAGAGAGAACTACTCAGAAGTTCTTGCTTCTATGGGCCAGAGGCTGCAGAGATGGAGAGATTCCAGTTCCCAGGTACACAAACCCACAGAGGGCTGCCACCTGCTAATGGCTCTGGTGTGTGTGTCTTGGCGCTGAGAATTGGCACATTTGCTGGGCTCCTTTTTAGCTCTTGAATTGCACTTTGGAAAGCCAGCCAGTTGAGTACAAAACATAAATCAGGATCTGTTCTTCCTTCTACTAAAGTTTTATTTTTTTTCTCTTTAGCTCAAAAGAAATTGGTTCTACATGACATTTAAACTATATGGACTCAGTTAAATGCAATTTTGACTAAAGTCAAATTACTTAATTAGACAATAATATCAGAGAAATTGACCATTATATCTGGTTACTGACTTTTCAGATGGCCTATATTACCATTTATATTCTTTCCAGTTGGGTTTTTTAAGCATGAAAATAATTTATTGAGAGATTGTTCTTAGAAGCTATTTTTAATAGCCTAATGGCTTTTTAATTCTCAAATCGTTTATATTCATCAGCTGGTGCTGAGAAAGGAATCAGATTGAGTCTCATTGTGTGGTTGTTCCTTCCTCTTCAGTTATTAATTGGTTATATTTGGAGGAAAAGCAGTGGGAAGCAGGATTTCCCCCTATTTATGATGTCATAAAGGGCACACCATGGAGGAAATGAACTTTGGGGCTGGAATCCATAAAAATAACATAAAAAATGATGTTTTTTAAATGACTGCTCTATGCCAGGCAATTCATATACATCATCTCTAATCCTCTCATGGATATAATCCTATAGTGTTGGTTTTATCATTGCCCTTTAATAGAGTGGGAAGTGGGGACTCAGGTGGGTAGCGTGTCATCCTTATCATTATAGCTGATGCACGTTGACATGGGGTCACACGTTACAGTTTATGTTGTGTCCTCTTGCCAGGTGCCAGACCCTATGCTGAGCACCTCATGTGAACCATCACATTTGAACCTCAGGACAGCCAATGGATACTTTATTGTCTTTCTCTTACAGATAAGGAAACTGAGACACTGAGAGTCAAGGTCAAGGTCAAGCTACTTACAAAAATCACATTTGATTAATGATGGTGCCTCTAACGGCTTAGAGCCCAGGCAGCCTCCTCCACTCCCCATTCTCCTTCTGTCACATAAAGCTGAATATAGATCAATATCATGATTTTATATTTCTGGACCAAGGAGAAAGTTCCATGAGACTAGTTATCAGGTGTGAATAGCAAAAAAAACACGATTATGACCACAGGAACATTGAATCGTTTTCCTGTGGTGGAACTTTGTTATCATGAATAAGCTGCAGGAAATCATATTTTTCAGCTGTTAGGATCTGTAGAGGAAACACAGACTTTTATATTAAATTAGCAAGAGGAGCTCATGCTTTGAAAGCCACGGGGCAGCTGGACAGGATGTACATAAACCTCTCAGTTCCTTGAAGCTCAATGAGAGAAACTCAATAAATGTCAACAGCCATAATTATTCCTGGGACCCTGGGCTGCCTTGATAAAAAATATAGCATCCAAAGCAAGAAGGCTGAGGCTCCAGGATCCTGTGTATGGCCACCCATAACTGGCTCGCTGTGTTTGACCTGGGGTATCCACTGCAAAGAAAACAAGGATAAGGGCATGTGTTTGGGCAGGTGCAGGGGACTAAAAGCCATATCCTGTGAGGAAATCTTGAGGGACTTGTGGCACTAGGTTGGGAAGGAGAAGACTCAGGGAGGGAGTGGAGAGTGGGGGACTCAGGAATTAGGTCTATCGTATCAGATTTGTTTTGTGCGACCTCAAGGTTCTAGCTGACGGGGAGATGGAGGCTGGAGAGAACAGTGTTATCTCTATCTCTGCAGATGTGGATGGAGGTGACTGGATGGCTCCTGGGGCAGGGGATAGATGGCTAACTGGCTGGACTGGGTGATGTATCACTTTGCTTTCTGTCCTTGTAACTTAACACTGGCTCTCTTCACCCCAGGCAGTGACAATATTCACAGAACAATTGGTCATTGGCTAGAGCTTAGAAAAGACTTAGAAAAGATTGGCTCAGACCACCAATTGCCTCCTGCAACTATACAAAGAGCTTGCTAAGATTTTTGCAGATTCCCAGACAGTTGCATTGTTATGCTGTGAGTTCTTCTTTCCTGTAGTGGCCCCACCATTGTTAGTCTGTCTTGTTTTCTGTTCTACATATACCAGAATTTGCCTGAATCAATGGTAATGCCACTTAAACACACAGGTTACCTGTTACATGCAGAGTGAGGTTTTTTATTTGTTTTGTTTTTTGAGACAGTCTTGTCATGTTGCTCAGGCTGGTCTTGAACTCCTAAGTTCAAGTGATCCTCCTGCCTCAGCCTTTTGAGTAGCTGGGATTAAAGCTGAATGCCACCATACCTGGCTCAATGGGTTTTTGGGTGTGTTGGCCAAGGAAAGGTTGAGTATGGTTTAACAGACTTCAGAAGCCTGTTGCCTGCCTGCTTGCCTTCCTTCCTCTCCTATTTTGGAAAGTGATTTGCCAAGGACTTGTCTTTTACTCTTTTGCTTATGTGAGTTCTAGGATGCAAATCTTTCCATGTCAAAGTCTTTCTATTAATTCCCTGCACCAACTAGCTCAGTCCTAAGCACACAGCAGGGCCAAGTAGATATGGCACTTATGGATCAGTGGAATGATTGGGGCCTTTGAAATGTCATTGAAAACTGAAAGTGACTATCTCAGAACAGCAACAACAACAACAAACAAAGATAAGTGCCATCCATAGCCATGTTACAGGCTGAGCAGGGAAGCCCTTTGTAAATGGTAATGTGTTACTGAAAAGCCAGTCCATTCAAAAGTGCGCCTTGACTGGATTTGTACTGCATCTTTTTCTGAAGGCTTTCCTGTAGACATTAGGAACATGAGATACACTTTTTGTCCTTGAGGACCTCAGGAATCGACAAAGAGTGAATTTATAATAAGGTAGAATGCATTGATAAAATGGTGGGATTAGTGCGCTAAGAGTATGAGTAGGGTGACTGGAACCCAGAGGGGAGACAGCATGGAGGAGGTGTGCTTTGGAACTTTAGCTTGTAGGTTGAATCAGTGTTGGTCAAAGGGAAGAGCAGAAGGAACCGCATGTGCAGATCCATATGAGTGGCGTGTTTTGGGGGATGGGGATTAAGTCTACCTAGTTAGGATGCAGGATATGCTGCAGACATGGATGGAGGATGAGAAATTAGGTCAGACTGTAAAGGATTTTGGACATGGATGGTAGCCATTTAAGGGAGGATGGAGGATGGAACAAAGGCAGAAAGCCTTAGGGAGAAAATGAGGGAATTTTGCCTTCAACATCTGCATCAGCAAGGCAGTGATATCAGGGCACAGCTGTCTTGGTTGTAGAATTATCAGATAGCTTCAGCTGTGGTAGTCAGGGCTGTACTCTATCTGGAAGTTCCCTGGCAGAGTCTCAGTTAAGGGTGGAAGAACCTTGCCTAGCCTCTGTGAATTCTCCCAGGAGGGAGGAGATGGGGAGGGGAAGGTGAGGTCTGCAGGGTGCTTTGGCATAAATGGCATGAACATCTAGCTGTAGCCTTGTGTTGAATGGGTGGCTGATGATCCCCTTCTGCAGTGTAAACTCTCTTGATCATTAGGCCGCAATTATAAACAGCCATCCAGAACTTAATCACATGCAGCCTTGATCTTGCCAAGTGAGGGATTTGTAGGATCACAGTGTGACATTGGGTGACAACAAGAGAAGTCATTAGTTCTATTGTTTCTAACTGTCCATCACTGGACTTTCATTTTTCTTTGCCAGTCCATGATAAAATGAGAAAATAATTTAATACGTATTAGCAGAATGTGATATGGTCTTGTGCGATGTGCTATATATTACAATATTACGTCATCCATTGACATGGGCCCTCCTTTTTCTTCTCATCTCCATCTTGGCTCTTTCATTTGTGTAGCTTAGTCCATCCCCAGAGTCTGAGGCTCAGGCTTCCCGTCTCGGACTTCCATAGCAACCAGAGGAAGCAGGGAGGGCGGTACCACGCTGCAGCTGAGCCCTGACCCAGCATGCCACTGGATTTTGGGAGTGTGGTGCTGGCCTGGGTTCCCTATTATGATTCCTGCCCTAGGCACCAGTGCCATGCTTGTTTATAGCCAGTCTATATCTGCTCACTTGCATCATCACCTCCTATGGTCCAAGCGGATCCAAGAAATAAGGAGAGGATGGGCTGAGCCCATCACCCAGAGACTTGACCACCTTCCCGACCCCATGTCTACCTGGGGCTTTGCAGGCTATTTTAGACCATTAACACACAAGCCAATTGCATACCTCTTCCCAGGAAAGACAGAACTGCTGTCCATTCTGTAATTGATCTTATTGGCTCAGGAAGTTCTTTATCATGAGGGGAGGGCAACTGGTGGTAAAGGAAAAGGGAGGAGTGAACTAGGGATGGGAGTGATATAGGATAGCAGAAATGAGGATAGGTAGAAAGGAGACCCATAGGGAAGGGAAAAGAAGTCATAATTTTAAATCTAGGAAGCTCCATGATAACCCTCATCTTTATTGTCAAGTCCGTGTTCCTCCAGACCTAAATTCTTCAAAGGCCCTTGACTCTTAGAGTACTACAAGTCCAGATGATTAATGTCTACATATCTCACTAATTTATACAGCGCATTTTGTTTAGGCTAAATAAAGCCAAGGGAAAATATTACTAGAGGCTTATGATATAGGTCCAAACATTATCTATTGACTGGATGATTCAACCTACGGATCCTAAAAGAACCAGACCAATGTGACCCACTCTATTCCATAACTAAGAGAACTGAGCTCACCAAGTTGATGTCACCCTCCCCTACTCCCCATGGTCACTATTTACAAGGTTTAAATAGAAGACCCTGAGACCCCAAAAGTACGTCTCACTCTCGAGTGCTTGGCACCCCCTTTTCCCTTTGAGTCTGTGTTTTGCTCTATTGTTTTCTTTCCTAAATAAACCTTTGTTTGAGTCTCTTTGACATGCCCCAAAGACCTTTAGCTTGGCTCAAGTCAAGAACCTGCCAGGGCTGAGCTGGGATTCCTTTCTCCCTTCTGGGGGAACCTCCTCCAACTGCTGTCTGGTGACATTTAAAATGTAGCCAGAGTCCATTTCTTGCATTAATTATGATCTTGTGGCTCAACTAGCAGGTGGCTTATTTTAAAACTGAGCATCTGTTTTTCTTCTCCTTCTCCCCCTGTTAACAAATAACACGTTCTTATCAGTTTACTGACCATAGGAATGCAGAGCTGATGCCAGCAAGCCCAGGCCACTCATCTCAGGGCCGTGTTCGCTAACATTTTTCCCACCTGCTAGCAACTCAATAACATTTCTTTTTCCTTTCCAATTATCTGATTTGACACATTGGGGCAAGTACCGAATTGTGGGTTATAGGAGGACTCAACTTTCAAGAGGTGTGGCAGTGACCGGGACTTGTTTGGCTTCCCTCGGACAACCAAGGAAGTTTCCCAGCACCCTTTTAATTAGGACAGAAGACCCTTCCTCAGCCTCCTCCACTTGCCCTGCCTCTGACTCCAGCCTCCAGCAGACTCAAGCCAGAAATACTTCTATCATGACAACACTACACATCTTACATTTGCTTGGGGTTCTGTTTTGGGGAGGGAGACTTAATCTTTCCTACCATCTTAAGGCTCAAAGAACTCACTTTTATAAAATGATGGTGATGTTTCCTGTTCTTTGGCCAGAGGAAGGGTTGGCAGTGATATATGGGTTCCAAAAAACATTTTGGGTTTCATGAGGGTATGCAATCTCAAGTTTTACAACATTCTACCAGCTGTCCCTTTAGAGAGGAGGGGCTGAGACCCAGAGTTAAGTTTTTGGTTAATCACTTGAGAGGGACAGGTTGAAGTTCTTGCCAGGAATTTAAAAAAATGACAACCAAAATGAAGCTTGAGTTAAGTTGGGTCTCAAACTGCCCTTTCTTGGACCATATCTATGTGGAGGTTATGAAGAAGGTGATAGCTGTAATCCCCAAATGGTCATTCTCTGCCACCACTCACCCCTGGGTGGAATATAGCCACTCTTGTTTTTCATTTCTTGTGGCACTGGAGATTGAATCCAGGGCAATTCTACCTCAGAGCTCCACCCTGGCCCTATTTTATTTTGAAACAGGAGGACCTTGCTAAATTGCTGGCGCTGGTCATGAACCTGTGATCCTCCTATCTCAACCTCCCAAATATTTGCAGGCATACTCCACCATACCTGGCTAAATCTAGCCACTCTTAGATCACTTCCCAGTAAAGAAGGGTGAAACCCCAAAGGTTATCTTTTGTACATAGGAGTATCATGAGACACCTGTCAGTTTCTTCTGCCTCAGCAGGCTGCCCATATGTCTTATTTTGCTTATGTTGAAGGTGGCAGGTATATGGCCAGTGCAGGTCAAAGGCTCTTGCCTCTTTGGCTATTGCCAAGCAGCAAATATATCCCCATCAAAGTTGAAGGTAGAGGTGCTCATTCTCCTCTCTTGTTGGCTGAACAATTTCCTGCCCCCCAAATAAATCAGGTCTTATTCCCTGGAACTCATAAATTGCACTTTCTTTGAAATGGATCTTTGTAGATGTGATTAAGATAAGAATTTTGAGATGAGATTATCATGAATTACCCAAGTGGGGTCAAAATGCAATGATATGTAACCTCTTAAGAGTGAGGCTAAGGGAAATTTGACACACACAGAGTAGAAGGTTACATGAAGGTGGAACAGAGTGAGTTTTGAAGATGTTGGACTTAAAAACTGGAGTGACACAGCTAGAAGTCCAGGAGCACCAGCCATTGGCAGTGGGAAGAAGTGAGGATTGCATCCACTAGAGCCTTTGGAGGGAGAGTGGCCCTGCTCATATCTTGCTTTCGGTCTGGTAATACCGGTTTTGGACTTCTGACCTCCAGAACCATGGGAGAATAACTTTTATTATTTAATACCATCCCATTTATGGTAATTTACTAAAGCGATCATTGGAAATAAGTGCCCCCTTATTGGGAGCACCCTTGGGGGTGCCAAGGCCAAAGTCGAGGGTCTGATGTTTTAAGGCCCATGCTAGGATCTGTTTCCAGGCACCCACCATGGCTCTTTGTTATCTTGAGGACAGAGGACCCAGACTGTTCTGAGTAGCAGATTGCTAGTAGATTGGACTCTTCTACAAAATCAGGGCAAACATCATGCAAGGCAGGGCATGAGCAAGGCTGAATTGTGAACATTCTGTACAGAGATAATGAAAGAAAGAGGTAAGCTGCCTTCACTCTCATCCTGGTGCAAAGCTCTGACTCCCCCACATCCTGTGTCAGGTAAGGCAACCTGATCAGGAAAGAAGAGACAGACATTAGCATGCCATTGAGGCACTGTCCTTAAACTAGGATGTCCCTGTCCCAGGAAAGCTCTTTTCCTCTTGTCCTCGAGAGTGACTGGGTCATGAGTCACTTAGCTGGACAGCTGCACATTTGTGTCCTTCCCTGTGGCCAGCAGCTATAATCAGCGAATACCTAGAACTATGCAGAACTTGCAGGCTAAGTCAGGGAAAGGTAGAACGGCTCCACTGAATACACAATGATATGTAGGTGGAGAGGGAAAATGTCTTGGTCAGAGAGAAAGCGTCTTTCCTGGTTGCAAGCCGAGCCAGGCTGGCAGGTGTTGGATGGCCTTTTGACTGCAACATCCCTTCCTTAGAGGCAAGAGTTGATGGGGATCCAGGCTGATGGCCCATCAGAGTGACACACAGCTCGCCCTGCTCAGAATATATCCCTCTCCTCTGAGTTGTCCCAAGTGGTCTCTCCATTCAGTTGACTATGAGATGGCTCACCCGCCAACCCTCTACCTGTCAGATCTCTAGGGGGTGAGACTCAACCTGGGATTCTTCCTTTACATTCTAGAGACAGTTTAAAATTCTGTTTCTACAAATGTCTGCCTTTTCTACTTCACTGCTCAAGAAAGAACAGGCTGTGGGGCTGGGGTCGTAGCTTAGTGGTAGAGCACTTGCCTGGCATGCGTGAGGCCCTAAGTGCAATCCCTTGTATTGCCAAAAAAAAAAAAAAAAAAAAAGCAGCTGAAATGCTAGCCCATGGAGCAGCTGGTGTGACTTGTGTATTGCTAGACTTGCTGAAATCTCTGAGGCCTGGAGAATGAGATGATACTCCTCCTTGTAGTTACTGACCCACTTTAAATGTAGGGCTCATCTAAAAACAGAGAATAATGGTGGACATGGTGTTGCATTCCTATAATCCCAGTACTTAGGAGGCTGAGACAGGAGGATGGTACATTTGAGGCCAGTCTCAGCAGCATAGCAAGATGCTCAGCAACCTAATGAGACCCTGTTTCAAAATAAAAGGTAAAAAGGGATGGAGGTATACTCAAAGGTAGAATGCCCCTGGGTTCAATTCAATTCCTAGTAATGCACACACACACACACACACACTAACCTTGGCCCCCTGCCTATGTTTCCTTTAGATGATTAAAACCAGGCCTTTGTGAGAGGACTTTCTCCTTTATGTCTCCATCAGTTTATTTGTTCTGTGAATGCTTTTCGAACTATATTTTAAATATTACTTAAAAAATTTGAAATAATATTACCAAAAAGTTGAAAGTACCTTAAGAAAAGTTGAAAGTACAGTTAAGATGACTTTTTCCCTAACCCGATTGACAGTAAAGGTTTGACCAGATGTTCCATCATTCCCGAGTATCCTTGTGCGTCATTTCTACAAACAAGTGAATTTTCCTATGGGACCACACCACAATCAATGAAATCAGAAAGTTAACATGATGATCAGACCATATTCGAGTTTTATCAATTGCCCCAATTGTATCTTTTTACCCAGAATCCTGTGTGCCTTGAAATGTCAGGTCCCTTTTTTCTCCTTCAGCTTGGAATGGCTCTTCCTCAGTCTTTCCTTGACAATCATGGCTTAGACATTGAGGCAGAAATCTTAGCCCTGTTCCATCTTCAGACTTTGGTCCTGGTGAGAAAAGTCATTTTCCCTAGTGAAATATTTCCCTGTCTTGCTTCATATCATCCTAGCCTTGTTAGCAACACAGGGAAGGTACTGTACTGGGAATCAAGGACTGGGAACCCAGAAACTTGTTTTCATTCTTCTTTGATGGCTCCCTCACCACGTCATCCCCAGGAATGGCATTTATTCCCAGTGAAATCCCACGGCTTTCCACGGACTGTCAGGAACACCTAAGTTTATGTGACTCTGGGTGTGTTGCTGAGATGACTGGTTTGTGTAATGGCAGATTGAAGGGGAAATCCTGTCCTGAATGTAGACAGCATGCTTCTGATAGGCGCAGGACCTGGATAAAAGAAGAAGAAAGCCACATGAAGGCATGCGTGGTTCTTCCTGAAGAAAGCACATCTGCTCTCATCTGAGATATCCATCTTCAGATCTTCAAACTGGATCTTCACCATCATTTCTCCGAACAGTTTCCTGCCTTCCATCCTGGACTGGTGCTGAATTAGTGGTTGCTTCAATTCTGAGATTCCATATATAGCTCTTCCATGTGTAGGTTGGACCACTTGGCCAGCTGCTGGTTCCTCCATCTCTCCACATGTAGTTGGAAACCTGGGACTATACCACTTCGGACTGTGAGCTGATTTAGTAAATCCCCTTTTATATATATATATGTGTGTGTTTTGTGAGTTCTGTTACTCTAGTGAACCCTGACCATTGCACCCCTGAATCTCCTCGTGGGGTCCACTATGGAGAAGCTGTTAAGGATTTTTCATTGCATCACACAATAATGCAATGACCACTTCACTTTAGTGTAAAGAAATACATCGTTTTTTCCAGGGATAGCTTTTTTTCTTCATGTCATGGACTTCCAGTTGCTTAAATTTTCTCTTTCACATTATTATGAAATTTGTTGGCTCGTTGTAGTGAGTATGTGGGCCCTTTGGATGTTTCCAACCTTATATCCATTGTATTCCTCATTTATATTTATTACTTTCCCCCCTTTTGTTGTTATTTTTATACTCTATTGATATGTCTTGCATATTATCAAGGAAATGGCTGGATATGAACAAATATAAACAATCAATAAATCCTGGTATATAATATGTTTATTTAAATTTTTTTTTGTACTGAAAGCTGAACCAAAGGGCATTCTACCTCTGAGCTACACCCCTTGCCCTATTTTATTTTGAAACAGGGTCTTGCTAAGTTGCTGAGAGTCTCGTTAAATTGCTGAGGCTGGCCTTGAACCTGCGATCCTCCTGTCAGCCTCCCAAGTACTGGGATTACAGGTGTGCGCCACCACACCCAGCTAGTATATAATCGTTTACACATCAGTTTCTGTATCTGTAAAGTGAATCACTCAATTTACTCAAAATGAGTCAACTCAACTGGCTTTATGCCTCACAAGGTGGCTGGCACCCACGCATGCTCAGGGCTTGTTCAGAGGATGGTTCTGTGCCATCTGCCAGCAGCAGCCGGGGTTTTCAACCCCATTTGCCAGAGACCTGAAATAACTTTAGCGGGGATTCAGTACGCTGTTTCCCCAGCTATGGCAGAATTGTGCCCATTGTGCAGAGCCCACGGGCATTACTATAGCATCTTTCCCTTGCAGGTATCTGTTCTTAGAGAACACTGTTGCCAAGCCATTCTGTTCTGCTGGGAACACTTTGCATGCCAGTCTTGTGGGAGGCCTAAACTGAATGCTCTGCTCGAGAAGGGACTGGCTGATAGACAGACGACACTGTCTATCAGTCTATCAGACAAGGCTGTCACCCAAGCGGAGCCAACCTTTCCTTCCATGCAACTCCACATGGCGGGAATCCTGGCACCCGGGGCTCCCCCAAGGCAGTAGAGATGTGACATGCGGGCACCATCAACTCAGCCTGTTTGCTTTACCTCTCTCTTACACTTGAAAGTGTCTGCAGGCAGCAAACACGCACATCTCCAGGGACCCAGGGGCAGGAAGAGCTAAGGTAGATGCCAGGGTTGGTACAGGTGGACATGTCAAAGCAGCCCTGGCCCCAACCACAGACAGTGAGTGCCAGGAAGGCTGTCCCTGAACTGCCAACAGGACCAGATGACCATCTTTCCAGCCAGGCAACTGGGCACAGACAGGGGAGGGAGCAGGGTAGTGAAAGAAGGCATAATTGTTTCCTGTGTCAGCTTAGCAAGTGTTCACAGCCTGGTGGCCTTACCATAAGACTTTATTCTCTCACAGTGCTGGAGGCTGTGAGTCTAAAATCAGATGTCAGCAGGGCCACACTTCCTCTGAGGAGCTAGGAGAGACGCTGGCATGCCTCTCCCAGCTCCTGGGGCTCCAGGTGTCCTTGGACAAGGCCGCATGATTAAGTCTCTGCTTGTATGGTCACATCGCATCCTGTTCTGTGCCAGTCCCCAGACTGTCTTTGCCTTTTTCTTTTTTAAGGATAAATATTTAGGATAAAGCTGTTGGGACCCACTTGCATAATACAGGAGAAGCTTCTCTTAAGGTACTTAACATAGTTACATCTTTACCACATAAAGTCCTATTCACAGGTTCTGGGGATTCGGGTATGGATGTATCTTTTGGGGGGGATCACAATTCAGTCCACTATAGAGAGGAAGTCTCTAATCTTGTTGATTGAATGTAAGCATGGAGTTAAGAGGAAGATTGGGACAGGATCCCTTGATTTAACATGGTCCTGTTTCAAGGTTGCATTTTGTGTTGAGCCTTCTAAGTTCAAATATAAACTAAATTTCAGGAAATAAGCATTGCATTTGATATGATAAAAGAGGCGAAATAGGTGAAAACCAACAACAACAACAACAACAAAAACCCAGTCCTGGTGCCTTGGTTCTGATATCGCTGGCCATCTTTAAAATTATTCTTTCCCTCTATATGCATTCCCAAATTGTAAAACACATTAATTTGACCAGTATTAATTTACAACAATACAACCATTCACATATCTAAGAAATTCTATTTATTGTGGCTCCTTCAAAATGAGTGTCTGTATTTCAATTTTGTAAGAACAAAAACTTTTCTTTTTTTTTTAGTTATCCAGTAGAGACCAGAGCTTGTCGAACACCCAGCTCCAGGAGATCTTGGTTGCTTTTGTGCAAACTTTATCTCCCAAGTCACTTTAGTTTCTTCTTTGAAAAGAATATTTTGTCATAGATCTATGATTTGGCTAGTCCAGTGGCTTATAGTTAAACGGGTTAATTGTTGAAAAAGCATTTATGCCTTTGTTTTTACTCCAGACTTCCAAAGCCAAGAAAAATATGTATCATTGGTATTTAATTGAGTAGTTATTATACTTGTTTTATTATATATCTATTGTGTGTGTGTGTGTGTGTGTGTGTGTGTGTGTGTATGTGTGTGTGGGGGGGGGCACTCGAGCGCGTGTGTTTTACTGGGGATTGAACCCAGGGGCATTCTACCTTTGAGTTACACCCCCAGTCCTATTTTATTTTTTATTTTGAAACAGGATCTCCCTAAGTTGCTGAAGGTCTTACTAAGTTGCTGAGGCTGGCCTCAAACCTACAATCTTCCTGTCTCAGCCTCCCAAGTACTGGGATTACAGACCTGTGTGCCCTGTGCCTGGCTTCTAATATATTTCTTAACTAAAAGAGCTTTAAGCTATAGTAGAGGAGTAGTTAGGGTGGGCATTATCATCCTATTTCACTGGTGGGAAGATTGTGCTACAGAGGCTCAGGTTAGGATTTTCACCTCTGAAATCCTAGGCTAGTCACACAGATGGGACAGGGTGGGCTTCTGGCACTTTATCTCAATCTTTTTTTTTTTTTTTTTGTGGTACTGGGGATTGAACTCAGGGTCATTCTACCTTCGAGCTATACCCCCAGCCCTATTTTTTATTCTTTATTTTGAAACCAGTTCTCACTAAGTTGCAGAGTGCCTCACTAGGTAGCTGAGGCTGGCTGAGAACCTGGATCCTCTGGTCTCAGCCTCCCGAATGCTGGGATTACAAGTGTGTGCCACCATGCCTGGCTACTTTATCTCAGTCTTATATAAGATTCTGAGGGCTTGGAGATGCCTCAGAGACCTCACTGTTGTCTCTGAGTAGAGCTAGACAAAGAGGAGAGAAATCTTCCTGAGCATTGACTTTAAAAGAAAAAAAGATTTCCTATGTGGTTCCAACACTGACAAGCTCTTTCCTCTCTGGACCTCTGTAAATTGATGACATCCTCTGAGACTCCTGCGAAGTCTCTTTTCCAGGGCCTGATTTCTCTTCCTCCCTCCCTTCGGATGCGCTGGTGAGAGAAGACACGTGAGTCCTTCCGACTCATGTCCTCTGGGGGCCAGTGAAAAGCCCAGCCTTTCTCAAGCTATGCTTCACCCAGCGCAGGTCGATCTGGGTGAATTATTAGCTCCGTGCTGACTTGTAAGTGGAAATCTATATCTTGCCTAGTTCTGCTGTGTGCAACCCTTGTCGTCTTACCTTGTGAATATTGATTGCATTTAAACAGGCTTTTCGCCCCAGGCCTGGTCACGGCACCAATTAGATGCCAACTCTCCTACCGCTTCTACAGGACTATATATGATTATGTTTATAGGTCTGGTTCCAACATGCGGTCCTTTCTGGAAAGGAAAGATGCTTTCTCCTGAATAATTTATTGGAAACCCCTTTCTAACACACATAAAAAACAAGAGCTGAGTGGACTCACCCTGATGAAACAGCAATTCATCAGAGCATCTTAACCTGTCAGTCCCCTGGTCCTATTCTGTCTCTTCTCATGGGTCCATTTTTTGCTTAATAGAAGAAATCACTTATTTTGGGGAGGGAGTTGTGGGTGGGGGAGGTTCTTCCAGGTAATTCTCTGAATTCCCCAAAAAGGAGGATTGGGCCCCATGATTGAGTTTAATAAAACAAATGGTTGAGCAGATATTGGATGGGTGTAGGAGGGCTTTCCTTGTTTGGCATTTTTGTACTTATTCTATGCTTCTGAACCTTAAAAAGCAGAAATGTAAAAAGAAATATTAAAAAATAGCCAATGCATTTATTTTTTTTCCTTTCTGATATTTTTTTAATTCAGAAAGATTAAAGATTAAGAAAATATAGAGGCTAATTTAACAAATAAGAACCACCCATCCATCACCTATAACAAATAAATACAGATCTTACCATATATTTTTAGATATTAAAAAAGAGACCCAAGACAAATTCGAAATACCATCTATACCATTCTCAATATCATCATCCTCTTTGTCATACTTTGGAAAGTGCTTTCTCACTCCATGTCCATCCATAAAACTACAGGCAGGCTTCCCTGTCTGTGGGTTCCACACCATCAGATTCAACCAGTTGTAGATCAAAAATATTAAAAAAAAATTACATCTGTACTT
The DNA here is from genome assembly GCA_004027655.1 of Graphiurus murinus. Taxonomy (NCBI): domain Eukaryota; kingdom Metazoa; phylum Chordata; class Mammalia; order Rodentia; family Gliridae; genus Graphiurus; species Graphiurus murinus. The sequence continues at coordinate 71,180 of PVLC010000697.1, forward strand.
AACATGTACAGACATTTTGTAGGGACATTTTTTTTTCTCATCATGATTGTCTAAACAATACAATGTAACAATGATTTACATAGCACTTACATTGTACCAGGTATTACAAGTAATCTAGAAATGATATAAAGTATATAAAGTATAGGGTGTGTGTAGGTTCTATGCAAATACTATGCAATTTTATATAAGGGACATGAGTATCCAAGGATTTTGGTCCCTGGAGTTCCTGGAGCTAATCCCTGGCAGATAACTAGGAACAACTATAAATAAGTTGCCTCGTATGTTTTTAAATGTAAGTACAAGCTGTTATAGTGTATATTCTGTATCAATCTTTCTACAACTCTTTAGCTCATGATTTGTTTTTAGGTAGCTATTCATACTACTGATATGTGTCAATTTAGTTAATGTGTTTTGACAGTTGTAGTAGTAATACAGTATACAGATAAGCCAAACTTTATTTGAACATCAGTTTTTGGTAAACATTTATGTTCTTCCTGATTTATTGCTATTGTTAGCAAGGCTGTTAGAAGCTCCTCATGCATACTTCCATGAATTGCCCATGAGAAAATTTCTTTAATAAGCCTAGAAATAATTACTAGATTGAAGTTTCACCAGACATTGCCAAATTTCTCTCCCAGGGGGCTGTACTATGTTGCAGTTCTTCCTGCAAGGTTTCAAGTTTATATTTCACATTTTGTCCTATTCTTGCCAACATCTGATGATATTAAGCAATTTCATGTCCTCGTTTTAATTTACACTTCCTCATCACCAGTGAGGGTGAGGGTGAGTACTTCCTCCTACAGAGAGTGGCCTCCTCAGTGTCATCTGTCCTCCGTGAACTGCAGGCTCCTGTCCTTTGCCTCTATTTGTATTTGCTTTATCTTAAGGATTTGTACAGACTCTGGATACTAATTACATTGGTTTTATGGATGAAAAGCATTCTTTCTCTTAATCTATTTTTTATATGGTTTGACTCTGGAGAATCCCCCAGCAGCTCATGTGTTGAAGGCTTGGTCCCTAAATGCAACAGTGTTCAGAGGTGAGGCTTGGGGGGAAGTGATAGGATCCGGAGGGCTATGACGTCGTTGGTGAATTAACCCACTGATGTTTGAATGGACTATGGAGAGGTGGTGGAAACTGGAGGCAGTGGGGCATGGCTGGAGGAAACAGGTCACAGAGGATGTACCCTGGAAGGGTATTTCTTATCCCTGGTTCCTCCTCCTCTTCCTCCTCCTCCTCCTCCTCCTTT
>PVLC010000697.1:72528-108105 GCA_004027655.1 Graphiurus murinus
TTCACCCTGCCCTTCCACCACCATGTTCTACCTCACCTCCGGCTCAAAGCAATGGAGCCAGCCCACTGGACTGAAACCTCAGAAAATCTCAGAATCCATGAGTCAGAGTACAGCCTTCCTGCTCCTGAGTCATCTACATCAGATATTTCATCACTGCAATGAAAAGCTGACGAACATTCACTGTTGCCTTTAATTTTGCCCAAAATATCACTTGTATTTTAAAATTTTGATCTATTTAGCTTTTTAATTTTTTTTCTGTTAAAACATTTTGTAGAAACCTCTGGTATAGCTCATACAATTATTTCAAGTATTTTCTCCTAATGATTTTAGAGTTTATCTTTTCATGTCTGTATCTTTGATCTGCCTAGGATTTGTTGATTGACTTTTGTCATGGTACACATGACAATTCTGGTTTTGAAGAGCTTCTTCTCCGTGATGTCTTGCTATGGGTTGGACATAATCTTCTTGTTTAAGTCACTGTTGGTTGGACATTCTGTTATTTGTAGATTCCAACTGCTATACCTCTTCTCTCTTCACACTCCTTCTGGAACTTTTCTTACCTATGTCTTAGATCTAATAGTAATTTTTTACATTTTTTTTCTATTTTAATTTCTCTTTGCTCTATGTTGAGAGCTTGCCCAGGTATATCTTCCACTTCACTAATTTCCCCTTTGTCTATCTCAGATTATCTGTTTAACCCATCTATTGAATGCTTATCCATTACTATATTTGTTTTTATTTCTATAATTTATATTAATTTCTTTTACAAACCTGCCCCCCCCCATTTTTGGTTTCTGTCTTGTTCTTGTCATACCTGATAGATTCCATTTCTTTTTTATTAGTTATACACTCAAGTAAACTTGTGTTAAAATTTCACTCATATTGGTTTATTGTTTGTGGCTCCTTGAGAATGGCTGTTTGTTGTATTTATGGATGATGCTTTGGATTTCTTTAAGTGTTGTCTGGGCTTCAGCATAAACTATTTTTCAGAGCAGTGGCATATAGCCTGGCTTGTAGAAGCTTTCCTGTGGGAATTTTCATTGTTGCCTTTATTGGGGCCACAGAGGAAACCTCAGGATCAAAATTTTTACATTTGTGTCTAAGGGAGAGGTTTTTGCATCTGTTAGGCAATTTAAGAATTTTGATCTAGCCAGGTGTGCTAGTGCATACCTATAATCCCAGTACTTGGAAGGCAGAGACAGAAGGATCACAGGTTTGAGGACAACCTCAGCAACTTAGCAAGACCCTCAACAACCCTGTTTCAAAATAAAAAGTAAAAAGGGCTGGGGGTGGAATTCTACTCAGAGGTAGAATGCCCCTGGGTTCAATTTCTAGTAGTGCATGCACACATACACGCATTCTGAAATTCTGATCTTGTAGTCACAAGCAGGACTGGTTAAAACATTCTATTTCCTAAGGGCCCTGGGTTTGGGCCCGTGGTAAAGTTTTCTAATTCCACTTCCAGGATAGGAAAGACCTTTTCTGGTTCCTGGTGCCTGTTGAGGGGTTTAGTTCTAGCTCCTGTGCTAAACACGGAGCCTTGTCCTTAACTCCAGCCTCCATGGGAGCTTTGAAACCTTTATCCTCAGGGCAGCCATCTGCTTTGACTACGTCTATGGCTACACAATCTCAACTTCTATTCATTGCAATTTTCTGGCATTTCCAACTTTCGCTTTTGAGCTTAGCTATGTATTTTGAATTTTGTGAATACCATATACATTATGCAGTATTGCTTTGAGAGGGAAGAGGTTTCATACATAAATGCAATCTGTCACCTTGACCTGGAATCCTTTCCATTTCTTTATCAGCAGCTTCCAAGCTACACTTGGGCTGTGCCTTGAATATTCATTTGTAAGTTAGCAATGTTGAAGTCAGGATCTACTTAAGCATACAAAGACAGCAGTCTGGTGATAAGACACAGGATAGTGTGAGTTCCCGGCTTGGGACAGGTGTGCTACAGGATTGGGTTTCAATTCAAGGTGCATTTGCCATTATTTAAAGCATAGCTTTCAGTTTTGCAGGCTCATCAGTGTGATTTGTTTGCCCCCCCCCCCCAGTTGTGGCTCCATCTCTCAGAAAGGGGTTTGTTCATTGAGTAGAGTCCCATGTGCAAAACCAAGAAGCCAGTTTTAAAATTTGCGGTGAGAACTATAGCTGTTGAGGATCTGTACACTTAAGAGACCTTCCATGTCACATTTTCTCTCTGAGAGTGAGCTCTGTGGGAAGTCATATAGTAATCAAGAGGTCTCCAGTTGAACAGTCTCCAAGCAAAGATGATTTTATTTATTTATTTATTTATTTATTTATTTATTTATTTATTTATTTATTTAGGATTAAGCCCAGGGACATTCTATCTCATAGATACACCCCCAGCCCTATTTTATTTTTTTAAATTTTGAAACAGCATCTCACTAAGTTGTGGAGGGCCTTGCTAAATTGCTGCGTCTGGCTGCAAACCTTCAATCCTCCTGTTTCAGTCTCCCAAGTACTGAGATTACAAATGTATATCACTACGCCTGGCTAGCAAAGAGCTTTTAAATGATGTGATCTTGAAAGTTTAATGGTCCCCAAATCTGACACCTAACTGAATCCTTGTCTGCCATAGACAGCTCCTTGGCCGGTGAGGGGGGCCATCACGTTTGAAGTCCATTTGACAAGGCATCCTGTCCTATGGACAGAGCTTGGGTAGTCTTTGCTAACTTGTTCCTGCAAGTCTTAGATCAAGGCTGGGGATACTGCAGGGTACCCTGGGCCGACGCTTATCTCCAGGACACAAGTCCTATCTCTCAGGCAACCAGAGGAAGGTTCTCCCTGAGAGACTTCCTGATGTTCTTTGTGCACCTTTAGACTTGCTTTGTTTAAATCCAAAATGAATATGAAGGCGCTCTCAACCAGCCTCATCTTCTCAGGACGCTTGCAGGCTGCCATTCACATCTGGAGCAGGGCTGGTCTGTGTTTCAGCGCTGAGGATTGAGAGCACCTGCTTACGCACAGCTCAACTGTATGGACTGAGGACTGAGACCGCCCGTGTGTCAATATAACTTTATTAAATTGGTCCAGGAAATCCTTGCTCAGAAAGATAAGACTGTCAAACCAATAAATATCTTCACTGCTCGGATCAGAAAGTTTCCAAAAACCAATTTATTCAGTCTGCTCCTCTGGGCAAATGGCTCAATGATCAAACAACTATGTATTTATCCAGACTCTGTCCCCATCACCCCTAAACTATTACAACAAGAATTTAGCCTGGTGCCATTCAGATTGCCACATTGAAAGACCCGGCTTTAGTCATTGGAGCCCAGTTACAGGTTCCACATCTGCAGGTTCAGCCAACACTGGATCAAAAATGTAGTTAAATCTATGATGGTCATTATCTGTATTAAACTTGTATGGGCTTTTTCCTTGTTATCATTCCATAAGCATTACCTTATAACAACTGTTTACATAACATTTATATAATATTAGGTACTATAAATAGTTGAGAGACTATTTAAAGTATATGGGAGGATGAGTATTGGATACATGCAAATACCATGCCATTTTATATAGGGAACTTCAGCATCGTTGGATTTTAGTATCCACAGGGGATTCTGGAACCAATCCCCTACACAAATTGAGGACAATTGTAACCGTGTCTGACTTCCTTCAGTTTTCTTCATTGCACCACAAGATCAACTTGCCCGACGGGCACAATTACTGATGTTGTCTCTGTTGGCCTCTTCTAGGCACCCAGTGAGAGAAGGGCTCTCCTTGCCTTTCCAAATTCCCAAAGGACTCACTCTTGCTGTCAGCATGTGATGATTAATGTCCTCCTGTCCAGCATGTCTCTGGTATTATGACCACTTCACCTTTTGCCTGATTAATTCTTCTTGAGTTGCATTTAATTCTCTCAACCCTAAATCTCTATGCATTCTTGATCTATCTACATAGAGTGCCTAGCTGTATTTTCTCATAATTTTCATTGTGTTTTCACTTGGGTGTGTCGTGTGAGCCTTCCATGTGGCCACTCCACGTGAAATGTTTTAGTGAGCACATGGCCTAGAGAGGATGTGAGTCGCACTCAGGTGAACCTTGGGGATACATGTAGACTTACTTATCTCTGTTGTCATTATTTTTTCTTGTGGTACTGGGGATCAAACCCAGGCTCCATACATGTTGGGTGACTGCCCTACTACTGAGCTACATCTCCAGCCCCTCTGGTGTCATTTGGATAGACAGAGCTACATAGATTTCATGCTACAGATGGATCATCATTCCCTACCTTGGGCTGGGTACCATGTTAAGCATTTATATCAGGGGTGAGAAAATCAAGATCTGGAGGCCAAGTCTGTTTTGGTAAATAAGTTTTATTGGAACAGGTCATACCTATTCATTTACATGTGGTCTAAGGTTGCTTTGCAGCTAAGGTGGCAGAATTGCATAGTTGAGGCCATCTGGCTCACAAAGACTAGAACATTGACTATCTGGCCCTTTGCAGAAAATTTACTGATGCACATTTATAGGACTATACTTTCTATAAACTCTCAACAGCCCTAGGAGGATGTTCACTTTACAGATGAGGACCAGAAGCTCAGAGTTGTGTGTAATTTGCCCAAGGTCACACAGCCTGGCTGTCTGACTAGAGCCAGTTTTCACTGGTGACCTGCCAGTCAGTGCTTCAATGAAAGGGCTACTGCTGAAGGCTTCCAGAAGTCAGGGACCATTCACTGCAGACTCACTGTGAGGCTGTGGCTCTTGGGGTTGCTGGGCAGTGTGGGTCTGCTGTCCTGGTCCTCGCAGGATAGACCTCCACTGTGGCTGGCCTCATCCTGGCCCTTGCCCGCAGGGATGGATGACACTCAGTCCAACACACCTCCAGCTTGAATCCCGGTCCTGTTTGGCTTGATTGGGCATCTTTCCTGACTGTTAATATTTTGAGGGTAGAGGCAAATTCAGAGTGCACTCTTCTTCCCAAGACATTCCTTAAAAGAGTGAATGGTCAAGTTGGAGGAACCTTTCTGGGGTGCTTGAAGCCCCCAGCAGGAACCTTTGAGGTTTCTCTCCTGCACTGAACCCCTCCCCTCTTTTGCCATGGCCATTCTTGGGGAAGCCAGAGGGCAGGTCCTCCCCCCACCAACTCTCCCTTGTTGTGCAAGAGAAATGCATGCTACTCCTCAGGAAGACTGAATGGCCCAGGAATGTCACTGCTCAGGATAGGCTGTCCACCCCCCAGTGCACTGACCACCTGGACTTAGCAAATGTACTGAAGATCTAGCTACATAGATTACTCTGCATATATCACCCTCATGGGTGAAGGTGATGGCTACCATGGAAATTCTAAGCACCCAGGGCCACCAGTGAGGCTTAAACTCATTAACATTATCCTCACCCCCTCCCCATTTTCCCTGGAGCACTGCCTACCCCTCTCCAATGTCCACACTGAGCCAATTGATAGCTGATTGTGCATACTTTCCCAGGTACCTTATGTGTGATTTTTATTATTATTATTATTATTATTATTGTTATTGTTATTGTCATGATCATTTTCCTAGGGATTGAGCCCAGGGTCATTCTATCTCCAAGTCACACCCCTTAGCCCTATTTTAATTTTTACTTTGAGACAGAGTTTTGCTAAGTTGCTGAGGCTGGCCTCGAATTTGTGATCCTCCTGTCTCAGCCTCCTAAGTACTGATATTCTAGGCATGTGCATCTGGCTAGGTGTGATGTATTCTTTCTGGGTTGCACCAGCATCTGCGATCTTGTATGAGTCATGCCAATGCAGTGATGTGATGGTCAAAATTCAGTGTGGTTTTAGTCTTCTAAAACTAAAATCTCAGAGTTTTTATAAGGTTTAAAATTAAATAGGCGCTATCACCTTCGAACTTCACACTTGAGGTACATAAGTGCTTATAAGAACTGTACAAACACAAACACACCTGTGACAAAATCTGTTTATTTCTTTCAAAATTGGTATTTAGATAGGGATGACATTATTTTTCCTTTCCCCAAAACTCTATTAGTCTCAGATATTTTCTCTAAGGATAAGGAGAAGGTGTTTACAAAGGCAGATGTATGTAAGCAAATGAAATTATTTAAAATTAAGATGTTTTTCTTACTGATGGTAATTAGGTAAGATCTGTGGGGCCAAGCAGCTTATGTCAGCATGGTTGGTAATAATGAACATTTCTTCAAGATAGTGTGGTAGATTGGAAGCATGGCTACAGATTCTCCCCATTCCGTGTCTGCACCACCCCCTCATGGACTCTCTGATTTGCTTTTTGGCCAATGGGATGTTGGCAAGTAGAAGCAGGAATGGTAATTGCACACGGGGGCATTGCACTTTCTTGGAAAATTGTAACCACCACCATGAAAGGGCCCAGGCTAGCCTGTTAGATGATGGCAAATGACACACAGTAATCTTGCCCTGTCACCCCAGCTAACAGTCAGGCAGCTATCAGACATGGGAGTGAGACCATCATTGACCAATTGAGCTCAGAGGCATGAGTGTGCTCATGCAAGAGCAGCAGGAGACCCTCTTAATGCCTTCCTGAAGCTCAGATGTGATGGGGAGGTAGAGCAACGATGTTGTGTTCATGGGGCAAGAAGCACCAAGGGATGCCTGAGAGGAAAAGTAAGCAGAACCTAGGGTCTCTGATGGCAAAGCCTACCTCTGGACTTCTTGTGTGAGAAAAAGAAAATCCTATTTTGTTCAGCTGGTTACAACCAGCCAGTAGCATTTCTTTTTTTAAAAATTTACTGGTGCTTTGGAATCATACCTCTTGATGAAGTTCAGGGTAATAGAGGCATGTATGCACAGGGCACTCATTGAGCCTTCTTCCGATTCCCACCTATTCCCTCTCCCTTCCCTCCTTCCCATGCTCAGCACAGTGACTGACTTTGATAAGTTTGTGTATGTACCTCGTGTCCATTGAGATGTTTCCCTCTTCCCCCTCCCATCTCCTCAGTTAGGTTGCCTTCTTCATTCATCTAAGGTTTCTCCTTTGTCTGGAGTCCTTCCTATGACTGGTTAATTAAAAATACAATTTTTCTCTGAAGTAGCTTATGTCAGAGCTCTTCCTTCTGTCCCCTCATGAATTCTGACAAGGAAAAGGAGACTGGGGGCCCTGAGGACGTGCAAAAGGCAGAGAGGCTTTCTGGGTTGATCAATAAAATCGAAAGGGCTTTCCGGGTTGAGCAAGAAGCCAATTATCAGAAGCAAGTTACTTTACACTGATAACCAAAATGAAAGGGGGCCAGAAGCTTCTCATGCAAACCAGACATGGAGTCAGAAGCAGGGCTAAGAGAGAAAGGAGTGGGTGTGGGAGGGAAAGCCCCTACAGGGAGCCCCTGGAACAGCTACTCTATTGATCAAGGTGTCTTAACCTACTTTCTGTTGCTATAACAAAAGTCTCTTCTTACAAAGTCACTAATGCCACTGTGGGGAGGAGTCCACCCTCATGATTTCACCTAATGCTAATTACCTCCCAAATGCCCAACTTCAACACCATTAATATTGATTCTGAGGATTAAGTTGCCAACACATGAACTTTTAAACCATGGCAGGAGGAGATCTTAACTCTGAGAGCAACAGCATGGTAGATGGAGACCAACTAGACTGAAATGGTCTGGGGGTGGCTGGGGTTGGTGAACCTGAAGCCACTCTAGTGCAGTTGTGGGGTTGCCGGCCGGTGCGAGCTGTGCTCAGTGGCTCCAGGATTCCTCCCTGCACATCAGCCAGGATTCCAGGATACACATTTCTTAACCACTGGAGCTTCCTCCCGGCTTTGCCTCCTGTTCCCTCCTCCCTTTCTGCCTGTGCTGTGCTAGGTCCTTCCCTTCACATTTTGTGTTGTGAAATATGATCCCATTTCTCTGCCATGCCTGTGTGATTTACTGTGCGGGAGCATGGCGGTGGAGCCAGTAAGACATCCCTCATTTTCCTACCTGACACAGAAGGAGCCAGAGAAGGGAGTCTCTGAAGTCAGACTCGAGGACCTCTTGATTAAGAGTTAAATTGCAGATATGATTTACTCAATTTGAGCTTGAGGAAACAAGGCATGTCGAAGGTAATGTGATCAGCAAGCTCACATTCCCGCCTCTCTGCAGTACAGATGCTGGTGAAAGCTGTGTGTGTGTGTGTGTGTGTGTGTGTGTGTGTGTGTGTGTGTGTGTGTTTGGGGAGGGGGAGCGGGGGTAAAGGGTCTGAATGTGGGCGGGGTCAGGGAGGAGCTGAAGATGCCAGTGACCTGGGGATTTGCTTCAGGGAAGCAGGAGCTGGGCAGTCCTTCTGATATCAATTTATTTTTTTTGGTACTGGGAATTGAACCCAGGGGCATTCTAGCTCTGGGCTACATCCCCAGCCCTTTTTTAAAATCTTGAAACAAGGTCTTGCTAAGTTGTTGAGGCTGGCCTGGGACTGTGATCCTCCTGTTTTAGTCTCCTAGGAAGGCACCACCATACTTGGCCATGTATTACCACACCTGGCCCTGATATCACTTTTGATTAAGTGAAGTCAGCAGGCTAAGGGGTGGGCTCAAAGGTGTTGGGGAGGGGGATCCTAGAAGGAATGGGTGAGAGTTCATTTTCAAGAGATCTCATCTCGATATTGCCACTGACCATGAGCTGTGGGAATCTTACACATTCATTGTGTAAACTGTCCTATATCAAGGTCCTTGGGACTTATGAAGGGTTCTCAGTCTCTTGGTCTAAAAAAATGGGGTTAAATTACACAAAGATCTTTTTGACTGTTGTGTGAAAGAATGGCAGGTGAGGAAGAAGAGGCAGCATAGGTAAAAATATATTTTTCGGTACTGGGGTTTGAACCCAGGGGCATTCTGCCTCCAAGCTACATCCTCAGCCCTATTTTTATTCTTTATTTTGAAACAGAGTCTCACTAAGTTGCGGAGGGCCTCACTAAATAGCTGAGGCTGGCTGTGAACCTGGATCCTCCGGTCTCAGCCTTTCAAGTACTGGGATTACAAATGTGTGCCACCACGCCTGACTTAAAAATACTTCTGAAAAATATAACCATAAAGAGGAGTCGAGATTGAGCTAAGTGTTGAAGGAGAACTTGGAGTCAGGAAAGGATTTTGGGGGGTTTTTCTTTTTGGTACTGGGAATTTTTTTTTTATTTTTTGGTGCTGGGAACTGAACTCAGGGGTGAGCTCCATCCCCACCCCTATTTTATTCTTTATTTTGAAACAGGGACTCACTAAATTGTGGAGGTCCTCACTAAGTTGCTAAGGCTGGCTGCAAACCTATGATCCCGTTGTCTCAGCCTCCCAAGTACTGGGATTACAGGCATGTACCACTTGCTGGTACTGAGTATCTTTCAAATGGAAGATAAGAAAGCCTGTTTCTGCTGTTGAGGAGCAAGGAATCAGTTGACGTTACAGAAAGATAGAGGATACTTGTAGTAATAAAATCCCGAGTGGGGAAATGGGGAGAGAATGTGGCACTCGACTGGCCTTTGATAGGATGAGGGACAGTCCATCAGACTGGATGAGTGGGAGTCGGAGTGTCTGCACAGGGACGTCAGAGGACACTGGACTTGATAATAGTAGAGGGAAGCAGTTATTACCCGAGAGACCCTGTTTTTTCGAAGAAGCACAAGCTGAGGCTGTCAGCCCAGATGGTGGGCAGGTATTTTGGAGAGGTGACAGGAAGTGATGACATCTCAGAAAGCAAGAAGGGAAAATTGCTGGGAATCACAGGACAGGATTGTTGGCCAGTGTGGAACGCTGGTTTGAGACACATGGTCAGAAAATTAAAGTGAGACCAGTCGACGTGACTGTGGCTTTCTTGTCTGCGGTGTTGAGTTGCCTGAGTATTGGTGCCGAAGAGGTGGATAGTCAGGTTCAATATGGGATGGAATCTTCTGGATTTGTAGCTCACATTGAGAAATGGGCAGAGGGGATATTTGTAAAGGGGCCATTGAAGGCTTGGTCCCCAGCTTGTTGGTACTGGGAGGTGTGGGGACTTTAGGAGGTGGTCCCTAGGGGAGGGTCATTCTGGTGATTTCCCCGAATCTAATCTATTTTTTAGTCCAAGAATATTTGCTGTAGCTTTTTTTTTTTTTTTTTTAAATTTTCTTTTTCTGATACTCTACTTTACTTAACCACTGAGCTTTAAATGTTTAGGGTTTTTCCTTTCACTTCTAGAAGTTCAGTTTCCTCCTTTCCAGATCTATCTTGTCCTTTCTCACATAGACCTACACATCCTCTTGTAAAACTGGTAACACTTCAGCAATTTCAAACTTACCTGCTTCACACTTCACATTTTTTTTTTTTTTTCATTTGTGGCACTGGGGATTGAACTCAGGGGAGTTCTACCTCTGAGTTTACCACCCCTCACCCAGCCCTATTTTATTTTATTTTATTTTGAAATAGGGTCTTGCTAAATTCCTGAGGGCCTTGTTTAGTCTCTGAGGCTAGCCTCAAACCTGTGATCCTCTGTGTCAGCCTCTCAAGTAATGGGATTACAGGCGTGTGCCAACATGGCTAGCTCACATTTTTTTTTGACATTATTTTATATGCAATTATTTGGGGGTCACAGTTTTTAATGGTTTTTTCTCACTGCCTTCATTTTTTTTAATTTGCATTTTCTTCTATTTTTTGTCAATTGTGTATTGTGCATGCATATTAATTGAGAATTGCTTATTTCTGGGGGAGTCTTTGTGTGCTGGGCTATATACTTTTCTCTTTGGAGCAGTTATATCTTCTTCACACAATGTCATCAGAGGGCCCCACTGACCTGCAGTTTTTTTGTTTGTTTGTTTGTCTGTTTTTTTTGGTGGTACTGGAGATTGAACCCAGAGGTATTCTACCTCTGAGCTACACTGCCAGCCCTATTTTGTTTTTTATTTTGAGGCAGGTTCTCGCTAAGTTACTGCATGTAGTTCTGGAACCTGTGACCCTCCTGTCTCAGACTCTCAAACTGGAATTGTGGGTGTGCCCTACCATACCCGGCTCCTGCAGAAGTTTTTATATTGAATATTTGGCTTCTAGTTCATTTATTTCTCCAGTAATGTCATTCAGACTTCATACTTTCATGTGGAACTTGCCTTTTCAAAAGTTTTGGTAAGACAGTAAACTTCCTTCAGCCCCTTAGGAAGGTGGATGGGATACTGTATTTCCTATTTAAGCACAATACAGTCCTTTGCAACTCTGAATGTCATGCAGGTCGTTTAGTTCCAACTACCCATTTTTCTTAGCTCTAAAGCCACATTTCCTATCCCTGTGCAGGAATTAGAATCCGAACCATTGGGCCTATAATCCGGGGAAGATATCCGGCTTCCTTGGATTCAGTGTGGTGTTTCATTCTGTTTTCAAATAATGCTATGGTGATATATGATGGTATTACTACTGATTTCACTAATGTGTGCTGGGGGTGCGGGTGGGATGTGGAGGGAAACACATCAAGAGCTGTGTGTGTGCACCCTTGTATCACATTAAATCTCACTGTGATGTATAATTGCAATGCACTAATAAAATTATTAAAAGCTTTTTTTTCTCATTGCATTTGACAGTTGAGGACTTTATCTACTTCGTTTTAAATTCACTTCTGCACAACATTTTTTTTTCTTGTAGTTATAGTGCATCCAAAATTTCTCTTCGTTTAGGCAAGGTGGGGCTGGCCTGTGTCAGCTTAGTTTGCCTATTGCCAGAGGCTGTCTCTGCCACATTTACATTTCTGTGTTCATACTGGCAACACAGCAGCAATCACCAGAGAACTGGAAAGAAATTCGGAAGCTTCAGAAAAGTTAAAATAAAACCAATCAGCCAACCCACCAAACTAACAAACCCACATGAAAAAAAGTGTTCAAGCCAATTTATTGACTAAAGTAATGAGTTTTAGATGTCATGAAAGTTAAAATATGCAATATTGACCATTCTGAGTAATATACCATACCATTGATTTTGTATTGGACAGTCCTGAATCCAGACTTGGCTTGGGTACTTGCTGATGGTATAATCCAGGAGATATTACTGCTCAGAAACTCACCTTCCTAATCCATGGAATGGCACTAATGTCTACTTCCCAGGTTTTCAGTGAGAGAAGAATTTGTATGTGTACAATTGCCCAGAGAGGACCACAGGTTTGAGGTCAGTCTCAGCAACTTAACGAGACCCTGTTTCAAAATAAAAAATAAAATAGAGGTGGGACTGTAGCTCAGAGGTTGAACACCCCTAGACTCCATCCCCAGTACCACCAAAAAAAAAAAAAGATGCTGAGTATCATGGGATACACTAATCCCAGTACTTGGGAGGCTGAGACAGGAGAGTCGCAGGTTCACGGTCAGTCTCAGCTACTTAGTGAAGTCTTGCACAACCCAGTGAGACCCTGTTTCAAAATAAAAAATAAAAATAGGGCTGAGGGTATAGCTTGGAGGTAGAATGCTACTGGGTTCAATCTCCAGTACCTCAAAAAAAAAAAAAAAGGACTTTTATATTTATATTAAACATATATTTAGAAAATGTTCCATTCACCTAATTCAGCCCTCCCTCACCATTTCTCTCTTTTTCTGTCCTATCTCTAGCTTTCTTTCTCACCCATATCCATCTTTTTCCCAGTTCTCAGAGTGGTTGGTCCTCTTCTAGTCAGGGCTGCAGAGCACCGGCTTTGTTAGTTACAATAGAAAACATCGAAGGGACACCCAGAAGACTCACTCTTTGCAAAAGCCCAGAGCAAAGGACTTAGTCTGTGTTAGTCAGCTTTCTGTTACTATACCACACTACCCGACATCATCAATTTATAAAGAGGGAAGGGTTTATTTTGGCTCACATTTTTGAAGGTTGGTTGACCCCGTTGCCTTTGGTTCTTTGGTGAGGTAGCACATCATGGCAGGGAGCAGCATATGGTAAAGTTGAACCATTCACCTCGTGTCTGGGACATGAAAGAGAGACTGGAAGAGAAAAAGACTGGAGGGAGGAAGAGGAGAAGACTGGAGTCCCACAATTCCCTTCAAAGGCACACCTCCAGTGACCTAAAGCCTCACACTAGGCACACCTCTTCAAGTCTCCACCTCTTGCCAATAGCATCAATCTAGGTACTAAGCCGTCAACACATGGGCTTTGGAGGACACTTATCCGCTCCCTGCCAGGCCCTCTCCATGCGCCATTTTAGCCTGGCTGTGGCCTCGGTGGTAACCAGATGCCTGCAGCTGCAACGTAGCCACACCACCCCTTGGCCATCCCAGACATCTCCGACCTTCTGTATCATTGGGGATGTCTGCAGGGCCACACAGCCATTGGATCCCTGCACATGTGAGGAATCCAACAGCCATGGGGCACTTGACCAGTGAGGGAGGGCCAGGAGTTTTGGTTTCAATTTGTCCTTTTACTCTCAGAGCATCCTACCTGGCTGTTTTGGGAGGTCAGCGCTCCAATTTCTTGCAGTGCTGATCAGCTTAATAGTCCAGTCATAGAGTGGGTTTGCTTTTCTCAGTTTTATTCCTCCCAGGTTACACTCTGATTCTTCGAGATAACTTTCCCCAGAAGTACAGAAAATACCTGTACCGCAAGCCCTTGCCTCAAGCTCTGCCTTTTGAGGGAATCCAGGCTAGGACACCTGGGCAGGTTCATCAAGAGATGGGATTTTCCACCTGAGTAGGTGAGAGCTTAACTAGATGGGTGGAGATTTAAGTGCTATGACCAGGGCTGATGTTGATGCAAGGTCATTTGTATGAACAAGCTGGTGGAGCCTCGGCCATTTAGGTCTCAGATGTCTTTATAATTTATACACAATCCCTTCTCAAAAAGTACATGAGATAGATGCCTTTCTAGATAAAAAGTGCAGTTAAAAATCACTGAAATTTCAGAAGCTTACAACCAACACCCCACATAAAGCCTGGTGTTTGACTTGTTCAGTGTATTGGGATCTACCCAATACCAAGAAGTCTTTAACCAGGGAAACCTTAAAGAGAAAGATCTTAATTTGCTGAATGTGGTGGTGCATGCCTGTAATCTCAGTACTTGCAAAGCTGAGACAGGAGGATTTCAGTTTTGAGGCCAGCCTCAGAAGCTTGAGGAGTTCCTTAGCAATTTAGTGAAACCCTGTTTTAAAATAAAAAAATAAAATAGGGCTGGTAGTGTAGCCCACAGGTAGAACACCCCTGGGTTCATTCCACCCCCTTTAAAAGAGAGAGGCAATTTCTCTTTCTGTATAATTAATAATTATAGCGTGCTTCAGCAAATGATATACAAATGATGCATGATAGGAATGCATTTTCATCTAAACCTTTCCTGCACTTGGCATGACAGGTGTCATTTGAACTCCTTGGAATCACTCTGATGTGGCTATGATTAGGAGATTCATCTGAAATTCAGCCACAGTTAACTTTTCCACTCACGTCTTGCTTTCAGGCCAAAGGAGGAATGATTGTATCTCTTGCTTGGGTAACCAATGAGTAAATGGCCAGGGTCATCCTCATCTTGGCCCCTTTGCACAGAGAAACTGGTCGTGATTGCCAAGATTGGAAACGGGACCTAGGGAGGCTATGTTTCCAGCAGCCAGTCAGCTTTGGATTTCTTTTCCCTGGGCTATGCTTTGCAGATCAGAGGCCAGATGTACAATGAATATGCAAAAGAGCCAGGACAGGGATGGTTCCAGGAGTCTCCGACAGTCTCCCTGGCTACAGGCGACTCACGTGCTGCTCCTGTTGTAATAGTCTGTACATGGGGCAAAAGTAACATCTCACCTCTTGTCTCAGTGCCCAGTGGGTGGGATTTATCTTTGACAAAAATTATATAAAGGAAGAGTCAATCCGTATATAAGCTGGAGGAGAGGACAGAGGTTGAACGCTGACCTATTTAAATAAACAGTCCATTTCCCGGCCCCTGAATGGATGGAAACTTGAGCAGACTGTTCAGCAAAAGACAGAAGTGATCAGAGAGCAGCGCTCAGAGAGGCGAGGACAGCTCTAGGGGACAGACAATGGAGCTTCTGCGTTCTGAAAACCCATGTCACCAACCGCGAGATCAGAGCACTGGAACAGGAGCAGCAGTCAAAGAAAAAACAGAACGAGACACTTCTGAGCTGGAGAAAGACCTACATTTGCAGATCAAAAGTGCGCACCAGGTACCAGGAAAAAAAAAAATGAAAACACATCAACACCTAAAAATACTCTGGTACCATTCTTAAACTTCAAGGATAAAGAAATAATCACCTACGTGGGCTCTGGAAAGAAGAGACTAAGGACAAAAGGATAAAAGGGAGGCCTACCTCAGACCTGTCTTTTGCAGCATGAAATGGGAGACAACACAGATGGAGAACGATGACAGTGTTGCAGGGGAGAGGAGTCGCTGGGCATGAGTCTGCTCCTGTGGGAAGGGGTTAGCAAGGGATACTGAGGCAGGCAGCGACCCGGGAACAGCACCATGTGCCAACTCCATGCAGAAAGCTAACAAAAGGGAGTGTCATCGCCATCACCTGAAGGATGATCAGTGGTCAAGAATTCACGATGACCAAGTTGGACACAGAAAAAAAAAAGTGACAGCAAGCACAGAAGTCACTGGAACACAGAAGTAAGTTTAAATAATAGTGACAAACATGTTTAGAAAGCAGAATGCAAATGTCAGCCATCTGTTCTGGAAAGACAAGATGTTAGACATAAGCTAGGTCCAGAGTTTCAAACTGTGCCTATGGAAACCTAGAGGTGCCACCACACCTGTAATCCCAGTACTTGGGAGGCTGAGACAGGAGGATCACAGGTTCAAGGCCAGCCTCAGCCACTTAATGAGACCTTCAGCAACCTAATGAGACCCTGTTTCAAAATAAAACAATAAAATAAATAAATAAAAAGGGCTAGGGGTATAGTAGCTCGGAGGTAGAATGCCCCTGGGCTCAATCCCCAGCACCACGAAACAAACAGAAACAAAAACAAAACCCCAAAACACTCTTTGTCTACATGGACAGCAGTACTGGTCTTGGTCCTCATGGGGACAAAATGTCTGCAGTGGAGATTAGGGTGCCCTGCTGTTCTCCTGCTGTCGGGTACAGTCCCACTGCTTCTGGAGTGTAGATCTGCCTTGCTGGAAGGCCAAGGGTCTCTGTTTTTACTCTCATCTCCCCAGAGTGATTCCCAGTGTGTAGCTCTCATGTGGGGCAGTGGGATGGGACCTAGTAAGAATCCTGCAGTGTCGCAGGAAGGGTGTCTGTGGGGTGAGTCTGTCTGTGGGAGTTGTGTGTCCAGGGAAGGCTGCTCCTTCAGCGCAGCCCGGCCCCTCTATTCCTCTCCATTCCGAGTCTTGCTTCCTGTGCCGAGGATGGTTCCACCTTCGACTCCACCTGCCGCCTTTCTCCCATGCCCGTGGTGTCCTCCTTTCCACTAGGGTCTGGCTATATTTAGTCTGAAAGAGGCAACCACCATCTTACCATCCATCATCTTCCTCTGGCACCTTAAATCTTTTTGTTTTTGCTTCATGACTGGTAGGATGCCCCTCAGGGTGAAAGGGAGAGGGTGGAGGGAGAGATGTCCATGGAGAACAATCCGATTCACACTGTGAGGTAGCCCAGACTGTCACACTGGCTTCTATAACCTCGTTGCCCTGGCTTCTGTCGCCTCTTCTGCTGTGTGATATAACACATGTGCAACGAAGTGACTGAACCAGATACACAGAAAATGACTTCTCACAAAGCAAACCCTACCACCCTCGCCTGGGCCGAGAGGCATACCTGTGTCAGGACCGAGTGTCTCTGTTGGATCTCTTTCTAGGCTCCTCACTCTCTCCCTAGCAGAAGCATCACCCTGATTTGTTTTTTAAAGACTTACTTCCTTGCTTTCCTTCAGAATTTCACTACCTAAACACGCATTGTCAAACTGGAATTTGATCTTGAACTTGATATAACTGAAGTCATATTTGTGGGTCCAGCAGATTTGCTCAATGTTATGCCTGTACAATTCATCCCTGTTGTCGCGTGTAGCTGGAGTCCATTTCCCTGTGTAGCTGCATGGCACACCATTGTGCATACTATGATTGAGTTGTCCACTCGACAGCTGATGGACATTTGGGCTGTGTCCAGGGTCTGGCGAGTACTGCTGTGAACTGCTGTGAACATTGCTGGTTTTCTCCTGGTGTTCCTCAGCTGGCTGCATCTCCTAAATCAACAGCTCAGCATACGCCATGGCTTCTTCACCTTTAACTTCTGCTGCTGAGTTATTGACCCGGGGATGTGCTTTCTTAGCCCTGACACCTATATCTTGACTTATGAATGCTTGTGTGACATTACTACAGAGTGTGCTATATCAAAAGGCATTTTAAATTACAACACTAGTAAATGTCGAAATAATAGTATGGTTACCAACAAATTCACACGTGGATGTTTTTATGTGTCCACACTGTGGCATGGCTTAAGTAGCACTCCCCATGGACGGTGAGCATTGCTATTTACCAGCTATTTACCTTAGTCTTTAAGCAACAGTGTGAACACGATTATGGTCTTCTTGGCATACCAGTTTGGACTTGTGCAATCCTTCCTTACTTCCTTTTTCTGTGTGTGTGTGTGTGTGTGTGTGTGTGTGTGTGTGTGTGTGTGTGTTACTAGGGATTCTAACTCTGAGCTATACCCCCAATCTTATTTTTTTTTAGAAATTTGAAACAGGGTCTCACTAAGTTTGTGGAAGATCTTGCTAAGTTGCAGAGTCTGACCACAAACCTGCAATCCTCCTGTCTCTGCCTCCCAAGTACTGGGATTACAAGTGTACACCACTATGACCAGCTGGGATTGTGTAATTGGTGAGTTTTTTTTTCAGTTTGGCCTGATATTTATTTATTCATACTATTCATTTATTGTACGCAAGTGAAGCTTTATTAATATTATACATTTAAATATAATATGATCAAATTATTCAAGCCTAAATAATTCACAAGTACATAAAAGACAATTTCACTGTACCTCTGAGTAGCTTCTTCCTCAGCCACACAAGTACCCTACAAAAGACCAAGACCGAAGTACGAAGAAATAGATATGAACACAGCAATGACAAGCGGAGGGAAGCAGTCATCAGAGACCTCCCAGAAAAGAAGAGCCCAGGATCAGCGTTCTTGTGGGTAAATTCTAATAAATGCTTAAAGAAGAATTAATGCGAAACCTTATCAAACTCTTTCAGAAAATTGAAAAAGAGGGAACACTTTTAAACTAATTTTATAAGGTCGGCATGTGGCCATAGCCATACCATACCATACCAGAAAAGAATACTGTAAGAAAAGAAAATTAGTGGCCTATATCACTTATGATCATGCATACGAAAAACAAAAACAAAAACAAAACAAAACAGAAAACTGGCAAACTGAATCTAATATCACATTGAAAGAACCATATACCAGTCAAGTGGGATTTATCTTTGGGGTGCAAGAATTGCTCAAAATATGCAAATAAGTGAGCATGAAATATCACATTAAAAGGAAATTATATGACAATTTCAGTAGATGTAGTTAGTATTTGACACAATCCAACATCTCTTTGTGGTAAATGTCTCTCAACAAATTAGAAATAGAAGGAATATACTTCACCATAATAAAGGCCATATATGCTAAGCCTATGGCTAACATCATACTAATTGGTGAAAAAGTTGAAAATATTCCCTCTACAACCAGGGAAAAGACAAGGATGCCCACTTTCATCATTGTTACTCAACATATGACTGGAAGTTGTAGCCAGAGTGATTAGGCAAGAAAAAGAAACAAAAGGCATCCAAATAGGAGAAAAAAAAAAGAATTTAAGTAGTCTTTGTTTGCAGATGAGATGATCTTATGTTTAGAAGACCATAACAACTCCTCTAGTAAACCATTAAATTTAATAAATGAACTCAATAAAGTTGCAGGATACAAAATCAGTTAGTTACATTTCTATACTTTAATGATGAACTATCTGAAAAAGGAAATAAGAAAAACATCTCACTTGTAATGGCATCAAAAAGAATAATAAATAAATATAATCAAGGAGAGAAAGATGTGTACACCGAGAACTATAAAACCTTGATGAAAGAAATTGAAGAAAGAACAAATAAATGGAAAGATGTCCTATGTTCATGGGTTGAAAGAATTAATATTGTTAAAATGTCCATACTATCCCCCAAGGATCCACTAATTTAATGCAATCCCTATCATAATTCTAATGGTATTTCTCACAGAAAACAAATTCTGTATTTTGTATGAAACCACAAAAGATCCAGAATTGTCAAAGCAATCTTGAGAAAGAACAAAGTTGGAGACCTCATATTTCCTGAATTCAAAATATATTGTAAAATTACGGTAACCAAAAAGTATGATGCTGGCATAAAAACAGACACATAGACCAATAGGACAGAGTAGAGAGTCCAGAAATAAACCCACTTGTACATGGCCAACTAATCACAGATCATCTCAGGGGTGCCAAGAGTACACAATGGGGAAAGAATAGTCTTTTTCCTAAGTGATCTTTTTAAAAACTGGAAACTCCATGAAAAATAATGAAGCTGAATCCTTATACCATACATAAAAGTTAATGCAAAATGAATTCAGGACTAGTAAATGTGAGCAATTTTTGTTTTTCAGTTATATCTCAACAAAGCTGGAAAAAATTACACTTTGGTGATTAAATCTTTTAATTAATTTTGGAGCTAAGAGCTACTCTGGTCTACAGTTTATTTCAGAAACTTGGGAAAAAGAGAAATGGTGATTTTATTCCTTCAGTTAAATATCTATTAAATATATAAATAGAAATAATAAATCTTGTTATATATATATTTATATGTAAATAGAAAGAAATATAATACTGAAAAGAATATGCCAAAATGTCTGGGCTGTTTGTAGGGTGAGGGAAAGATGACATTATGAATAACTTTTCTTTCTTTTTGCTTTCTGTGGCTTTTCTAAATTTCTGTATTATGTTTACTTTTCTAAAGAGAAAAAATTCAAAAAGTCATTAAAATAAAGTCATAAAGAGCAAAAATAAGCCATACAAAAAATGGGAGAATATAATTTGAATAGAAATATGAGACTACATACTTTTTGCTGTGAGCATGAAATTTAACTCTAAACTTTGTGGCAGCTGAGGTCAGATGAAAATCTTACATAATGTGTCAACCTCATTAGATTGAAGAAGCAAATTACTTCTCTAGGAAGCACCCTGTTTCATCCTAGTCATAAACTACATAAGGAATTTTTCAGGCGGTTAGATCATTTTCTCAGGGACAATGTACTTAGCAGTACTATTTCTTTTTCACCCAGTCATTGACCCTCAGACTCAAAGGCCACGACATGAAAATTTCTTTCAACAAAAGTGCTTTGATGAATGTCGGTTGACATAGTAGACTTTTCTTATTTCTATTGCCTCCCTGGAATCAAGGAGGGAACTTGGGAACCTTGCAATTGATTGGCATGTCCCCAAGTATGGCAGACTGTGTGATTTCTGCAAAGTATTAGCTGCCCCTCTCTATCCATACCTAACCCCCCAGGGTTACATTTCATAGTCATCATTCGCTCTGGTATCCTGCAAGAGAAGAATACCTGCTATGCCATTAACATCAAGCCTGACCACGTTACTTGTTAAGGGCAACAGAATATGAACCAAAGCCGTATCTAAGTAGACACTTTAAAGAACACTGCAAGGTTTGACTACTGCTCTCACCTCTGCAGTTAGATCAGCATGTCCAGAGAGGGACTGCACTTTCAGTCTGGGTCCAGGATGAATAAGATAAGCAGAGGGATAGCTGACCCATGAACAAGAAGACCAGTAGGAAAGAAGTCCATGTTGTTGAAAGCCACCAAGCCATTGCTAGGTGGATGTTACCACAGTGTAACCGAGCAAAACCTGACTAATACATAAGACTGCTTTTCTTTTCTTTTTTCTTTTTTCTTTTTTTTTTTGCGGTACTGGGGATTGAACTCAGGGGCATTCTACCTCCGAGCTATACCCCAAGCCCTATTTTTTTTATTCTTTAATTTGAAACTGAGTCTCACTAAGTTGCGGAGTGCCTCACTAGGTAGCTGAGGCTGGCCGCGAACCCGGACCCTCCCGTCTCAGCCTCCCAAATGCTGGGATTACAAGCGTGCGCCACCATGCCCGGCTCATAAGACTGCTTTTCTAAAGTTGATCAATTCACAGATTGAATTTGCTAGTAAGTTCCTGTAGTGTAGACATGATAGTTTTCTAAAGCAAATTTGGTAAGTTTTATAATAACAGATGTTTCCCCTGGTTCAGCTATCCTACAGGTTTATAGAGGAGCTTCAGGGAATTCATAAACCCTTTATAATGCAAAATTTTTATGTTTGTGTGCTTATGTGCATTTGGGGAAGTGGTGGGGAGTTGGTCTATGGATTTTTCTGATTTTCAAAGAGGTACAAGATATAAAATAGATCAAACAGTGCTACAGTAGACATTAAACATGTGAGCTGTAAAATTGATGTTTTCTTATGGAAGCGTCCTGACTCTGTTCTCAACCTGAGGGTATCCTTAGGAGTAACAGTAGGCTGCACAAATATTTATCTTTCTTCTCAAAGAGGTTTGTGTCTGTCATAGGGTCTGATTAAGTGTACTACATGTGAAGGTCCTATGGAATGCTTTGGGCCTGGAATTGTTGCCAGTTATCTGTGTCACAAAGGCTATGATTTCTACCAAATGTATACTTCTTAGTAAACTGGCCCTTTGGTTGGAGTCCTAGAAGGCATGAGTTGTACCTTCTAGTCTTAGATAACCAAGCGAATTGGCTTATTGGATGCAGTTATTTAGGCAATCCATTTCACCTTGCAAAGTTGCCCTTAATGGTCCATTGGATGCCAACTTTCCAACAATTTCAGCTGCTTCTGGTGGCCTCTGTGGTCTGCAGTGATAAAGCCAGGCCTCAACATAGACAAGGGTGCACATCTTTATTGCTCTGGTAAGAGAGCATGCAACCTGGCTACCTACTGCTGAATAAAACATTGAGATCTGGGTCTTGGAGAACCCAGATCACATTCCCTGTCAAGACCTTCTTTCTCCACCAGATGCCAGTGTTGATGCTACAGTTCACACCCTGTGGGACAATGGTACTATTGCATCTTGGTAGTATCTGCATACTTTGACCCCAAAGTGGCTTTGATTCATGAAATAGCAGGCTGATGATGAATGAATTTAAGGTGCTCAAGTCAAACAATCTTTTTAGTTAACTTATTAGTAAGAAGAAACAGAGCTTGGCATGGTGGCACACACCTGCAATTCCAGTATCTGGGAGGCTGAGATAGGAGGATCACAGTTTGAGGCCATCTTTGGCAACTTAGTGAGACCTTGTTTAACAATTGAAAAAAAGGCTAGGGATATAGTTCAGTGGTAGAGCACTCTTGAGAAGGAGGAAGAGGAGGAAGAGAAGAAGGAGAAGGAGGATGAGGAGAAAAAGAAGAGTATAAAGCTAAAATCACTAAATCACTAATGTTACCAGTAGATCTAGGACTTTCTCCTCATGAAAATTTTAGGCCTAATGTCCCAGTCTTGTGATCTTCTCGCAGTGAGCGTTGATGGAGATTTTAGAAGAGAGGCCCTCAAGCTTATGGGCTTATTATTGTGGAGGGGAAACATTTCCTTTATAAAGATTGGATAAATTTCACCATGTGATACTGAAGGGATGTGCCTCAACAGTAAATTAGATGCTTGAGCAAGACTTGTTTGGGATGGTTAACCAAATGTTCTACAAGTTTTCAAATAATTAAGTCCCTACTTTTCCAAGAAGATACAAATCCTGGGCAACCCTGGTAGCTCTTGGTCCCCCTTGAAAGGATTGATGCTATAGCTCCTCTTCCTCACAGAGGGTGGTCCTGCCCACTCCCCCTGGCCCAGTTCCTGTGGGAGAGCTTAAGTCTCTTGCCAGTTTTCTGGTTGAAGGTTGAGTCATTAGTATGTGAAAGCATATTTTATAGAGTCTGATTGCCTGGTTCAAAATCTGGCTCTGGCCCTGACTTGCTGTGTGCTTTTGGGAAAGTTACATAAACTCTCTGTCCTCTGACTCATAGGATTGTTGTAAGGATTAGATTAGTGTAAACATAAAACATTTGAAGTGGTGGCTGGAACAAAATATATGTTAAATAAATTGTTTGCAATCAGTATCTCCTCTTTATTCTTCTCTTTTACTGCTCTGTCTTTGAATGTTGGTACTTGGTCGTTCTATCCAGCACTACAGTTGTCCTCCCCTATCTCTACTTTTTTTCTTTTTCTGTGCTTTTAGTTACCTTGGGTCTGCAAAAATTAGGTGAAAATTTTGAGAAATAAAAATTTTGAGATGAAATCTTGAGTCATCTTACTCCATCCCTCCTAGAACGTGAATGATTCTTTTACCTGGTGTATGCTGTGTACACTACCCTCCTGTTAGTCACTTACAGCCATCTTGGTTAGGAGATTGGCTGCTACAGTGTCGTGCTGCTTATCTATAGGGTTCGGTACTAGCTGCAGTTTTAGGAGTCCACTGGGGTTCTGGAATATATCTCCCATGGATAAGGGAATACTACCGCACATACCTTCCTTGGGTAATCTTACTCACCCCTTCAAACCATCTATAGGCTGGTTATTCCCACCTTGTTAACCACAACACTCTCACCTAAGTTTCAAATGCATGTGACCAGTTGTCTGCACCACACATTTATTGAATATGCATTTATATCCACTGTTTCCAAAGATGAACTCACAATATTCTTTCTCACAACTGTTTTCCCTCCTGTGCGCTCTCTTGCAGCAAATAGAAACAACTGGCTGCCAGCAACAAGGTGTCCTCCTGACCACTTCCTTTTCCCTCCTTCCACGTCCCATTAATTAACCAAGTGCTGTCTCTTTCACCTCCGTTGTTGCTGGCACAAGGAAGGAACCGTCCTCATTTGCCTGTAAGACTGCAGCACCTTTACCTGCCAGCGTCGCCTTCCCTCTTGCCCTCTCCAGTCCCTTCTCCACCTTAGGCTTTGCTGTAACATATGCATGGACTCCCAGGCTTGTAGGAAGGCTAACACCATTGTCTCTACCTTCAAGGCCCTACTTACCCTCGACCTTGCCTCAGCATGCTCACATTTTTGTGACCCAGCCACTCTAACTTCCTCTGGATCTTCAAACTTCTTGGGTTTTCTCCTCCTTTTGAGCCTTTATACATGTGGCATAACATAGAGATGAAAAGTTTGAACTGAAAAGCCAGACAGCCCTAAACGACAGATATCTCTGACCAAACATAATTGCTTCTCTCCCCCATCCCATATCAGCCCCCTATTTGTTTTCATGGTCCTGGGGATTGAACCCGTGGGCTTGGAGACATTCTACCTCTGAGCTACACCCCCAGCCCTATTTTTTAATTTTTTTTTTTTTTTTGAAACAGGGTCTCACTAAGTTGCAGAGGGCCTCGCTAAGTTGCTAAGGCTGGCCTGGCACCTGC
Organism: Graphiurus murinus; assembly: GCA_004027655.1. Classification (NCBI taxonomy): domain Eukaryota; kingdom Metazoa; phylum Chordata; class Mammalia; order Rodentia; family Gliridae; genus Graphiurus; species Graphiurus murinus. The sequence continues at coordinate 96,869 of PVLC010000697.1, forward strand.
GATCCTCCTGTCTCAGCCTCCCAAGTACTGGGATTACAGGGGTGCGCCACCATGCCCTGCTTCGGCCCCCCTGTTTTATATGTGAGTCCTCTCTGTCTTCTGCAGATCCCATCTTCTTGGCGTTTCAATCATGGGCCTGTTAATTAGGCCTGCTCCTCACCGTGCTTCGGTGCCTTTGGTTCTGTGACACGGGGCTGCAGGGAAAAGCAGCTAAAGAGGACTAATTAAGACTCAGAGTGCTTTCAATAACGTACATGGAAATGAACAAATTAACTGACGGCGCCAAAAAGGCAATATCGCCCCAGTGGGGATTCCGCGTATGGAGATAACATTAAGGAGTGCAATCATCATTGAGAGGGAACTATGAATTATGAGTGATATTCGGTCCCATTACCTCTGAGGTGTCAGATGTAATAGCAGGGAAATGTCATAAGATGTTAGGAGACAAAACAAACTGAGGTTAAGGAAGCTCCAGCGGGGAAAGCCGAGCCAAGAAAACAGTGAGAGACTGCGGTGCGGGAGGTGTTGGTTACCGTCAGGGGACATGTCCCAGTGAATGTGGCCTGCTGTTGCTGACCGGTCTTTGCAAATATGTGACATTCTGCTTGATAAAGAGACTCCCTTCTTCTGTCTGCTAGGCTTAGCTTGTATGGAGGAAGTCAGTTTGCATGCTTATAAAGAATTGGATGAGGTTCCCCCAGGATACAGCTAGGACAGCGGATCTCAAGACAATCAGCATCAATATCCTCCAGGGATTTCTTAGAAAAGCACATTTTCAGGATCCACTTCAAACTGACTCTGGGGTAGAGGCCTGCCAATCTGTGTTTTAGCCAAGCTTCCAGGTCAGGCGATTCTGATGAAGGCTCATGTTTGAGAACCAATGGACTTGGAATGAGCAGCCAGGGCTCTGTTCCAAATCTTGCCAGTTAAAGCTCATCTGATCACTTAACCCCTTTCGTCCCCCATTGCCAAAGATAATAGTCCCTGCCCTGCCTCCTTCACCCAACTTCTATGAGATTCTGAGGAGGTAATTGATAGTGTTGAAAACAGTGGAGAGTGACACAAATGTGATGAATGATAATGATTATGTCAGAGACAGATGATCCTGATAAACCGAGCATCACAATTTGGAGGAAAAGAGAAGACAGTGCAGGGGCGAATAGAGGATCTGCCATGAAACTTGATTTCTGGGGGGAAATATTGTAAATTTTTACTTCCCAAACAAAGGGTCTTGAAGAAGGCTTGTTGGCTCTCGAGTGCCTTTCCTTAGACAGATTTCTGATGAGTTAAGTGTAAAAGTACCAGAAGCATCTGGTTCTCATTTCCCTTTAAATTCATAGGCACACAAAGATGAAACAGAACCGAGGCCAGAGACGAGAGTTTTGCCAAAGCCCCTCGAGATTGAAATGGTTCCAGGCGCATGCCCTGGGACCTGTGGTTGGACTACTCATCCAGGCAAAGGCCAAGTCCACTGGGAGCTGCCACAGGGGAAGATGAGGCCATGGTGTGCCTGCCAAGATGGCGGTTTTGTGGCTCCTGGAGGGGGGAGAGTGGGGCCTGGCAGATGTGAACCATGTGCTACAGCATGAGCGACTGGTGAGAGAGGGGACAGAAATATTTAAGACATCCATGAAGGGAAAAGGAAAGTCCAAAAGTAGACATGTAGCTGGGTTGTAGGCAGGAAGGAAGAATGAGGAGTCTCCTTGGATATTGCCATAGTTTGGATCTTGAATGTCCCCAAAGGCCCATGTGTGAAAGCTTGAACCCAATGTGTGGCATTATGGGGAGGTGGTGGAACCTTTAGGAGCTGGGGTGTAGTGGAAGGAAATTAGGTCATTGGGGGTGTGCCCTTGAAGGGAATATTGGGACCCCAGGTCCTCCTTTTCTTCTTTCTTTGCTTTTTGGCTGCTGAGGTCAGCAGCTTCCTCTGCCTTGTGCTCCCACCATGTGTGCTGCATCACCACAGGCCCAAGAGCAATGGGGTCAACCAACCCTGGACTGAAACATCTAAACTATGAGCCCAAATAAACCTTTCCTCCCCATAAGTTGATTGCCCCAGATATTTTGTTGCAGCAACACAAAGGTGACTAACACAAATGTCGCTGTGTGAGCTTCAGAGATTTCTTTTTCTTTTTTTTATGGCACTGAGGATGGAACCCAGAGGCCTTCTACCTCTGGGCTACACCCTCAGACCTATTTTATTTGGAAACAGGGTCTCATTGAGTTGCTGAGGGCCTCACTAAGTTGCTGAGGCTGGCTTCAAATCTGTGATCCTCCTGTCTCAGCCTCCCAAGTACTAGGATCACAGGAGTGCGCCACCATACCCAACTGAGCCCAAGAGATTTCCTAGATGACCTTTTCATCATACGATGTTATTCTCTGCTCATCATACAATGTTATTTCAGGTACCTCTAAATCTCACCATCTTCCTTCCTTGCAGATGGGAAGATCGAGTCTAGGATTGTAAGCATCAGGATTTAAGCTCAGGTTTTTAAGCTTCTTGCAGAACAATCTGGATGAGTCCTGGAAGCCCAGGGTTGAAGGACTTTTCTGCTCTTTCTCTGGTAGTCAGCTCTAGAGGGGAGATGTTTGAAGCAAATTCATCGTGGTTAAATGCCAACTATCTTGTGAGCAGCATAGGCTGTGGTCAGCGATGTCAATTTCACTGCTAGTGTTTTATTCCAGAAAAGTACCTTTGAGAGGAATGGAGGGAGAGTCCTGCTCAGAAGTACAACAGAAGGTCCTGGTGGTGACCTTATGGCTTCCTCACTGGCCATTTTGTTCTCATTTACTTTGGACATTAATAAAAGTGGCCCTCAGGCTTATTAGAGTAATGTCTTAGTCTATCTTCTGCTGCTATAACAGAATATCACAACTGGGTAATTATAAAGAGTAGAAGTTTATTTGTCCAGGGGTATGGAGGCCAGGAAGTCCAAAGCCATGGTGCCAGCATCTGTCAAGGGTCTTCATGCTACACCATGCCACTGCAGATTTGAAAAGGCCGGAGGGCACCTGTGTGAAAGCGAAGAGGGACTAAACCCACCCTTTTAATGGTAACCTATTTCTATGATAACTAATCCACTTCCATGATAATAGCCAAAATCCATTATTGATAACAGAGCCTGCATGACTTAATCACCTTCATAATGTCCTGCCTCTCAGTTCTGTTGCCTTGGGGATTAAGTTCCCAACACATGAACTCTTGGGTACACATTCAAACCACGGTGAGTGGGAAAGAGTGTAGGAATGGGAACACTTACACAATGAACAGCCACATTTCCCAAGACTTGGTTTCTTCACATCATTTTGGCATTGATGTAGAATAGAAAACAACTTAGATTAAAAACTTAATGCAAAAAATAAAAGAAATTGAAACAACAACTTAAAGCAAGGAATCTTGTTTCCTTCTACATTAAGCAGTGATCAGCTCTCAGTGGGGTGTGGTGGTGTATGCCTGTAACCCCAGTACTTGGGAGGCTGAGACAGTCTTGAGAATCGCAGGTTCGAGGCCAGTCTCAGCAACTTAGCAAGAACCTGTTTCAAAATAAAAAATAAAACAGGGCTGGGGGTGTGGCTCAGAGATTGAATGCCCCTGGGCTCAATTCCTAGTACCCCTTCCCCTCCAAAAAACCAGAATTGATTAGCTCTCAATCTCTGCATACCATCTTTCCAATCTATGGTTACCTTTGGTTCTCTGATGTGTTATTCCTGCCAAGAAGTTGGCAGTTTGCAATTTCAATGACAGAAGGCAAAGAGAGGGGCTGGCCCTTCCAAGTTCAAGGGCTGTGCTTGAAGTATAGCATCAAGCTGCCTAGACCTGTGTGGGATTATCAGTGTGCAAACAAGATGACCCCAGTGGTCACCTTGGTTGAGGAGAGAGAGTGTTTTAAACACCTTGGCCTGGAAAGCCCTGCACTTGTCCAGTGATTTAGCAAACCTAAATGGGTGGAAAAGACAATTTCTGGCTGCCTTTGTTTGAAGGAGGTGATTAATTTTCTAAACTAATTGCCATTCTCCTGTACTGACACATAAACATATAAATATATGCCAAGTGGTGGCTTCACCAAGACGTGGACCATCCATCAGAGAAGAGCATGTTCTTGGAGAGCTAATTAACCATATATAAATTTCCTATTGAAAATTATAGCAAAAATGTAGAGGGGAAGAGGAGAGGGGCTTTTTCCCCCCCAATGAATAATTAAGTCAAAGAAGCTTTTTAAAGGAAAAGCAGGGGGATGGGGGAAGAGCCAATAGTCATATTTCCCAGTCTTTATGAGACATAAATCTAAAGATATTGATTCAGGATGGTTCAACATAGGGATTCAAGGCTCTCTCATATATTGACCCTTTGTGGCTGTCTACCCTATAGCTCCCTGGTGTGAACTCTAGGATCCAGGCAACCAGGTTATATTCTGTTCCTGGAACTTGCTGTCCTTCCTGTATACCTTCACTTATGGTGGACTGACCTTCCCTTCCCTTCCTTTCCCTTCCCTTCCCTTCCCTTCCTTTCCCTTCCCTTCCTTTCCCTTCCCTTCCTTTCCTTTCCCTTCCCTTCCCTTCCCTTCCCTTCCCTTCCCTTCCCTTCCCTTCCCTTCCCTTCCCTTCCCTTCCCTTTCCTTTCCCTCACTCTCCTTCCGTCCTTCATTTTTTTGTGTGGTACTGGAGATGAACTCCAGGGGTGCTCTACCACTGAGCTGTACCCTCAGCCCTATTTATTTATAATTTTAAAACAAAGTCTTGCTAAGTTTCTCAGGCTGGCCTCCAACCTGTGATCCTCCCAAGTACTGGGATTATAGGTGTGTGCTACTGCACTGGGCTTTTTTCTCACTATTTTTTTTTCACTGAAACACAATTGGCCTGCTAAGTTCTGAGTATTTTCCTTGGTTCTCTTATATTTCACCTTTTGTGCTTCGTGCTTCAATCACATTTGGTCTCCATGTCTCTTGTGAGCTTGAACTTTGTCTTTTACAGTAGGATGGTGTACACTCCCCTCCACCTCTGACCATACACCACTGGAAGATGGGAATGGTGCACGGTGTTTTTTTCTGCCTCCTCAGACCCGGTTTCTCCTTAAGGACTCCATGGATTATGTCTAATAAGTTTCTCTTAATGTCCAAGGCATTTTATCAGTTCTTGATTAAATTCAATTGTAAAAATTAGACCGAGGAGTGCTGGCTTTTCTGGGATGATGATTCATCTTCCACTTATCCAAAAAGTACTCATCAAATATTGATTCTCTTCCTGGCTTTGTGCTTGGCTCTGGGATGTGCAAGACATTTGTGTATCCATTTGCACAGGACTTCTCTGACAGTGGATTTATTTATTTACTTATTCTTTGTGGTACTGGAGGTTGAATCCAGGGGCATTATACCTCCAAGCTACACCCCTAGCCCTGTTTTGAAAAAGGGTCTTACTAGGTTGCTGAGAATCTTGCTAAGCTGCTGAGGCTAGCTATGAACCTGTGATCCTCCTGGCTCACCCTCCCAAGTCCTGGGATTACAGGTGTGCACTTTCATGCCCAGTCAATGGACCTTTGTTGACTCACAGTTCTGGAGACTGGAAGCCTGAGGTCAAGGAACCAGCTTGGTGTCTGATGATGGCTCTGAGGAAGGAAAGATCCATTCTAGTCATCTCCCATTGGCTTCTATATATTCTTGTGGTCCTCATGAGGATGTGAGAGGTTTTGAGGGATGTGCACCTTCCTAAAGACATCACCCAAGTCATTCAAAGGGTGCTGTCAGGACCAAGACCAGTAGAGAACTGATCACTGGGTAGCCTTACCCTCCCCTTTAGGAGCTGTTTTTACATTTCCCAGATTCCCCCTATCTTTTATCCTGCTTGAGTTGACTTGTGTCCCCCTCCCACTCAGGTACAGTCATGCATTGCTTAGCAACAGGGACATGTTCTGAGAATTGTGTCTTTACGTGCCTTTGTTGTTGTGTGAACATCAGAGAGTGTACTTAAACAAACTGAGGTGGTATAGCCTACTGCACACATAGGCTATACAGCACAGCCACCATTGTTGAAGCAGCCCATCACTGATCACAACATCATCATGTGGCACAGGACTGTACTGAAGTTCTAATCCTTGATACTTCTGAACATGACCTTAGTTGGAGATGGGATCTTCACAGAGGTAATTAAATTAAGATGAGGTCATTAGGTCTAGTATGACAGGTATCCTTATAAAAAGGGGGAATTTGAACATGAACACAGAAACACACACACACACACACACACACACACACACACACACACACACACTGCTGTAGAGATACAAGAAGACATCCATATGTAAGCCAGGGAGAGAGCAAAACAGATCCCTCTCTCCCAGACTTTGGAAGGAACTGATCCTGCTGACACACTGATTTTGGACTCTTAGCTTAGAAAGCTGAGAGAATACATTTCTGTCATTTAAACCATCCAGTGTATGGTGCTTTGTTACAGCAACCCCAGAAAATCAGTACAAGTCCTCTTCTAAATACTTTTACTTGATACACATCAGCAACTTACTCCCTAGTCTCTTTGTTGTTTCTTCCTGGAAAATTAGCATTTATTCCCAGTGATGTCATTTTCGAAGTTAGACAAGCATGTCTCAGTCTACATTCTCACTCCTGTGACCCAAAAAAACCTGACCATACAACTTAAAGGAAGGAAGATTTATTTGCTCACCGTTTTTGGAGATTTCAGTGTTCAGCCCATGTCAGACATGAATTGGGGAAAACTTTGGGATAGAAAGACAATCCATCAGGAGAAGTAATTGTTGCTTCTATATTGGTTGGGTTGTAAGCAGGTTATATGGCACCTGGGAGTGCTAGTGATGGTGGTGGTGATAAAATTTAAATTAAGATTTTTAACATATTCAAGAATGGTAGGCAGTCTTTTGTTCTTGGCCATAGCTTGTTAACTGATTAACCTCCCCATCTTTCATTCCCTCTATCTTCCTACCCTTGTAATTAAATTGAGGTCATCTTAGAGTTTTTCTCATATGAGAGAAGTGGTGTTGGTAGAAAATCATTTATGCTGAGAGTCTGTAATTTTTACAGGCTGTGAATAGGTCTAGTTAAGAGGAGGAGTCTGCTGAAAGACAGTTTGGTCAAGAACAGATTGTCTCTGCCCATTATTCTCCACCTAAGACTGTGTTACTGGCTGGCTTGGAAACAAAATGCAAAAATGAGGCATGATATTTATCATAAACTAGAAGGAAGAAGCACACTGGCTGAGTTTTACCATCTGGAGCCAGAATAAAGATGCTTGTTGATAATTTAATAAGGTCTTTGGGAGAGCTACTGACTAGAGACCAAATCCATGCATCCTGGAAACACCCATATTGTTTTACTTCTATTTGTGCTTGTTTAGGAAGTGACTGCTAATAAAACACAGGATGAATATATGCACTTTTCCTGGGGGTAGGAAAAAGAAGAGCTAGGAAACTGGGAGGACCGGTCTTCAGGGATAACATGGTGTGACAGCTTTCAACAGGAGAGGAGAGCCAGAGGAGCCCTTCAGGCCTACAACAAAGGAAACCTGCTCATTTAGTGGCACCAAAGCCTTTATGTTGTTATCAGGGGTGGTTCAAGGAGGTCCAGGAGAGGGGGACCTCAACTCAGGACAATGGGGTCCTTGACAAATGCCATAGGAAAGAATTTCTAGATGTTTCTGATACTGAGGGAGGCACAGGGATTTATTTAGGAAGGCAAATAATATACATTCAAGGGGGAATTCAGGGAGAATCAAGGGTAAAGGATGCTTTTGGGGTCTCCAGCTGTTCTTTTAAAGGAATCTTGGGTGAGGGGTGGGCATGTGGGGATATCAATCTGGTCATCACAAGGCAGTTTATGGTGGTCTTGAAATTCTCAGAATCCTTAGGTTGACATATTTTCCATTATCTGATCAGTAATGTTGTGAAAGTACCCTATGTTATAGCTGTCATATCTTCCTTTGCTCAATCTATTCTAAAAATACATATATGAGTGGACTAATTAACAGAGCACAGAGTAGAGTGGTTTTCGTAAGTGAGTGAATTTCCAGTAACTTTAAGATTATGAGTGAAGATTTGTACATTCTCCAGAACTTTGGGAGGGACAGGCAGGCTCAGGGGAAGGACTGGCGTGGGAAGTGAAGGTATGAGGAACTTTAGCACAAGGCTTTCAGATTAGAGTTACAGTTTCTTTTCCCTTCCTCTTGTCTCCTTTTCTACCTATCTTTTTTATTTCTTTTATTATATCTCAGTGTTCCCTGATACCCACAGAAGTCTGTTCTCTAGGAAACTGGTTTTCCCAGGATACTTTTAGCCTTAGGGGCTGGGGCAGGAGGGGTGTAGTGTGAGGGGGTAGAATGTTTCCACCACAAAGGAGCTGTTCTTAGGAAATTGAAAGAAAAGGAAGCTCTGAACAAAAGAATCCAGATACCAAAGAGACATGTTGCATGGTTTTATATATGCAAGGTTCAAATATATGCTATCTAATCCAAGGGTCCAGTTGGATCTGGGGGAGGCAGATAGTAACTGGGGTTGTAGGACAAGGGGGAATTTTCGTACTCACAGTGTTCTTGTTAGTGATCTGTGTGCTGGTTACATGGGTGTGCTTCCTCCAAGAAAATTTGTCAAGTTGTACACTTTGGCTTTGCCTAATTTTCTTTGTGTATATTAGACTTCAGTAAACATTTACCTAAAAGAAGAGAAGGTCAGACACAGGGAAAGTCTAAGAAGCTGTCATAGCCAAGAGAAGTCTAACTAGACATGATGATTAAATGTAGTGCATTATTGTGGATGAGATCCTGGAGCAGGAAAAGGATATTAGGTGAAAGCTAAGAACATGTGGCTAGAGCATGGAGTTTAGCTCATAAAAATGTATCAATATTGGTTCATTAATTGAAAACATGTACCATGGTAATACGATGACAAAGGAAACCGAATGAGGTATATGGGAGCTCTGTACTATGCCATTACTTTCCTATAAATCTAAAATTATTATTAAGAAAGCCAAAACCAACCAGCCAAGAACAACAACAACAAAAAGAAGAAGGAAGAGCTAGGGTGAGAAATGGCTCCCAAGGTGCTATGGTTTGGGTTCTGAGTGTCCTTCCAAAACTCATGTGTTGAAATCCTGCTCCCCATGTAGAGAGGTTCAGAAGTGGGGCATGGCTGGAGGGGTGGGTCACTGAGGACGTGGCCTTGGGAACTAGATATGTCGCTGGCTGCTTCCTGTCTTCCTCTCTGCTTCTGGCTGCTCTGTCTGAGAGTGGTTTTCTCTGCCGCACTCCCAGTCACAGAAGCCTTGGGGCCAGCTGACTCTGGACTGAACCTCGGAAACAGTGAGCCTGAATAGACCTTTCCTCCTCCTAAGTTGTCCTTGTCTGGCGTTTGGGCACAGTGATGGAAAAGCTGACTGAAACACAAAGCCCTCCATGAGCATGATTCTGAGGTCTCTGTCCTATCCAGGGAATGAGGGCAAGGGTGCATCGAGGGGCTTGTTGGAGACAGACAAAGCCAATGCCCTATCCTGTTCAGTTGGCTCAGGCTACCATAACAAGGTGTCACAGACCAGGTGGCTTAAACAATGGACATTTATCTTCTCACAGTTCTAGAGGCTGGAAGTCTAAGATTGGCAGATTAGCATGGTTGAGCTCTGGTGAGGGCTCCCTTCCTGGCTTATAGATGGCTGTCTTCCTGATGTGTTCTTCCATGGTGATAAGAGGAAGATTTTTTGTTGTTGTTTTTGCATCGGGGGGATTGAACCTAGGGCCTTGTGCATGCTAGGCAAGTGCTCTACCACTGAGCTACATCTTCAGCCCTAAGAGGAAGAGAGAAGAATGAACCAGTTCTCTGGTGCCTCTTCTTATAAGTACACTAATCTCACCATGAGGGCCTTATTTTCATGACTTCATCTAAATCTAATTACTTCCCAAGGGCCCCATCTCCAAACACCATTACATTGAGGGTGGGGAGGAGGATAGGACTTCTAAGTATGAATATGGGTGGGACACAATTCAGTTCATAGCACTATTCTTCCAGCTCTCCCTCAAATTCATGTCTTTGCATGCAAAATGCATTTATTCCATGGTAATGTCCCTCACTCAATTCCAGCAATAACTCCAAAGTCCAAGGTCTCATACACATATCATCTAACTCAGATATAGGTAAAACTGATGCTACAATTTGCTAAGGCAGAATTCCTTTACAATTTTGAACCTATGACTCTGGACAAGTTATGCGCCTCCAAAATATAATGGTAGGACAGGCATAAGATACATTCTTGTTCTAAAAGGAAGAAATAGGAAAGAAGGCAGAGGTGGTTAGATCAATGACCCACCTCCTCCAGCCATGCTCCACCTCTGAACCTTCCTGCACTGGGGACCAGGTATCAATTGCATACCTCCTTCTCCAAAAATCCATGTGATCTGGGAGGGAAGGAGGGAAAGAGAGAGAGAGAGAGAGAGAGAGAGAGAGAGAGAGAGAGAGAGAGAGAGAGAGAGAGAGAGAGAGAGAAGTCTCAAAGGAGGGGCTTACCCAAGGTAACTGTTGGCTTTTTTAGAGGTTTATATACTTTGAATTTCCCTCTCTTGTTCTGGGGTTTCAGAGGTTGTTTCCTGAGATTTAGATAGTGTCTGCTTATTGCCAGGAAAAACTAGAGTCTTGCAAATATCTGGTTGACTCTCAGGAGGTTTAATCATGTTAGTACCCAGGAGATTTGGTCTTTCTTGACATTTGGGAAATCTGATCTTGTTGACGCCAAGGAAATTTGCTCTTGTTGACTCTGAGGAAATTTGGTCTCTGAGGAAATTTGATTCTCAGGAAATTTGGTCTTCCTACCCTGGCTCATTAACCTTATCTGCCTATTGTCTTTCTACCTTCTTACTTCTCACCATGTCTTCATGGGCAAGTGAACCCTCTGGTATCTAATGTAAGAGTACTAATCCCATCAGCAAGGTTGTGCCCTCATGACATCATTCACACCTAACTACCCTGCCCAAACCCCATCTCCAAACACATTGGGGGTTAAGGCTTTAACATGTGAATTTTGGGGTGATACAATAGACTCCATAGCACCTGGGTAAGTACCAAGTATGAGTACTGAGCTTATGGAACACTCTGGAGATTCCTCTAAACTGTGATTCCCTCTCAGATCATGGAAAAGAAACCAACATTTGTTGAGCTGCTGCTGTATACAAAAACCTTCTCTGGGCATGATTCCATGTGTCATCTCATTTACTGACTGAATAATACCATATAGTCA
>PVLC010000697.1:108205-186117 GCA_004027655.1 Graphiurus murinus
TCCTCCTCCTTCTCCTCCTCGTCCTTTTCCTTCTCCTCCTCCTCCTCTTCCTTCTCCTCCTTCTCCTTCTCTTCTTCTTCTTCTTCTTCTTCTTCTTCTTCTTCTTCTTCTTCTTCTTCTTCTTCTTCTTCTTCATGGTACTAGGGATTGAACCCAGGGTCATTCTACCTCTGAGCTACATCCCAAACCCCTTTTTTTGTTTGGAAACAGGGTCTCATTAGGTTGCTGAGAGTCTTGCTGTGCTGCTGAGGCTCTCCTTGAATCTAATCTATGATCCTCCTGTCCCAGCCTCCCATGAGTGGGGACTACAGGCATGTACCACCATGCCCAGCTAGCCCTTTTCTTCTCAGGTTAGAAGTAGAGGTGCCATTCCTGCTGTGAGATTAGTTAGAATTCCTCCCAAATCAAGAAGCTGTCTGTGCTTGTTTCAGGGGTGTCTTTCAGGGAGGACAGAAGTGTGCCTCCTTTTATCCTTGGGGGCTGAGGAGGAGACTTCCGTCATAGGCTTGAGGATGGCCAGCCACTGAAGGCCTGGGCTTTTCACACTGATGCTCTATGAATATCTGTTTATCATCATTTGGAGGAGAGGGTCCTTAGGGCCACATCTCCTTCAGAGATAGATTACAGCCCAGCTGGGCTAATTGGCATCTATCATTTGGGGTCTTATCACCCACCTCCACCCAAGGTGACATCTCACAGTGTGGTGGCAGAGTATTTTGGAAGTAGTAACTGCTTTTCCTTGCAAATCATATTTTCCTGTGCCCTTTGCTACTCCCCTATCCATCCTTCTACAGTGTCCGCAAACATGGGACCTCCCTCCCCCTTCAGCTTCAGACAGGAGAAAGAACTGAGTAGGAGGGACAGAAGAAGGAGTCCAATTTGGAGAATAGTGTTGTTATAGAGGATAGAGGATCTGGAATTTTAAAGGGGAAGGACAGCTGGGCTGGACAGAGGCTTAATTGGTAGATGTCTCTGTCCCAGTAGAGCTCTGAGAATGGAGGTAAGAATCGATTTGGGAGTCCAAATCTAGGGATGTTTTTGATCAATTTATCCCCCAGTGCAGACACTAGTGATACCTTCCCCAGGCAGGAGTCTGCCTGCAGGACCCTCGCCCTCTCTCTGCTCCAGCTCTGGGTGATCTTCCTGCAGTGGAGAACTTCCTAATGGAGGGATGGAGTTGAGACACACCTGGGGAAGTGTCTGGTTAAATGCTAGAGTGAGGTAATGTTGGCTTTCTTCAGAGATGACTAGAGATGACCCTCTGAGAAGTAGGTTCTGTAGAAATGGCTGAGATGAACTGGAAGGGACCTCCAGACCATCAATGGTGCCAACCATTTGTGGGCACAGGGATCAGGTGGGGAATGGGCTGGGGTGTGTCAGAGGGTCTTGATCGTAATTCCTAAGAATTCTCTCATCTTCACCTGTCCCAACCTCCAGTACGATGATGGTTTCTTTTTTCCTCCTGTGCTTTGCAATAGTTGCCTTGCAGTAACACATATGCTCACCAGATTTGTAAAAATTGTTGATAACTAATAGAATTGCTGTTTTGCTCACTTGTGTTTTAAAGCATCAATAAGAGTGCTGTGCTGCTGGAGTCCTCTGTAAATGACAGCTGTCACACAGTATTGGTAAATACATTAATTTCCTCCTCAGGAAAATGTGGGTTTGGGGTTTCACTTGACTTGAGACCTAGGTTTTTTGATGGAGTAGGAGGGGGTACATAACAGATGAGATTCTGAAAACCACTAGAGAATTTTAAATGACTCACTACTTGAGAAGGCTGCAGGGCTGTAGGGCTGAGATCAGATCCTCGTATAGTGCATGCCTGATACATAGTAGGTGTGCCATTGAAGTAGCTTAAGTTGAGGACAGTCCCTGACTCCTCGCTTACAGTCTGGAGTTATTTCTTGGGCAAATCCCAGAGAACAAAATGGTGCGATCTCCAAAGGGCTGGGTACACAAGGCTGGGTGGATGTTACTGGTGCAAAGGATCTAGGCTCCAGCACCCTGGGCTTGTGCTGCAGAGACCCCAAGACTTCTCTCTCTTTAGCCCTCAGCTTCCATTCACTCCCTTCCCAGCTCTTCTCTGAACGCTCCGCTTTGCATCTCAGGCTGATGCCCAGTCTGCTCCTTTTCAGATCATCCCAGGGTTTCCTTACTCCAACATCCTGGGGACCTATTTTGAGTTTGGGAGTCACATGAATGATGAAGGTGGCTCAGGAAGTTTACAGCAGGACAGCAGGTAACAGCAACGTCACGGGAGACAGAGAAAGGCACAGACACAGCAGAGGGAAAAATAAGTACAGCTACCAAAAGGCCATTTCATGAAAATATCTCCTTTTTTTCCCTTCTAAGTAATCTATTTGAAAGGCATTAACATGATCTGGGCTTAGTAGTGCATACTTGTAATCCCAGTACTTGGGAGGCTGAGACAGGAGGATTATAGGTTCAAGGCTAGACTGCAGTAATTAGTGAGATTCTCAGCAACTTAGTGAGACCCTGTTTCAAAAAAAAAAAAAAAAAAAGAAAGAAAGAAAATAGGGCTGAGGTTGTAGTTCAGTGGTAGACTGTCCCTGGGTTAAATTCCTAGTAACACACACACACACACACACACACACACACACACACACACACACAGAAAACAAAAAAAGAAAGGCATGAACCTGCAAAATTTTTGTTTTGAGGTGCTGGAGATTGAAGCAAGGGTCTTCTGTGTGTTCAGCACATGTTCAACCACTGAGCTACATCTGAAGCCCTAACCTGGACATTCTTGGGAGGTTCTTTGATTGATTCATTTCCAATTGGAGAGCTCTATTGCTGCCATGGCCAAAGGGATGCTCTTAATCTGTGCTCTGGTTTGAATAAGGTTTGCACCCTCTCAAACTCATGTGAACATTTGGTTTCCAGTGTAATGGTGGGATCTTGAAGAACTGGGTTTGGTCCATTAGGGCTGCTCTTGCAAGACTGGGTTAATTCTAGTGGGAATGAATGAATGAGTACTAGTGGAAATGCTCTTGTGGGACTGGATTAGTTACTGCAAGAGTGGATTGTTACTAAGGGACTAGATTAGTTACTGCAAGAGTGGGCTGTTATAAGCCATGTGTGGAGGAACACACTTACAATCCCAGTACTTGGGAGGCTGAGATAGGAGGATGGCAGGTTTGAGACCAGTCTCATCAACTTAGTGAGACCCTGTTTCAAAACAAAAGATAAAAAGGGTGGGGGTGTAGCTTGGAGGTAGAAATCTCCTGGGTTCAGGGTTCAGAGTGTGTTATAAAGTGAGGTCACCTCTCATGGCTGGCCTCTTCTACTTGCCCTTCTGATTTCTGCCAGTTGTAGTTAGATATAAAATGTCCCATAAAGAGCTCATTTATTAGTATTCAGGGTTGATATAATTGAGTAATGAGGGCTATAATCCCAGAAATGGAGAAATCTGTTGTCATGGATGTACCTGGGTGGTACCTTGTAGGCCGGTAGGGTGTGTCTGGAGGAGGCGGTCCCTGGGGGTGCAGCCTGGGGGATTATATAGATGGTTCCTCCTTCCCCAGCTCACTGTCTTGCTTCCTGCCTCCATGATGTGAGAAGAGCCCATGTAATCTCCCTTTCTCTGCTTCCCACCACCATGTCTGGAGATCCATGGTCCCTGTCCTCACGTGGACTGAACCGGAAACTAAGACAATGACTCTTCTTTCCTCTAAGTTGTGTGGTCCACCTTTAGATTGTAGCTGCAAGAATGCTGACGGATACACATGACATGAACAAGGCCGATCAGATGTTGGTGCCCTGCTCTTGGACTTCCCAGCCTCGAGAACCATGAGCTAAATAAATAAACTTCTTTCCTTATACATTACTCAGACTCAGATACTAAGACATTAAGATATTATGGTATCTTAGTTAGATATTAAGGTTGTATTGACTGGGCTTATACTCCTAAGCCAATCATACTCCTAAGACATCTCTCTCCAACTCTGTGTTCGGTGATGTCTTGTTGGGAGTATTGATGCCACAGAAATCTGCAAACACCACACATCCAGCCGCTAGTTGTTACGCACTCACCAGCAGCACCCCACTGCTCCTCCTCCTCCTCCTCCTCTTAGCCATCGCACTCTGCTAGCTGGTGTTCCTTTCCTCTGTAAAACCCGCTGACCAACCTGCCTTCGTCCTTCTGGCATCCACAGCTGTTCCAATCAGGGAAACTGCAGGCTTAACAAGAGTCAATTATACTTGTCCCCAAACCTGTTCATGCAAATATATTTCTTATGGCAAATTACAGAATTAGGTAAATATTGCAGTACTGATGGAATGTGAGCATGAAAGTAATAGAGTTGTCATTTCTATGAAAATTAAGCTGAATGCTCGGGAAAGACTTAATAAAGGCAAATTGCTTAACAACTGCTGTCAAATTGAGTGCAGGCAAAGCAACTGTGAAATTTTGGGAATGATTATATAAATCTGGAAGGATTCCGGGCTCTGTTGCTTTTAAGTGTCTTTAAGTTCTTGCTCTATTTATTCCCAGTAAATAAAACAGGAGATTTGCTCCAAGTAATGAGCATGTGCCCAAAGGATGGGTGCACATTTATATAGATTTAAGCTAAAATAGGGTACTGCATGTGCAATTTTATCATCTTTTTATGATTCAACACTGCCACCCACTTTTCACTAATGATAAGCCATCGGGTCCCAATCTTGCTGGCTAAGAGGCTTCTGCTATAACCTATGCTACCTGATCATTCTGGGCTCTTATTATCCTAGTTAAAAATCTAGCCATATAATCTTAGCTGTGTCAGCTTGAGAGTTTTTACTTGTCAACTATATGGTAGTTGAGACTGACTATATTAGTCAAGGTTTAACAGAGAAACGGAACCAATACATTGTGTGCATGTGTGTGTGTGTGTGTGTGTGTGTACACTTGCATGCTTGTGCATGTGTATGTGTGTGTGTGTTGTGTGTGTAGTCTATTATCTATCTATCTATCTATCTATCTATCTATCTATCTATCATCTATCTATCTATCTAACTAGATATGTAGATATTTATTAAAGCATTGACTTATATAACTTGGGAGGCTGGAAAGTCCAAAGTTTGAAGGGTAAGGCTGGCTGGACACTCAGGGAAGAATAGATGTTGAAATGTTTATGTGTCTGTGTGTAGTCTATCATCTATCTATCTATCTATCTAGATATGTAAATGTTTGTTAAAGAATTGACTTATATGATCTAGGAGGCTGGAAAGTCCAAAGTTTGAAGGGTAAGGCTAGCTGGACACTCAGGGAAGAATAGATGCTGAAACTCAAGTCCAAAGATAGTCAAGGAAGCAGGATTCCTACTTCCTTGGGGAGATCAAGAAATAAGAACCTGCCAGGGCAGACCCTGTATTTGGCTCTGGGAGTGCAGAGATGAAGTACATATTACAGGTGCCTGACCTTGGACATTGCAGAGACTAGTAGGGGGGAAAGAAACGTAAACAGAAGCACGGTGCAAGCTGACAATAGAGAGGCAAACAATTTCAGGCAGTATGTAATTACACGCAACATTACATGACATGGATTTTATGGCCCGTAATAGCAGACTGTGGTGGTTTATAATTTCTGTTATCAAACCAGAAGCCACATAACAATGACCAGGGAAACTTGCTTTAAAGGTGATTGTTCATAAAGGGGGAAATAATTGGAATTTCACAAACCAGTAATTACAAAAGCAGGAAAGGTTACTATGGTCTGTTTTATAACTGTAATCAAAAAAACTACAGGGGGACTTTTAAAACGTGCCTTTAATTAGCTCCATTAAAGGTTACTGTCTGAGATGAAAGATAGATCAACCAAAAAGCTCACCTAATGAGAAGATGAAGGAATTAGCAACTGGATGTTTGGCAAGTCAGGCAAATTCTGGAATTCAAACGCTTCTTGTCTCTGTCTAGTGCTTGTGTTGTGTGGTTTGATAGTGACAGCAGATTTGTGTCATTATTGTAATAATCATATGCTGTGGCCTCTTATTATTAATCATGACACTTCACATTATTGAGCAACTTTAAAGTATCCACAAGTCTCTGGTAGTTATTCCATTCTGAGTCTGACTTTTATTTCATCCTGTCAGCTCTGTTTTTACTGAACTCTATGCCTTCCACCATATGGACTAACTGGAACGCTGTCACAGAGAAGGCTGTTGGTATGATTGAAGCTAGAGGGGGTAGGAATCATGAGAGAAGCCAGTGTATTTGCGATTGCAGTCTTCCAGGACAGCACAGAGTTTCAAATGCCACCCAGTTTCTGGGGATCATCAGAGAGTAACTGGTCTCACTGTGTGTCTCAGAGGTGTCAGGAGTATATTTCAGTGTCAGCAAACCTGGCCTGAAGTCTCTTCTACTCCGTATGTGAAGGACAGCAGTGGTTTGTCCCTGGGAGAAATACAGTTCTGCCCAGCAAGATGGTGGCCACTGAACTGGGTTGCCGGGGCACTGAGGGTGGGAAAGTCTCTTCCCCATTCTGGGCCTCAGTTTCCTCATCTATTAAATGGCAGCATTGGATAAGATGATATTTCTGGCTCTTTCTAGCTCTACAATCCTGAGATAAAACTTTGGGCTTGGATATGCTTTGGAAGAGGTGCTCTGTCGGAGACAAAAGCTGGCTCCTGGCCTGAGCCCCTCTCCTTCCTCTCCATCTCTAGAGTTACCACCATCGCTTTCTTACTCTCTTGTCCACTAGAGTCGTTTCCTTCCCTTCCTTGTAGGCCTCGCTGCTGCTGCTCCATAATGCTCCACATTTCACACCATTAGTGGCCTCAGACCTTTCTGCAGAGACAAAGCCCTATCCACCAACTCCTGGTTCATTTTGCTCTTCCCCAGTACGCAGGATGAGAGAACATTTCCTCACCTTCTTTGCTGGTGGGTTGAGATCCTGTGACTGAGTTCTGGATGAATAGGATTTGGGAAGAAGACAAGCATGCCCTTCTTCTAGTCCTGATTTATAATATGATGCCCCAGTTTTCCCTGCCTCTGCTACAGAGAACCTACAGCCATGCAGTGATGGGAAGAACTTGGCACTTTCTCACCCAGGGTCAACGATAGATGACACAACAGAGGATCTTCATGGGTCAGGCTTCTGGCCACCATCTCCTCTCTTTGCCAACCATTTTGCTTTCTCAGAGTCTCCTGGACTTAAGTTCATTTCAGGTTCTTTATCAAACAAAAGAGCTTGGTTGTCTCTGATAGATGAACTAGATTTTCCAAATATAAAGGCCTGTTTGTGTGCAGTGTCTTTGGAAGAAAGGGCCGCTTCTTGTTTTTAAGCTAAAAGCTGTGTCTTCCTTTCTTGTTGGACAATAAACACTTGATTGGTTGTTTCCACGTGGGTCAGACTGGATACCCAAGAGGCACATTTATCTATTCCTTATTGGGATCAGGCAGGCTCCCAAGCGTAGCCCTTGGGGCTCTCTGCCACCCTCTGACGGAAGTAGCGATAAAAGCACAATTTGACCTGGCAATAGGAATTCTGCTATCCCAAGAAGCTTAGAGTTTATCCTTTAAAAAATGGGATACCATTGAAGTTTTTTTTTTTTTTTTTAAATGGGAGATGAATCCAGGGGCATTTACCTCTGAGCTATACTCCCAGCCCTATTTTTAATTTTTTTTTAAATTTTGAAACAGGGTCTCACTAAGTTGCTGAGGCTAACCTTGAACCTGTGACCCTCTTGTCTCAGCCTCCTAAGTACTGAGATTACAGGCATGTGCCACCAGTCTGGCTACCACTAAAGATTTTAAATGAAAGGTGTGACGTGTCCAAAACTGGGCAATTGAAAGAATTCCAATAGTCACTCAAAGCAAGGCTCAATGGTCAGCAAACATTTTCTGTAAAAGGCCAGATTATAAACATTTTTACCTTTCTAGGCATACAGATACTATTGCAACTGCTCTGCCACAGTGTATGGCAGGAAAGCAGCTAGATAAAATATGTAAATGAGTGGGTGTGGCAGCATTCCAATAAAAGTTTATTTATAAACATAGTCTCTGGGCTGGATTTGACCTGAGGGCCATAGTTTGCAGACCCTGGTGGATTAGGGAAAGGGTAGGTTGGATCTGTCTTGTTTTGTTGTGATCTGTTTTCATAGGTGTCCAACCTCAACTCACTTTTCTCCAGGTTAACAGCACCTTATTTGTCCACTGATAAATCATTCCTTCCACCACTCTCAGTCCACTATTTCAGATGCAGTCCATTGCACATTCATCTCAGTGTGGGCATGTGACCAAGGCCTGGCCAATCAGAGTCTGCATTCTTCTGACCACAGTGATGAAAATATAGAAAGTCCTGGGACCTATCAGAGCATATGATTGGAGGCATACTCTTTTGTGTGTGTGTGGTACTGGGGATGAACCCAGGGGCATTCTATCTCCGAGCTGCACCCCCAGTCCTATTTTTTATTCTTTATTTTGAAACAAGGTCTAAGTTGCGGAGGGCCTCAATAAGTAGCCGAGGCTGGCTGGGAACCCAGATTCTCCTGTCTCAGCCTCCCAAGTACTGGGATTACAAGCGTACAGCTTGGCTGGAGGCACACTCTTATAACTGGACTTGACCCTAGAAGGATCGCTAAGATCTTTGACCTTGGAGATCTTGCTGACTTCTTGCATGAGTGAAGTTTGAGATTGGAAAGAAACCAGATGACAAAATGAGGTTCCCAGTATTCAGAGTAATAGTTACTCCTACATTCCAGTCTTTGAAAGGCCCAGACCTGAGACTCTTTCTAGGAAAGCTTCCTCAGTAGAGGCAGAAGATGGTGCAGACATCGTGGTACAGGAACCTGAACAAATTCCCTCTGGGTTTCAAAAACACCTAGGATGCTCACAAAGGGCCCCTAAGGCCCTGTATGGGCAGAAAAAGCTTCACATTATCACTTGGCCATAATTGGAAATAGGACCTCAATTTACAATCACAGATTTGAGGGAATCTAAACATATCCATGAACATGAAATAACTCATCCCAGGATAGGACATGTTCCATATTATACATGTTGAATACATGAACATGGAAACTGAATCTGTAGCCAAGAGATTCACCCCTGGATTTATTTCTGTAAGGCTTTGACAATCTTGCAGTAATGCAAATCTAGCAAATGTCTCATTACACAAGTCAGTGCCTGCCCGTGGTAATTCAAAGGGAATGTAGTACAGAGAGAAGAGCGAACTTTTGCGTGGTAGCCCACAGATGCCTTCTTGGGTCCTTTCTTCCTCCCTCCAGTAAGTATCAACAGGTCTTCCACTGCATCATAAAAACCTACATGCATTGGCTCAAAGGCCTTCTAATAATTTGATCATGTAATTACCAGGAGAGAAGGGTCGTTGCTTTATGGTGATCTGCTTCGTGGGCATCCTTTCAATTACTGTGTAGTGTCGGGTCATAATGGAAAATGGGCACAGCGCCATTTGTTTGAGAGATCTTTAAAGAGGAGACATTCTGGGCTGGTTTCCTGATTGATTTTTTTTTCCTTTTCATAACATTGTCACACATCCTGGGAGGCTCTCAGATTCCTCTTGATTTATCTCCTTCAAGAGCAAGTAAACTTCCAAGTGCGCCCAATTCTTACTGTGGTTCACTTCAGGACTTTGGCTTTTGCTTGTTCTCTATTTACACCCAGGGCCTTCAGTGTGGTGGGGCTGGCAGGCTCAGACTCCAGGTGGAGGTGCTCAGGTAGAGAGTGGCTGCACCTGTGGGCTCACTGCCTTCCTCCCAGCTTCCTGCATTTGCACCTGCAACTGACAGCTCAGTAGAAGCAGAAAATGCTCTGCAGGGCAGGAAGCCCGTTTTTCAGTTCAGGTGCTCCATTTCTTCATGTGAACTTCCAGGCATGCTCAGGACGTATTTTTTAGGGGGGCCTGGTGCTCACAAGATCTGCAGAGAAGGGAGAGCAGGCTGAATTTCCCACCCTTTAGCCAGTTCCTTTGTTATGCTGCACAAGAGACTCAGGGTATGGTTTTCTGCTTGTAACCCATTTGGATATTCCTGTGAAATGTTAGTTACTGTGTGCAGACCTGAGCTGGGTAACTCTAGCTTATAAAAGCTGCAGCCTGCTGCCATGGTCAGTTTGCTTCTCAATTCATTCTGTCTCTCATGGACCAGGGCAACAGTCCCCTGACTTCCCCACTGCTTCCGTCTGGTCCCCTCTAGGCCACGCTCCTCACCAACATCTGAGGAGCTTGCTGAGTTGTCCTGTCCCCGGGGCCCTGATTGCAATACCTGCCATGGGATTTGAGAGGCATCAGGATTTAGAATTTCTAAGATGTGAAAGGTGCTCTCTGGAGTCATGAAGTGCAGGGGGTACTGGATGACAGATTGATTTACCTAAAAATATCAACCTTCTCTTGTTACTAATCCACTTAAAGGGCTCCCCAGTGTCTGCAAGGCTCACCTCGAGACCCTTAGCTTGTCACACAAAGCCTTCTAGACCCTCTTCCCTGCTCCCCATCACCTCCCACTCTTCCAACTCCCTTTGTCCTTCAGCAATCCCAAGTTCCTTGCGGCTTCCTGGCACTGACAGCCTTGAATGTCCTTTCCTGTCCTCTGTGTCTTTGTCACCTTCCCTCAAGACCAAATATCCTCTCCTCTTTTTTTTAGTTTTTTTTTTTTAAATTATTTTTTACTAGGTTCTACATCTTCTCCCTCAGTCCTGCATCCAGGCTGTCCTCTAAAAGATATATCCAAAGCCACGCTATAGTCACATGTTTGCAGACCCAGTTTTTATTGGACGGGGACATCTTTGTGGGAGGATCTAGTGCCTTATTCATCACTCTATCTTGTGGGCTTAGTACAATATGTGGACTTGAGTCTGTACATGATGCATATCCAGGGAGAAAATGAATGAAGCTAGAGGCCTCCAGGACCAAGCTTCCAGCTGGAGAGACATCACATAGCTGGGGAGATGTCAGTTTCCTGAAGGCAGAGACAGGGAGTATTGGGAGTTATTTCCTGTGTATTCTGAAACTTAAGGCACAGATAAAGGAACTTTGGGCATCATTTAACTCCACTGTCCCATCCTCAGAAGAACCCTCAGTTTCAGAGAGAAAGGGATGTACCTGCTTGACGTCACTTTGAGAATTGGTGGCAGAATGAAAAGATAGGAGTATCTAGTTTCCCTGATTTCCAGTCCAGGGTTTTTAAAGAACAACTCATCAAACTGGAGCTCACAGGCATTTTGATGTTTTCTTGTAAATAATTTAGGGGGAGGGGAATAAAACAAAACAGAATTTCTTTACTAAATATTGATGCGGTAGCTGCTACTTAGAGAAGATTGCATGTGATGGTTTCAATTAGATTCTCTTTATCTGCCTTTAGAAGTCTTTTTTTTTTTCTCTTAAGGACAGGATTGTAGTGTGTTATTAACACTGACAGCTCCGGTATTCACATTGTGCTTTTGCAGACATCAGGGGGAGATACTGATCTATCAATATAATCCTACAGCGAGCGTGGTGCTGATTTCAGATGAGACCGCGTGAACGGCTGTGTTGGCATTCTGGCAGAAACGTTCCCACGTGCTTCTGAAGTGGGTGTTCAATCCATCATGCTTCCTAGACATCTGGGCCTCTCCTAACATGGTGGAACGGGGCTGGAGAGTGGAGGCAAAGAGCTGAGCTCTGATGTGGATAGGTTACGGCAGTTTGGATATGGCTGTCTCCCATAAGCTCACGTGCCGGATGCTTGGTGTCTGGTGTGGCAGTGTGGAAGTGGTAGAAACTCTTAAGAGGTGGGGCTTTGTGGAAGGTGATTAAATCCTGGAGGCTCAGCCCTTATGAATGGATTAATGCTGGTCTCACAGAGTGGGTCCAGTCTCACAGGAATGGATCAGAGCCCATGCTAGGGGGTGTTATAAAGCCAGACCACCCACATGGTTGGCCCCTTCTACGTACTTTCTGCTGATGCAGCCAAAGAGGCCCTTGCTAAATGCCAGTACTATGCTGTTTGCACTTCCTCGCCATCAAAATTGTGAGCCAAATAAACCTCTTTTCCTTATAAGTTACCTAGCATCAGGCATTCTGTTATGGAATGGGCTAAGACAGAGGTGGATTTCAGCTGGATGGGTCCAGCACAGTCTGTGTTAGGAAAGGAACCTCAGGCACCAGGCATCTTGGATTCACAGGCTTGCCAAGTAAAACAAAATGGAATGCATTGAGTGCTTGCTATGTGATAGCTGATAGGTGCTGTACTGGGAGGGAGGGCTCAGAATATATCATTTTATTTCTCGCAACAATCCTGCAAGCTAAATATTATTATTCTCTGGTGCAGGCAGAATTCTAAGATGTCCCCAAGTTCTCTGCTCCCCTGTGTAATCCAGGAAGTGTGAGTATGATGGTTTTTATTCCTGTGATTATATTTTTTGTCTGACACAGGCATTAAGGAATGGAGATAATCAGGGTGGGTCTGACTTAATCACAAGAACACATTCAAAGAAAATACAAAACAAAATTAAAATCTGGGTCCAGATGTCAAAGACAGAGGATTCATAGAGCCAATGCATGAGAGGGGTGATGTGAAGACAGTTTTTCGTTTGGCTTTAAAGGAGAAGAGGCCACCAGAGAAGAATCTGAGCAGCTGAGAGTGACCCTCTGGCTGGGTGCTGAAGGAAGAGGCTGGGAAACTGAATTTGCCAACAACTCTAATGAGCTTGGAAGAGGCCCTAAGGCTCCAGATGGGAACGAGGCTGCCGCTCCTTTCCTTTTGGCTTTGTGAGATCTCAAGCAGGGAGGCCAGCCACACCGTCTAGACTTCTGAGTTATAGTGCTGTGAACCATAAAGGCATGCTGTTTTAAGCCACCAAGTCTGTGTTGTCACTTGTTCTGCAGCAATGGAAGCCAATATTCATTCATTCATTCATCCATTCTCTCTCTCTTTCTTTTTTCTCTCTTTCTCTTTCTCTAGTGCTGGGGATGAAACCCAGGGTCTCTCTCACATGCTAGGCAAATGCTCTACCTCTGAGCTCTATCCCCAGCCCTATATTCCCATTTTATAGATGAAGAACTAAGGCTCCAAAGTTTAGAAAGCTGGGAGCCTGAGCCGGGCGTGGTGGCGCACGCTTGTAATCCCAGCATTCGGGAGGCTGAGACCGGAGGATCCGGGTTCGCGGCCAGCCTCAGCTACCTAGTGAGGCACTCCGCAACTTAGTGAGACCCGGTTTCAAAATAATGAATAAAAAATAGGGCTGGGGGTATAGCTTGGAGGTAGAACGCCCCTGAGTTCAGTCCCCAGTACCGCAAAAAAAAAAAAAAAAAAAAAAAGAAAGCTGGGAGCCTGAAAGAGCTGGGATTTGAACACACGACATTTGACTTCTAAGTAAATGTTCTCCAAAGACACCAGTGATTCTCAACCCAGCACGTGGAAGTGAGAGCTCGACATACCTTCCGGTATGTTTTGGTGCAGGGGCTGCCTGCCTGCCTGCTCTGGGTTATGAAGCAGAGTCTTAGCTCAGAAAGGAAAGGTTACAGTAAGGGTATTTATTGCCTTTTTGAGGCAGCCCAATGCCAGGCAGGAAGGTTAGGGCTGGTAGAAATGGTACAAAGCAGAAGGGCCTTTATGACTTAGATGGACAGGTCTAAGCAGCTGGCCATGAGAGCTGCACACACACACACACACACACACACACACACACACACACACACACACACACCAAAAAACAAAAAACAAAAACAACAACAAAAAACAAAAACAAACAAACAAACAACAACAAAAACAGGCTGGGCGGCACATTTTTCGGTCTTAAACTTGAGCACATTTAAACTATATGCTTTGCATTAAAATGGCCAAGAGAGCATTACAAGAAATAATCTTAACTCTCAGACTGCACCCAAATCTTTGGCAGTGGTGCTAAGGCATTCGTATATTAAAATTTCCCCAGATGATTCCACTATGCAGGGTGGTTAAGAATGACTGACCCCTCAGGTCAGCTTTGGGAGAGGGAATGCAAAACTCATGGCAGAGCATGGGAATTCTGCAGCAGTGGAGGTGAGATGCATTCTTTAGGATGTCTCTTGTTCCTATACCCCTCTGGGGACTCTGGATGCTCAGTTAGTCTTATTTCTCAAACCTTCCATTGCTGTGATCACTCTTTGCTTCGAGTGAATTGTGCTTAAAATTCTGAGTGTGGTCAGAGAATTGACTCCCAATGTCCGCAGCTGTTACTGTGTGGGATGACATGCCCCCATTCTAGGTAGAGTGGGGACTTAGTGACAGTTCTCACACTTGACATATCAGGGTCACCTGGGAATCTTGCTAAAATATGGACTCTTCAACATGCTGACTTTGCTTCCTTTAGACATATATCCCCACAGTGGGATTTCAGAATCATATGAAATCAGAATGGTCATTGCAGCACTGTGCCCAATAACCAAGATATGGAGTCAACCCAGGTGTCCATTGGTGGATAAGGAAAATGCAAGCTGGGTGTGATGGCACACACTTATAATCCCAGTAGTTGGGAGGCTGACACAGAAGGATCACAGGTTCGAGGCCAGCCTCAGCAACTTAGGTGAAGCCTTCTGTAACTTATTGAGACCCTGTTTAAAAAAAAAAAAAAAAAAAAAAAAAATATATATATATATATATATATATATATAAATAAAATAAAATAAAACAGGGCTGAGAATATAGCTCAAAGATAGAATGCCTCTGGGTTCAATTCCCCAGTACCACACACACACACACACACACACACACACACACACACACACACACACACAATGCAGTATACACACACAATAGAATATTATTCAGACATAAAAAAGAATAAAGTGCTGTCATTTGCAGCAACATGAATGTGACTGGAGGACCTTGCGTTAAATGAAATAAACCTGACAAAGAAAGACAAATACTGACCGTTCTTACTTACATGTAGAAGCTTAAAACCTTGATAGCATAAAAGTAGAGAGTAGAATAGTGGTTGCTAGAGGTTGGGGGGGAAGGGTGTCAGGGAGAGGGAGTGGAAAGAAGATGGTTAAGGGGTGCAGGAGGAGAAGAGAAATAACTTCTAATGTTATAGAGCACAGCAGGATAACTATGGTTGTCAGCGCTAAGTTGTAGGTTTCAAAATAGGGCTCTGGTGCTGCTGACAACTCTGATGCCGTTAGCATCAGCATGAGTCGAGGAAAGGACCCAGAAAGCCAGCAAATAGATGGAATGAAGGTTCCAGGGAAGGGAAAAGGTGGGGGTGGAGAAGAGATGGCGGAGAAGCAGGCTGGCTCAAAGCTGACATCATCTGCCATTTCTTACATGAAATTCCCTACTTGCTCCCATTTCTTGAATAAGTGGTGTTCCTGGATGACAATCCACACTACTGCTTTGTATACAATAAAACTTCAATTAACCAATTGCTCAGGGGAATGGGGGTGTTATGGTTAATTGAACTATCTGATTAACTGAAAGCTAATTAGCCAGAAACCCTTTGTAATTCTAAGGCATGCTGTGAATAGTCCAACATATCTAAGTTCCCTTTCCTGCCAGGGTTAGGAGGGGAAGGAGTCTAAGCCGAAGGGAAATAGAATTGGCTTTTATAGAGGGTTTAAACGTGTGTGCGGTACTTTCCACAAATACCATCCTCTGATTTAATCTTTGTAACTGTGATGTAAAGCATCCACATCATTATCCCATGTTGTAGATAAGGAAATTGGGAAATGTCATAATCATTACTGAATATTGCTTTGCAGATGCAGAACATGAAGGACTTTAAGAGGCATCTCTGGGATGTCAGTGCTAGAAGCAGGGTGGATGGGGAGTGGGAGTTTGGACTACGACACCCTCATGTAAACATCTGGACCTTCACCCTGATTAGCTGTGTGACCTCAACTTAGCCTAGGGACAGCCTATCAAGGTAATTAAATGCATGTACTCTTGTTTCCTTGTATTTGCACCTCCAACAGAAGAGAAGAAACATGGTGAGACTCACTGGCATTGTTACCTACTAAATCAAGCCTTAGTTTGGCTTAAGTCGCCAGTCTCTGCTGCCACCATATTTTTAGCGAATGAAAAGAACAGTTCTTTTCACTCAGAATGCTAGATTTATATTGCTTTCACTTAGCAAGTGAATAATTGATAAGTTGGGGCATATTAACATCGAACAAAAGAGCCCAGTGGTACAAGGGTCCTGGGAAGGCTGCCTAAATCAATATACACTCATGAATTTTGAGTGCAAAAGGTTGAGCTGAGAAAGAACACAGATTTAGACCCCCATTAATATTTGAAACACGCTGCACACAAGAGGCTTGCCGTGCCCAAATGTTAACTGGAGGGGCTTCAGAGAAATGGCTTCTAAACAAATTTGAAAGTGAAGAGATTTTTTTCCCCCCTCCAAAGATTTCATGAAAAAAATCAATCATTTCTGTTGTTTCTGCTGTCAGAAGCCATCTATTAAAAATCTAATGAGAGTTTTTTTTTTTTAACCAATTAAACATACCAATGCAACACTTGTCTGACTCAATGTTTGTAATTGCCAGAAAAGCAAGCACATTGCCCTCTGTGATCAATTCAGACATGGTAAAATATTCCAGCCACTCCCACTAGCTTCCTCCTCCCCACGAGGAGCCAGCCTTAAAATTTGATTAATCTAAACATTTTGTAAGGTGTCAGAAGACGTTTCTTGCCTGATACCTCATGGTCACCCAAACTGCCAGCCTGGTCGGGGGCCAAAATAACACCATCGTTCACAATTTGCTTTTGATCTGCCTCCTGTCAGGCCCCCGATTGGAGCTATCAAAGCTGGAAATTTTAAACCAAGTGGGAAAATGCTTCCAACTCGCATGATTCAGAGAACCCAGTGTCCTGCTGGGAAGTCACCTATCCAGTCTGGTCCAAGCACACTGCCATGGCCATTGAAGATGTTCAGTGCCAGATGGTCCCTGCTGTGGCCCCTGAGGATGCTCAGTATCAGAGATCACATGTGTGTACACTGATATTTTAATCATCTAGTCAAAGAAATGAATTCTCAGTGGGGAAAAAGGTTTACCTGGTAGAAGACATCGGGGGAAAAATCTTACAGTTGAAAGGGGCACGATGATCATTTGGTTCAGCCTCTAAACTCTTACACAAAATAGCAACTCCTCCAGCCAGACTCAGGCTCTGTTTGCATTCCCCTGGTGCTGGGGGGCTTGCTACCTCATGGAAGCAGGCCATTCCATCCCAAGATACCTCTGGCTCTTAAGAAGGAGGCTTCTTGTGTTGAGCTGTAACCTACCATTTCATTACATCTAAGGCCCGTGGAGATCACCCCTATGTCTCACAAATGCAGTTTCTGAGCACTCTTTGGCACCTAATTGGATTGCCAATACAGCTCTTCTCCCATGAAGCGGTTAATTTGGAGAATAATTCAGAGCATGTGCTCATTACTGGGTCTTAGAGGCTAAAAGAAAAATTTGGCCCCTCCACAGTACAGATGGTATTTGTTCTTTTCCCTGGAATTCTCATGCTGAATATCTTAATTAATGAATTAACGAAATTTTTCAGTGGAGTGGTCCTAAGGAGCGTTTATTTTTGAAAACTCCCCTTCTGCCCATACACATGTTTCTCTGTTTCCCCCTCCAAGCCCCTAATTAAAAAGCGAAGGAAGGTTGAAGCTACAGCTTTTAGACTTGCTGAAAAGGGCTGAGATTCTTAAAAGGCAGTCGCATGTTAAGATAAAAAGCACCTGCCCTGTAATTCCAAAAGGCCTTTTAACTAGGTCCAGCAGTGTTAGCTACAAAGAATGAGTTGTTTGTTCCTTTATGAGGGGTTTACCCTGGCCTGGGCTTCTCTAGTTCCGTTTTTGAGTAACCATCTTATTCTTACCTGGGAGAAAGGGAGAAATTGCTGTAGTAGAGAGAACATGTCCTATTGTATTCAGCAGACCTGGGCTCTGAATGGCTGTATGAATTTCTTTCTTTCCTTCCCTTCCTTTCTCCCCTCTCTCCCTCCCTCCCTCCTTCCTTCCGTTTCTTTATTTCTATACTGGCGATCGAACCCAGGAGCATTCTACCTTTGAGCTACACCCCAGCCATTTTTATTTTATTTTATTTTTTACTTTGAATCGTTGTCTCACTAAATTGCTGAGGGCCTCACTAAGTTGCTGAGGCTGGCTTGGAACCTGTGATCCTCCTGTCTCAGCCTCCCAAGTACTGGGATTACAGATGTGTACCACCATACCTGGCCCAGCTTTACCAGTTTCTAGTGGTAACAAGTCACTAAAGCCTTATGAATGCAGTTTCTTCTCCTCTACAATTGCAATACACATTTCTAGGTTACAGGACTGTTAAAAAGATAAAATGAGATCATGTCATTCAGGGACTTAACATGGTATACCAGTTCACTGTTACTAGGTAACAAAGCACCGCCAAATTCACTGAAATAACAAAAGGTTTATTGTTGCTTACAAGTGTGTGTGGGCTGCGAATTGGAATTGTGCTAGTTTAGGCCAGGCTTGGCTGATCTTGGGTGGGGCTTGCTCATGTGCTTATGCTGAGCTGATGGACGGGCTGCTGATTGGCTGTCCAGGGGGCCTCATTTGCATGTCTGGCAGTTGGTTGGCTGGCAGGTGGAGTTACTGGATCACATGTCTCTCAGCCACCAGAAGAGCAGAAGTACCTATGGCTTTTGGAACTTGGCACCACCTCACTTCTACTGCATTCTATTGATCAGAGCAAGTCATTCATGTGGTGTAAGAATAGATTCCACCTCGTGAGAGGAGTTGTTTTGGAGTCACGTTTCACAGCAGAGACCTTTGCAAGGGATCTGCCCTGCGTGGTACCTGGCACAAGTATTCCAAGAATGGTCACTGTAAGAAGGTTCTGCAGACTGCAAATTGCAAGGGCTGATCTTATCTGTAACCTCTTCATGGAAGTACTTAAAACATATCCTTTAGGAATTCCATACTGCCGTCATTTTATTGTTGACATTAGCAATATTTCATAGTCACACTTTTGCTAGACTCTATGAGGGGGTGGGGCTCTGGATTAAGCAGTTCATGGCCGAAGCTGGGCATGGTTCTATGTCATCTGGAGGGCAGAATAAAAGGAAACCCTGGTCAGGTCTGCTTTGGACCTAGCAAGGGAACAACTACCAGGAAATCCTGGGGTCCCAGTGCTGCTGCTCTTGACTGGGAGGAGCCCAGCATTACTGAGCTCCTGGCCTGGTATAAGCTACTTACACTAATCCTAGCCTTGGCCCAGTGTTTTCTGTATTTTTCTCTCCATTCTCCTGATGCCGAAGCAGAGGCCTTGGAAGTAAGGGTGATTTGCAGATGGCAGAGCTGGAGTTGAACCCCAGGAAATATAGCTTGAAGGGCTAGACTTGTTCCTTAACACTTTCCCCAACATTCCTGAGTTTAGCAGTGAGAAGCACAGGGCAAAGGAGGAAGAGGAGTTGTCCTCAGTGAATGCCAGTTACCTGTGAGGCACAGGTCTCAGTACTTTGCGTCATCATCAGTTTCATCCTGATCTTCCTTTGACTTTAAGCTCCACTTTACACATGAGCAAACCCGGGGTTCAGAGAGGTTATGCAGCCTGCTCAGTGGTGCACAGCCAGGAAGTGGTACTGCTGAGATGAAAGCTTGGGTCTGTCTGATTCTTCACTAACCTTGTCTTAGAAGATTTCCCTGTTACTTTGCTGTAACTGAATACTACAGACTAGGTAATTTACAAAGAGTCGAATCTTACTGAGCTCACAGTTCTGGAAGGCAGGAAGTCCAATGTCAAGGTGT
Organism: Graphiurus murinus; assembly: GCA_004027655.1. NCBI lineage: Eukaryota > Metazoa > Chordata > Mammalia > Rodentia > Gliridae > Graphiurus > Graphiurus murinus. The sequence goes on from PVLC010000697.1 coordinate 127,901, forward strand.
CAGCATTTGGTGGGAGCCTTCTTGCTGCATCATTATCTGATGGAGGTCATCAAATGGCCACACAGAGCCAGCGTGAGTGCCAGCTCTGGTCTCTGTTCCTCTCCTTCAGAAGCTGCCTATGTCATCAGAGAGGCACCCTCAGGATGTCATTAATTCTAATCACCTTCCAGAGAGGGTACTTCCAAATCCATTAACATATGAATTTGGGGAGTAAGTTTCCCTGAACCTTTGGGGGGCCACACTCTAGCCACAGTAGTCACTTCCTCACAGTAGCCACTGTGGTTACTGCACGACTATCTTTACAGCAACAATAACAAGAGAAGGGTGAGGGCTAAATCTGTACACTCAAGACTGGGAGCCAATCCTCCTCTTGGGAAAAAGCCCCGTAACAGCCTAACACCCCCTGGGAGGCGGCAGATGTTCTGGGGTGTGGGAATTGGCAGATAAATACAGTGCTGCTTCTGTTGGGGGCTCCTGGGCCACCTGGGCCAATTCCAGTTGCCCAAGGTCAGGCTGGGGCAGAACAGATGAAGAAACAAGCTATGCTGTGTTTCCAATCTAGGAGGACTCAGAATGGCAGCACAGAGGACCAATTAAACCCGTCTGCAAAACTACTCTTAGCTCTGAGACACCCTCTTGATGCTCCCGGCGGCATTGTGGAACTTGTCAGCTTTTGGAGGCTGGGACTGGGTGCAGGGCAGGCGCCCCAGAGGGCTCAGCGGGAGCTGTCAGAGGAAGAATGGATTAATTCTGGGGATTCAGTCACATGCAGTGGGTCTCGGTGACAGCCACAAAGGGAGACAGGCTGCCTCTAGTCCCACCAGCTTAATCACACACCCTGGGCTCCTCTTTCTGCCTCCTGCAGCACTCCCAGGTGGTGCCCCACCCGGCTCCTTCCAGCTGCTTCCTTCCCTCTCTGTCCACAGGGCTGTCTCCTTTGTATCTATCTTTGCTCTCCGGGATCCTCCTTCTTGAGCTGGGGGAATTCTGTATCTACCCCTCTCCATTTTCTGGTGGTTGATGCTGCCCTGGGTATCTGAAATCAGGTGACACAGTCCAGGGCTGGCTGTCTTCTCCCCTGTGTTGACTGAGGCTGGGCCTGGGCCTCTAGCTGGGGGGACTTCTGACCTGGCTCTGCAAGCAGAGGAAAGGTCTCCAAAGTGCCAGGCTCTTCTGTCTGTGTGGGAAGCGTGTGGGAAGGGAGGGCTCCAGAGATTCCACACTCCTTATCTGTCTTGGGGTACCCTCCTGACACCCCTCCACTGCCATGGGGTTTGTAAGAGCCCTTCCTGCCCACCTCAGCACTGTGTACCTGTCTCTGCTGCTGGCCTGTGTGCCCTGGACACAGGGATTGGTGCTGAGGCTGCTCTGTGTGCTGGTTCTTGATTCGGTGTCCAAACCTGAGAACGGAGTGGAATGGAATCCTCTTTCCAGGGCATCCCTTTGCAGCCCTGCCCTCTGACCTGGCCCTGCCAGCATTTAGTTTGCCTCTGCGTATCCCTCAATTTACAGTTCCCTCATAACTCTTTTTAAAATAGTCTAAAATGACATTGTAAGAGAATTTGGAAGGAAGACGTCATGGAGCCCCAACGGTGAGCAGTTAGTGGGCACCATCAGGAATAACTTTTCAGAGAAGAGGAGGTTGGGACAAGTTGGGGCAGAGGCATGGGCTTTGCATAAAGATGAGGGGAGGAGTTTGGGGGGGAGCAGAGGCCAGAGGGTGTGAGCCTGCTGGGAGGGAGGAGCATGTGTGTGTATACATGACTTTGTGTAGAGGTGTGTGCATGAGAGAAAGTGCATGTGCATGTAGGTGTGTGAGTGTGTGTGAAAGCATAATGTGTGTGGTGTATGAACCTGTGTGTGTGTGTGTGTGTGTGAATGAGTGTGTGAGTGCAGGCAGGATCCGTAATGAGAAGGCAGGTTGCTAGGCAGCCACTTGCCAGATCTTCGAGTGCCTGTTTGAGCCGCCTCGAGAGGCAGTAGCAGTCCACAGGAGAAGTGAAGTGAGCAACCGCCTCCCTCCGCACCTCGGCCCTGTGCTGCCGCTGCCTCATGGTGCGGGGTCGGAGCATCAAAAACACCTGCAGCCAGCCCTTCCACCCCCCACCGGACACCAGCAGGCCAACAAGGAGACCTGGCCACCTCCGGACTGCCTCTTGGATCTGTGGCCTCCTGTCCACGCCGGTCCTGGCCGGCAGCCTCCCTGCCTGGGCCATCTACTCTCCTCTGTGCTGCCCTCTGCTCTCTGGTTGGTGACTCTCCGTCCAGGGCTCTGCTTGCCACCTTGAAAGGCTGAAGGGGAGCCCACCCGAGTGTGGCATTTGCTCTCTGGCTTCAGAGCCATACTACTCCCCACTCTCCTGTGCTAGGGAAGCTCTGACCCCAGCTCCACCCTTTCCCTGTACACCTTTTTGGAACACCTATATATCCCTATCTTTGCAACCTCCTCTTCTTTCCCTTCTGCTTGAAATGTTCTTTATCACCTTGTAAAATCCCATTATCAGCTCAAAAGCCACTTCTTCTCTGCAGCCTTTCCAACCCTGGCAGGCAGAACTAGTCCCTTCTCCTGGGAGCAGCCTCAGTCTCCGCTCATTCATGGGGTCAGCACTGACTCTCCTCGGCGTGCGGAGGGAGGGTCTACAAGGACCTGCATCCCTCTGCTGGACTGTCAGCTCTGGAAGGGAAGGTCCCACCTGCCGACGCTCCCACCGTGCCTGGCACAGGGGCAACACCCAATTGGCACCTACTCAGTGGCAACAGGGAGGAGACCCCCGCCAGCCCAGGCAAGGCCCCCTCCCAGGCACCTGTCCTCCCTGGGATTCGCAGACACACTCGGGGACGCCTTTGCTCTTGGCCAAGCTTCCATTTCTGGGTGCTATTCATGTTCTGATGCTGGATTAGTCCACAAATTTCTGCGATTGTGTTTCTCGTCCCGAAGGGCTGCTTGGGGCTTGTCAATCCAGCTTTCTGACTTCTCGATAACCACAAGCAGTTTCTCAAGGGGTGTCTTTTTCCCTATCTCAAGTGGCGTCTTTTTCCCTATCTCAAGTTTCCCTCTGGAGCTTCTTGAATGTCAGTACCACATTATACTTGCGGCTGGTGCTTTTCAAACATAGCACATCCCCTGCGGGTGTCAGGATGCAGGTGGCCACATAACCCAGATGGCCCAGGGGGAGGGGCTCCGGGAATGATGGCCCAAGGCAGGGTGGGCCAGTGGGAAGCCTGGTGAGCAGAGATACCAGATGCGTTGCTGTGAGAACTTTGCAGGCTGTTGGTCACTCTGTGACTTTGTTATGACTAAAGTGGCACAAACATGGAGTCCACCTTGATAGTAATTACAGGGCTGAAGATAAGGCATGTAGCATGCTCAGCGTCTGAAATAGAGTAAGCACTCAACTCACAGTTGGCTGCTGTCACCAATATTGTTATTGACTTCCATTGTGCCATTGATTGATGGCATTTTGGAGCTGGATGGAGCTAGAGAGAAGATTCGCCTGGATCCTTAAGTCTGGGGAAACTGGCATGCACAAAGGAGTAGGGTTGTCCAAAGTCACAAAGCCAGTCGGGGACATTCTGGGGTATGCTGGGGCCCAAGGCAGAGTTCTCTCTTTTTCCGTGGTGCTGTCTTTTGGACAATGTGTGTGCAGAGACCTGAGCAGGGGGTGGCTGCTCTGCCATCAGGAGGTAGGCTATGTGGCCCTGACTTTGTCAGTACTGGGGCTGCTTAGCCACTGCTGCCTGTCCACACAAGATGCCCTCAGTCTAGTGATGAGAGGTGGGTCAGAACCCTGTTAGTTCTCTCGACTCTGTTCTCCTTGGTAAGCAACACCAAATGATTCACCAAGTTCGGGAATTTTAAGTTGAAAGGATCTTTTAGAAGGCCAGGAAGTGGGTGTCCAGGCAAGTTTGGTGTCTTGCTCCAAGTTGCACAGCTAGGTAGGAGTTCTGCCCCCCAAGTCAGCCTCATCCCCTTCATCTCTCAGCCTACGGTCTGTCCCAGTTTGTCACTTGTTACCACACAGGATGGACTAACCCTTGCAGGCTTTGGCCACTGGGGAGAGGTCACCCCTGGATCCGTTTTGGTAAATGCAATGCTGTTTGCTCAGTGTTGGGTTGATTGTGTTAGATTGAACTGAGTTGGAATGATGTCACAGCTCAGGCAAATGGGCTAAGGCTCAATAGGCCACCTCTGCAGTGGCAAATGAGAGTTTTAGAGGAAGACAGAACCTAAAAGCCAGTTATCTAGTGTGGGCCAGCTCGGCAGGGGGCCAGGAGAAAGCATGGGAAGGTATGAACATCTAGACACACACATCAACAGAGGGACTCCCACACCCGACTGGAAGGTGAGGCTGGTGTAGAGATCACCTCCAGGCTTTCCCTGGACCAGCTATAGGCTTGGATATCTTGTTGAATTAGGGCCATAGAGCCATAGTTTAACATAGTACTGAGGAAGGCAGTCTGACAGAGTGATCTATGCCTTCAAAAACAGATGGTGCCGGGCGTGGTGGCGCACGCTTGTAATCCCAGCATTCGGGAGGCTGAGACCGGAGGATCCAGGTTCGCGGTCAGCCTCAGCTACCTAGTGAGGCACTCCACAACTTAGTGAGACCCGGTTTCAAAATAAAGAATACAAAATAGGGCTGGGGGAGTAGCTTGGAGGTAGAATGCCCCTGAGTTCAATCCCCAGTACCGCAAAAACAAAAAAAACAAAAAAAACAAAAAAAACAAAAAAAACAGATGGTCCTGATTTATGATAGTTTGACCACTTTACAATGGTGTGAAACGGATATGCGTTCACTAAAAACCTGACATTGGATCTCGAATTTCGATCTTCCTGGGCTATTGATATGTGGTAAAATGTTGTCTTGAGCAGTGGCGGAGAGCCCCAGCTCCCAGTCAGCCAGTGATAACAGGGAGAACCAACTGATATGCTACAGTGTGCTGGGCTGGTGATGTTTGAGTAGGTTATGTGTCTTCAGTACACTTTCAACTTATATTTCCAACCTAGGGTGGATTTATCAAGATGTTACCCTATTATCAGTCAAGAAGCATCTATGATACAAAGTGTTTTCAAGGCTTATAAGTCTAGATAGTGCTTTCAATTCTCTTTCTTTTTCCCTTGTGGTACTAGGGGTTGAACCCAGGGGTGTTCTATCTCTGAGCTACACTTCAAGCCCCATTTAATTTTTTAAATTTTGAGACAGGGCCTTACTAAATTTCTGAGGGTCTTGCTATGTTACTGAGTTACTGAGGCTGACCTCAGCCTTATGGTCCTCCTATCTCAGCCTCCCAAGTTCTGGGATTACAGGCATGTGCCATCATACCAGGCTCTGGGCTTTCAATTCCATGTGCATTATCTTACCTTATACACTATTCCTAGGTGTGATTGCTTTTTTAAAATTAAAAATTTTCGGTGCATTGTAATTATATATCATAGTGAATGTCATAGTAATACATCCAGACATGCAAACAGCATCCCTTGGTCTGTTTCCCTCCCCCATACCTCTTCCCTGCTTATACCTGATCCTGAGCTTCATAGTGTATATATGTTCATATATACAGATAACATTGTTTGGTTTGTTTCCTTCCCCAACCTCTCTTTTCTCTCCCCTTCTTCCTTCCTGCAATCCCTTTCCACTACTTGACTGGACTCTCTCTTCCTTTTCATGGAACCCCTTTCCTTTCCTATTTTCTCTCTGGCTTCCACATATGAGAGAAAGCAGGCAGCCCTTGATTTTTCTGAGCCTGGCTGATCTCACTTAGCTTGGTGAGCATTCAACACTGCGCATCCCCCAGGCCTGGAGCTGGTGCCATGGTCACCAGTTTCTTTCTTCCCTTGTGGTACTGGGAGTTGAACTCAGGGGTGTTCTAGAATCTGGAATGAGTCAGGCCCAGGCTCCAAGCTCAGTAGTTCTTGAGTGTTGCTGCTGCTGTCCAACTCTGTTTTGAAGATTTTTAGATTTCTCAACTCAGCAGAAAGTGTTAATCCCACCCCCCCCACACCCCTTGAGGGAGACTAGACTAGCATTTGTTCCTATTTTATAAATGAGGAAATTCAGAAGTAGAGAAATTATGCAATTGGCTCATTGGCCAAATTGGGTGGCAAGAATCTAGGCGTCTTGATTTCTTATTCAGAACTTTTTCAGTCACACAACCTTCTCTTCTGCCAGTGGGAAATCCCCCGGTTCTGCCTTCCTTCAGTACATCCACAGAGCTAGAATATTCTTTGGGGTGATGTCTCATCTTCAGGATGGCTACCAGATTCTCCCTGCTCCTGGTCAATCTCCCCAGCCTGGCCTCACCCACCACTTGCACCTTCAGCCCCACTGAACTAGTTGTAGACATGTGTCTATTTAAGTCTCTATTTTGCTTTCATCCTTTTTCACATCTTTTCTCTCTCTCTCTTTTTTTTTTTTTTTTTAAGTTTTCAGTTTTGTTGCTGAGGATTGAACTCAGGGGTACTCACCTCTGAGCTACACCTTTAGTCCTTTTTTATTTAGAGCTGTACTGGGATGACAGGGGTGTCTTATAGTACCCAAGTACTGGGATGAAAGGTGTGAACTACAGCACCTAGCTCCCTTATCTCATCTTTATCTGGTTAGCTCCCACTCTTCCTCTAGGCATCAGCCAGACCCCACAAGCCCTCCTAGAAGCTGTCCATTCCTGACTTGCTGAGGCCATGGCGAGCTGCCTCTTATGAAGTGGTTCTGTTAGAGTGAGAGTCGGTGGTCTTGGATCTGGCCAGGACAAGAGGTGTTTAAGCAAAACCAGAAATGGGAATAACAGAGAAGAACCCAGCAGGTTACACCAGCTCCTTGGGCTTGCATGAGACATATGTGAGACCAACGGCAGGAAGCAGGACCACCCAGCACCTGGGCACTGCTGGGAGGCAGGTGAGGTGGAGGGAGGTTGTTACATGAAGGAGTGGAGTGAGACCGGACAGTACTTCAGCCTCAGCAGCCCAGCGAGCTCATGGTCTTGGCTGGACATGTTCAGACACCCTTAAGTAATGTCTTTAAAGGCTTTGCACACTTTAAAGTGGTGGTTTTATTTAATTTCAACAAAGTTGTACTTGCAATTAGATCTGTCCAGATAATTAACTCCAATTTACTAGTTTACAACTAGTAATTAATTGCTAAAGTCTCTCGAGTGAGTCTTGGAAAGGAAAGTCACTCCTCTGGGAATGGGGCCTTCATTCTGAAGTCCCAGAAACACAGCCGCCTTCTGGAACTTGTCTTTCCTGTGACCCACTGTGTCTCCGGCTCTCATACAAGGTTGCCAGAGATTTTGAGAAAGTCCTCGACACTCAATTTTCTCTGCTGGGAACGGGGAGCGGTTATCCACTTAGCTCATAAGAACCAAACATCAGGCTACAAAGTTTCCATTCTCCCTAAACCAATCCTTAAAGATATGGGCACCCCCATACTTGAGAGGCTGAGACAGGACAATCACAGGTTCTAGGCCAGCCTTAGTAACTTAGTGAGGCTCTTAGCAGCTTAGTGAGACTGTGTTTCAAAATAAAAAATAAAAAAAGTGCTGGAAGTATAGCTCAGAGGTAGAACTCCCCTGGGTTTAATCCTCAGTACCACATCACCACCACCACCACAACAAAAGAGATATTGGCAATTTTTCCATTTCGGAAGTCTATATGTAATTGCAGTTTTGCTCCACACTAGAAGACTTGTTAGTTTTTCTTCACCAAGGGTGATAAATTTAATCTGGAAGCATATTAAAATCACATACCGTCCCTCCCCACCATGCACAGTTAAAGAATTACTGATTGCCACTATCATGAAGTGGGGTAGGTTAGTTGGTTTTTTAATAACTGGGTCAACTGGATATCTTTATAAAAAGAATGAATCTTGATTCATGCCTCACATGACTCTTAATTCCAACTGTATTATAGGCCTCAATAAGAAAGGATAAGCATATAAGATGGGAAAATAATGTAGAACAAAACAGGACTAGAAATATGAAGTGGAGTTCACTAAAATTAAGAAGTTTTGTTCATCAGGAGTCATGAATTAAGAGCACTACAGAGTGGGCAAAGAAATATGAAATATATATATATATCCCAAAGGATTTCTGTAACAGATTTTTAAAGAACTATAAATCTATACCAAAACATAGATAACCCAATTTAAAAACTGGATAGGAGAGGCAACCCACAAAAGAGTCACCAGAATAATGCAAATCAAACCCAGAATGCAGTAACCATTGGATATCATCATTTGTGAACTCAATGAGCGTGTGGAGCAACCACAGGCTGTCAGAATTGCTGTCAGGAAAGGAATTGGTTCAACTCCTTGGGAAAAGTGTTTCCATTCCGTACTAAAGAAGAACCAAGAGATAAGCTATGACCTAGCAATCCCAGTGCTGGATGTTTCTATCCAAAAAAAAAAAAAAAGCATCTACACGAATACCAAATGACACCTACAGGGATGCTCATAGCAGTGTTATTCATGATGGTCCCCAACTAGAGACAAACACAAAGATTCATTACCAGGAGCACGGGTGAACTGTGGAATCCGGAGTGGGATGGAATGCAGCAATTATTGCGGCATACAGTCCCTTGGATGAATTTCACAGATATACTGAGCACAAGAAGTCAGGCAAAAAGACTGCATGCCATTTTATGGTGAAAGTAGAAGTCAGAAGCGTGGTTACCTTAGACATGGGGATATAAGGATGGGGGAAATGAGGAGGGACGTTTCTGGAATGTGTGATGTTCTGTCTTATGCGGGGCTGTGGCCCCCACAGTTATGCACGTTTTCTAAGAATTTGAATTAAGGGATCCATCAAAGATTTGTGCAATTTCTTATATTCTGCTATTCTTCAACATAAAAGTTCACTAAAGACAGATATAGGCCCTCAGGGCTCAGCTAGATTAACTGAATGAGAATGTTGGTGGGGATTGGAGTTTGGGTGCTGGTACTTTTTTGGGTGTCCTGGTGAGTCTTACATGGAACCAGAGTTGAGAATTGCTGCCTTAGACCAAGAACCATCGTCCTTCACTAACTGGCTGCTCATTGCATGCCCCATGTGCATCTGGTTTGGGGGCTCCATTCAGTGGTCAGTCCTTGAAGGGACATCATTGGTTTGAACATTCTGATCCAACATTTGAAAAATCCAGGCTCTGATCTGGGAGCTCCTCCCCTTTCTTTCCCTTTGTGGTCCTGGGGATTGAACCCAGAGGTGTTCTCCTTCTGAGTGACAACCTCAGTCCTATTTTTATTTTCTTATTTTGAAACAGGGTCTCACTAAGTTGCTGAGGCTGGCTATGAACCTGCAATCCTGTTGCAGCCTCCCAAGTATTGGGATTATAGTCATGCCCTGGCCTGGCAGCCCATTAATGTGCCCAGTGTTACCACTGATATCCACTGGCTTGCTTCACCATCTGTGTGAGCATCAGTGTCTTGCCCAAGGACATCCAGAAGAGCTAGGATTTGAACCCAGGCTGCTGCATGTTCTGAACCCAAAGATGATCAGTCCAAAGCAAAGGGAGAAATTTAAAAAAAATATTCAAATAGAAAGTGTAGAGGAGGGAAACAATGAACGAGAAGGAGACTGAATTTGCCTTCCTGACTTATAACCAACACAGGGCATGGTAGTGCACCCCTGTAATCCTAGTACTTGGGAGGCTGACACAGGAGGATTGCAGGTTGGGGGACAGCCTCAGCAATGTAGCGAGACTCTCAGCAACCTAGCAAGACCCTGTTTCAAAACAAAAAATAAAATAGGGCTGGGGGTGTAGGTCAGTCAATCTCTAGTACCACAGAGAGAGAGAGAGAGAGAGAGAGAGAGAGAGAGAGAGAGAGAGAGAGAGAGAGAGAGAGAGAGAGAGAAGAAAAAGGAAAGAAAAACAAAAGAAAGAAAAGATCTTCCTTTTCTTATTTTGAATTTATACTATAACATTTTTTTTTTTTGCTCCTCACCTCAAGTAGGGTCTCCGATCAAGCCTGTATCATAACAGGAATACACTGGAGGAAGCCTTTTGTCTTGCTCCAATGCTCTGTACCACTGTTCTTGATCTACAGCCCTGTAGGAGAGCTCCAGTCTGGGGATCTTCCTCAGAAAGGTGTTATGAGTTGAGATTAGTTAGACGAGTGGCGGAGTGAATGCATAAGCAGTGATTTTGCATAATGAGGCGTGTGAAATCCCACTGGAGGTTGTTAAAACAGCAGACAGACTGCGGTAAACAAGGAGGAAGGTAGGCTTTGAAAACAGATGGCTTTGAAAACCTGGCAAAGCCCTGTTTCAGACTTTTAAAAATTGGTTTCGTTAGTGCAAGCTATTTTTTTTTAAAATTCTACATGCATATTTTAAAGTTCTGTTTTAATGATAAAGTTCCGTGGGTAATTGAACATCAGTTTACATCCTGCTGTAAACATGCACACAGCCAGATGTGATGGACAGCTTGCACAGAGCCCTGGACTGTTCTCGTACATTTGGATTCAAATGCATTATTTGCATTTCAGGTTGGTGTGCGTTTTGGACTTACACACAGGAGGGTGAGTGTATGGCTCATGGCTTTTCCCTCCCTGCCCAGGAGGTCATCTATGTGCTCCATGCCAATATCTGAGCAGCTCCAGAGGCTCTCTCCTACCTCTCCACCTCTGTCCTCATTGTCTCCAGGAAATGAGCCTGACCTCTACTTACCTTTCCTGTCTCAGCTCTATCACTCCTGACCTCATTCCTTGTATCACCCACAGCCTGTCTAACCACTTTTGACCACAGCATGATTTCTGGAGTCTCTGGACCTGACTGTAGGCTGAACCTTTTGCCCAGGGTACTCTTCTTTTGATAGATCTCAAATCAGTCACCCATCAGAGTCTCATTTCCAGGTAATTTGACAGAAGAAGGGCCTCTTCCAGTCTGTGTTGATATAATTCTCTTACCTCTGAATTCAAAGTGTCTCCCTGCCTTTCTGTATATATTTCTACATAAAACTACAATGTAGATATCATTTTGGGGGGTGAGGGCAACATATAGTAAATCTCCTTCAACCAAACTCCACTTAATTAATTTTCTAGATTAAAAATGCCTCTTTCTCCTTCTTGTACTGGGGATTGAACCCAGGGGCATTCTACCTCTGGGCTACAGCCTCAACCCTGTTTTATTTTTATTTGGAAGCAAGGTCTCTCTAAGTTGCTGAGGGTCTTGCTAAATTGCCAAGGCTAGTTTAGAACCTGCAATCCTCCCGTCTCAGACTTCCAAGTACTGGGACTATACCCGTGCATCATCATGCGCAGCAAAAATTCTTTCTCCTTAATAATAGCTCTCTTCATTAATTATAATAATAGGAAAGACTTACAGAGTACTTGCAGTATCCGAGGCATATTCTAAGCATTTTATTTCTAGTAACTCATTTCAACAATTCTTTTTTTCCCCCTTCTTTTTGGTAGTGGAGATTGAACCCAGGGACATTCTGCCTCTAAGCCCTACCTCTATTTTATCTTATAATTTGAAACAGGGTATCACTAAGTTGCTGAGGTCTGGAACCTCTGGTCTTCCTGTCTCAGCCTCCCAAATACTGGGATTACAACTGTATGCCCCAACATCCAGCTTCATTTCAATAATTCTAGGAAGTAGATGCTTTTATAATACCATTTTATAGATGGAGAGACTGAGGCATAGAGTGGTTCAGTAGATGCCCAAATTTGTACAACTAATGAGTGGCAGAGTGGGGACTTGAACTCAGCCGCCATCCTTGGTTTTAAGCACTGTGCTTTACTACCTCTTGCCTCTGGGAAACTTACTAACTCATACCACACTGGTCTCTTAAGGCCATCAGGCAACTTTCTGCCTCACCATGCATGGCTGCTCTCAACTGAGTTGGAATCTCATTCATAATCAGTTGTATCTGTGCCAGTTTTGCTTATTATGAATACGCAATTTAATTATTATATAAACAGTTGCAATCCAAGCACATAAAGAAAGAAAAGAAAGGAAGTTCATATACAAAAATCTCAGTTGAACGTCTGGGAAAGTTTCAATAAAATTGAAAAAAATATTGCTAAAAATATTGCTCTCCAATTAGGATAGGCATAATATCTATGGAAGATTTGGGGAGGGTGTGAGTATCTGCAGTGAATGCTTTTGAAGCATTTTAAAGAACCGCTAAGCGGAAATTTTAGCAGATATGCCATAGGTAGGCTGACCATCTTGGCCTTTGCTGTGGCCCTGCTAAATTAATAGTGCCCATTTTGTTTTCATTGAAATGTCCCGGTCTCCATTATACAGTGTATAGTCACCTTAATTATGAATATAGTTTAAGGCACAAAGAGAAAAAAAAAGAGGCAAAATACCAACCGGTAGACTCTTCTTCAAAGGGAAATCCTTGACTATTCATTAAAAACCCCACTGTTAGCTAATGCCAGCCTCTGACAGTGAAGCGTGGACCCCCCACCCCAGTCCATTGAGGAGCTGAGCTTCAAAGAAGACACTTGGGAGGATTGTGCTTGCATTCGGAAGGGAACTGTTTAGGAAGTTCCCTGCTGCTGTGAAGCAAGGAGTGAGATTCTTACACAGGGGAGAAAATGAGATTTTTGCCCTTCATACAGCCTTGGGTTCAAAGGAGCCTGTCCGGCGCCTCCACCACACTGCCATGTTGCACACTCTTCCATTAACCTGGATTCTAGGAAGGCCACCAGGGAAAATGTTAATTTGGTCCAGTGTAGACCCTGGCTTTGGTTCAGGTTTAAAGAATAAGACTTTGGCATTCATTCAACCGTGCTTTGGATGGGGTGCTACAGACGAAATGTTTGCATCTCCCCAAAATTCATTTGGATTTAATAATCCAAATGTCCAAGAAGGTGGTATTTAGATATGGGACTTCTGGAAGATGAGTAAGGCAGGAGGATGAAGCCCTCTTGAATGGGATTAGTGTGCCCGTCTAAAAGAGATCCCGGAGACCTTTACCCCTTCTACTATGTGAGGACTCAGCTAGAAGGTGCCATCTATGAATCAGGCAGTGGCCCTCTCCACACGCTCAATCTGCTGGAAGCTTGATGATGGATTTCCCAGCCTCCAGGAACAGGAGAAATCAATGTCTATGGTTTCTGAAGCCATGTGATTTATGATATTTGATATAGCAGCCCCCATGAACCAAGACATGGGAAAAGCATGATTACGACTTTAATTACTTGGTTTGAATCATTCAATCCATGGACTGCTTGGGTCAAATCTGGGATTTGTCACTTTTGTTCATTTTCAGCACACTTTGGAAAATGTTTGCTCGCATCTCTTTCTGTTGAGAAAAATGATTCCTGGAGATGAACATTTGTTGAGTGTTCATCTTTTCCAGAAACAGTGTGAAGTAGCAGAAGCCCCTGATCTCATTTAGTCACCAGCCGAGGTTTTGAGATCAAAGTTTTTGTCCCCAATTTACCGATGAGGCCAAAACTCAGAAATATGAAGGGACTCGCTCAAGGTCACATAGTTAGAAGGTGGAAGAGCTGTGATTACATTCAGGTCTTTCTATTTCCAAACCTTTGTGCTTCTGCTTTTTTGGTTACATTTCCTCCCTATTGAGCTATGTATATTACTATCAATAAAGGCCATTGACCAGTAATAGAACAGCTTTGGTATAATTATGCTGCTGGCCAAATCTACGGCTCTACCTCGACACTCCAACACACTATCCACTTCCTCACAGCCTGGCATTGTGACCTGGTTCTCCACTGAACACGTTCTAAGCTCTTGGGAGCAAGGATGGTTTGGTGTCTTTCACACTCTTGTCCTAAGTGGTGCATCTAGAGGAGAAGGAACATCAGGTTCTGCCCACCTATGAATGGACAGCAGAGGGCTTTGAATGAATATCTTCACCTGACATATGGTCAGACCAATCAGAAGACTTGGCCACTGTCAGACCGAATGAAGGAAGACAGTCTTGATCTTCCCTAGCAAGAAATCATCACCCGAGACCTGCTTTCTGGGCACTGTGGGAGGCTTATTCCCGAAGACATTTTGTATCCTGGGTTTTGTAGCCTGGGATCCCATTCTGTAGGTCTTTAGCTTTCAACATCTGAAGCCCGAGTAGAGATTCCCAGTGGTCTGGGATAGGGATTCGGGGTGTGATCTCAGTCAAGGTTCTTCCCCTGGATTCCAGTCTTCACTGGCTCCCAGGGTTAATGATATCTTTCCAAGTCAAAAATTGATTCCCTGTGCTTTATCATGCCCATACTTCCCAGCTAGGTTAATATAGATGTTCTTGATAAAGGAATATTTGTCCCTGAGACTCCAGAATCTCAACCCCAAAGTCCGGAAGAGGAATCCTAGTGACTCTCTAATTGGGGATTGTTTTGAGCAGGCCTTTAGACCCTAAGCAAACAACAACAACAACAACAATAACAACCCCCCCGGCAAAAAAAAAAAACAACCAAACACCCTGGGCTAGCTTTCCCAATAGGGATATTATAAGTGTCAGTGTCTGGTACTGTAATTTATCCTCGGAAGGAGACTCAAATCAGCTTCCTTTCAATAAATAGATTTTAGACCAAAATGCTGTGTAATTATGTTTCCTAATAGTATTAACTCACTGCTCATGGGCAAAACACAAAAATCCCTCTGTTGTATCAAAGGAAACCTGCTAAGCTGAATTTCTGGGCAAACAATGTTTGCGGTAGAAAAACAGAAGCCTTTCAAAGGGTGTTTGGGGTGTGTGTGTGTCAACTCTGATGATCCAGAAATGTATTATTACACCCTTTTCCTTATATATTTGTTATGTATGATATACTTGTACTGGCATCCATTTGGAGTGGGCCAATGTTTATTCTTTTTGGTGGGAAGTATTCTGAATAGGCTCTGGTCTTTATAGTAAAATTTACTTTGTGTGTGTGTGTGTGTGTGTGTGTGTGTGTGTGTGTGTGTGTTACTAGGGATTGAACTTAGGGGCATTCTACCTCTGAGATACTCCTCTAGTCTTATTTTATTTTTTACTTTGAAACAGGGTCTCACAAAGTTGCCAAGGGTCTCACTAAGTTGCTGAAGTTGAACTCAAACTTGCGATCCTCCTGTTTCAGTCTCCTAAGTATGAGGATTACAGGTGTGCACCACCATGCCTGGCTTAAATTTTACTTTAGATGTTGTCTTTGCATGTATTACTCAAGAGTCTTCATCTTCCAAAAATGTGGAGATTGACTTTAAGGTTCAAGTGTATTTTGACAAGCTACATTATAGAGTTAACAACTGTGTAAGATACTAGTTGCAGGCATATGAGTTAGACAAAGTGATAGATAAAAATGTCAGTACCACCATTTGGAGACCCTTGGTGTGGACTTGGAATGTTGATCATGGGCCAGGATGTTCTTTTCTTATAGTAGGTATGAATGTACTTCACACACACACAAACACACACACACACACACACACACACACACACACACTCTTTTTTGAAGTATAATATACATAAAGCACACATAACTTTAAGTGCGTAACTATATATTTTCACAGACTGAACATACTCATCTAATCAGCACCCAGGTCTAGAAAAAAGAATAACACCAGCTCATCAGAGGCCCCTTCACCCCTGTCTGACTCATTACCCTTATTTCCAGGATAACTACTACCCTTACTTCTCACATTATCAATTATATTCGCCTGCATTAGTATTTTATATAAATAGAAATATACAGGGTATTCTACCACATTTATTTTCTTTCATTCAATGTTATGTGTTTGAGATCCATACATGTTGAGAATAATTGCAAATGATCCAATTTTTAAGCAACAAAGCACACTTCTCTCATTGGCCATTGACACCCTGTGGGTAGTTTTCTTTGGTGTATATAGGCACTTCAGTATCTGAAAGCTACCATTTTCTTGGTTGCACACATTCTGCTGTTAGAAAACATAAGAGACAGTTGGATGTTTTCAATTGTCGTATATTGGTTAAAGTAGACAGGAATCAGTCATAATACATAACTCGTAGTTCCTGATACAGACCCATTCCTTCTGGATGCAGTCTTACGCAATGCACTCATTTTATCCCTAGAAGTAGGGGCAAGGCCAGGGCTCCCTGGTGTTGGTCTCCAACAGTGTCAACTTAGAGGGAAACACTCAGAAGCAGCTGTTCAATGGTTTGCACTTTGGAAGCATTTTCACTTATATGACTTTATTCCTTCCTTGCACTTGCCCCAAGAGAAAGCCATTGGTCATCCCCATGTACAGATGGAAAGACTGAGACCCCAAGAGAGACGTGGCTTTATCCAGATTGTACACTTAGTATTGTTTTAACTCTTTCTCATCTTGTCTCCACAGAGATGGTACCTGTGAGCACCCCCCAAAAGAGATTGTTGATAAAATCTAAGAACTCTGAGTGGGAAGATTGGATAGTCGGCTGTGCAATCAACTGCTAACATGCGGGGCACAGGTACGCATGTGGGCCTGAGCTTAGGTGAAGCTAGTTACTGTGATACTGAAAGCCCTGATTCTTGCTTTTTTTGAGCTAGTGAAACCTTCACTACACAGGGTCTGCACGGATGGAAATTTCCTAGGGACATGCAAAGGTGGAAAGAGAAGAGACAGAAGTTCTCTCCACTTGGTTACCTGTCCTTACAGGTAAGAAATAGAATGAGGTAGCAGGAGGATCATTTTTTTTTTTTGTGTGTGCGTGTGTTTGTGATTGGGAACCAGACAATCCCAGAGTGAAAAAGAGTTGTCAAGTTGTCAGTTCTTTTTTTTTTTTTTTTTCAGTACTGGGGATTGAACTCAGGGGCATTCTACCTCCGAGCTACACCCCCAGCCCTATTTTTTATTCTTTATTTTGAAACAGGGTCTAACTAAGTTGTGGAGGGCCTCACTAGGTAGCTGAGGCTGGCTGCAAACCTGGATCCTCCGGTCTCAGCCTCCCAAATGCTGGGATTACAAGCATGCGTCACCACGCCTGGCTTGTCAGTTCTTCTACCATCTTAATCTGGGGCTATTAGAGAAGAACATGGTGTTGGTTACACCATCCCTGAAACCTAGTGGTTTTCACTGTGATAATTTTCCAGTAGTTTCTTCTCAGCTTTGATACAACTTGGTATCTTTTCCCCAGATGTTCTAACAGCCTTCTCCTGGGCTCACTGCTTTCAGTCTCCTTCCTATGCTGCACTTGTCCCTTATTACCTGGTGAATGTCAGACTTCCCACCTGCCCACCCTCCTTTTAGCACTCTGTGACACCTTTCCAGTCCATGTCTTTAGTCTAACATGCAATGACCTCCACAATCCAATCCCTGGTCACCTCTGTGACAGTTCCATTTGCCAAAACCCATCTTTGCATGCCCTGTGTTCCAATCATGCTCAGTTTCCCCAAAGTGCTGGCAGTTCCAAACTAGTGTACTCTGCTATGGCAGGTAAGTTCTGCCTGTCACTCCCAGCTCCCTGCTTCTTTGCTGAATAATGATTGACCTTTGGAGGTTCAGCTCAGCTATTCTTCCAAGAGACACTTCCCAACTTCCCACTGGGGTTGGCTCCCCTCTCCTCTCCTTCTCCTCTGCACCCTGCATCCAACTTGTGCTTCCTTCTATCCTTTATCAGTTAACCCACTGATTAGTTTCCCCCTCTAGATTGCTTGATCCTTAAATCTTGAACTCCTAGCAGGGTTAAGAGATCTAGTTCAGTCAAGCATGCTGACACATGTCTGTAATCCTAGTACTTGGGAGGCTGTGACAGAAGGATCACAGGTTTGATGACAGCAACATCTCGAGACCCTCAGCAACCTAGTGAAACCTTGTTTTAAAAAAGAGAGAGACCGAGCCGGGCGTGGTGGCGCACGCTTGTAATCCCAGCATTCGGGAGGCTGAGACCGGAGGATCCGGGTTCGCGGCCAGCCTCAGCTACCTAGTGAGGCACTCCGCAACTTTGTGAGACTCGGTTTCAAAATAAAGAATAAAAAAAAAATAGGGCTGGGGGTTTAGCTCAGAGGTAGAATGCCCCTGAGTTCAATCCCCAGTACTGCAAAAAAAAAAAAAAAAAAAAAAAAAAAAAAAAAAAAAAAGAGAGAGACCTAGTTCAGTAAATATTTCTGGACCCAACAACAGAAAGACCCCAGGAGAAAGCCATTGGCCATCCCAATTGACAGATGAGAGGACTGAGACCCTGAAAGAAAAGAAGCTTATCCAGATTGTGCAATTAGTACTAAATTTAAACTCTTGATTTAGGCAGAGGAGTTGAGAGGTTCTTTGTGGGCAGAGAACAGAACTCTGACCAACCGTGCCCCAGAGATTGTTCTTGGCAGACTTTACAAATCCCTGAGGTCTCCCGACACCAGACCTAAAGGGTTGGCATGTGAAAGCTCTGTACCTTCTTAGGGGATTTTTTCCTGTCTCTGGGGTTAACGGATCCATTTCCTGTAAATGGATCTGGGTGTCCAATACCCATCAGGGAGAGAAAGAGCCCTTGGGGGACAAGGGGAAGGATGTGCCATTTGAGTTGGTTAAACAGCCCCACAGCTGCACGGACTTAATTGGGTTTTATTCTATTTGATCTTGGATAAAGAGGATTTTTGAGAGTCCATTTTCTCCTTCTTAAGTGTTCTTGCAAAAAAAAAAAAAAAAAAAAAATTCTAATGTCTGCTCTGTTGGCTCCCAGGTCCTTGCTAGCCAAGCTCCCTCCACACGGGGGCAGTAGTGCACCACCGAGCTGCTGGAGAACACCCTCGGGAGCTGACTGAGGAAATCTGGAGCATTCACCGGGAATTTTAACTCTAGTTAGATATTTTCCATCTCATATATATTGGCGAGAAATATCATTTAAGACAAAGTTGGAAATAAATTAAGCAGGGAACCACGTAAAGAGGTTTATGTTTGCTTTTCTGCCAGAAATCTGTGAATTTGTAGGCTTTGAATGTGTTCAGGCGGGATCTCCAACCCCCAGAGTGAATTCGGTTGCGCCTTAAGGTGGTTCCCATCAACTCGAGGGTGTTCCCGGGAATTCCGGGTCAAGACGGAAAAATCTCTACGTGTCAGCTAATGGCTTTTGAACGAGTAGAATGTACCAGGCACTCTAGCACGGGTGGCTACATCTGTTACTTAGTTTAACATTCCAGAAAGTTCACATCATGCTCTTTATATTCCGGAAAAGGAGCCAGGCTCGGAGGGATCAAGTGAATTGCTGAAGGTCATGCGGCTCCGGGACATAAAGACATTTTCACATCCACTCTGCAAGGGCAGGAAGAATGCTGCCTGTCTTGTTCACTGGCTGATATATTCTTAACACCAAGGGCCGTGCTGAGCTACTTGCTTGTCGCTTAATAAATATTTGTTGAGTAAGTAAATGGCTAAAGAGTTTGTTGACTCCAGTACAGCTCTCTTTGTACGCTGACTTCAAGTACAGTCTTCTTTGTACACGTTGTCCCTTAAGAAGGGGGTTGCAATCCTTCTAGTGCACGGTCTCTTGCTGTGGCAGACCCCGAATTCCAGAGCAAATCCCGCTTCCCTCCAGGAATTCTGCAGACCCACACTCCAGAATCAGAAGGCTCTGCAGTGATATCAAGTATCTTTTTAATTTTTTTAAAATTTTTTGCAGTACTATGGATTGAGCCCAGGAGTGTTCTACCTCTGAGTTACATCCCCAGTCCTATTTCATTTTTAAACAGGGTATTTGCTAAGTTGCTGAGGCCCTTGCTGAGTTGCTGAAACTGGCCTTGAAACTGCGATCCTCCTGTCTCAGCCTCACAAGTACTGCGATTATAGGTGTGTGCAACAACTCCCAGCTTCGACACATCTTAAAGAGTGGTTGCTTAACCGAACAAATTCACTGTGAGGCAAAGGAAAGAAAACAGCACAGTATGGATTCGGAGCATTGGATTTCATCCTAAGTAAATTGTGTGGAGCTGGGAGAGAAGGGGCTATTATTTACCAATGGGAGAAGGAAGCATTTTGGTTTCAGTTATTTCAGACCACTGAAACATTCAGGGATGGGGAGGAAGGGGCTATAACCCAGAGGGAGAGTCCTATGTGAGGCAGAGTGTTCCAGAATGAGGGGTGGGATGTCACTGAAGAGCAGTGAGCTACTTGAGGACGAGGATCCCCCAGTGGCTTCTAGTTTTTTTTTTTTCTTCATTAAAGGCTGAACCCAGAGACATTCTAGTCCTGAGCAACACTCCCAGCCCTATTTATTTTGTTTTAAAACAGGGTCACAGGTTGCTGACCATCTTCCTAAATTACTGAGGCTGATCTTAAACCTGTGATCTTCCTGTCTCAGCCTCCCAAGTACTGGGATTACAGGTGTGTGCCACCATCTCCAGCTAATGGCCTCTAGTTTACACACACATACAGTTCCATCTTGTCTGCTCCTCCATCCTGCACTGGGATAAGAAATTTTGGTGGAAGAAGACAGAATTGTTGGGTAGCCTTGAGAGTGGCGGAGGTCTGGGGGGAGGGGGAACTTGCTGAACTATACTCTGTGGAATGAGATAGGAGCCCACCAAGCCCTGGAAACTCTAGGTCCAGTCTAGAAAGGAAATACAGTGGACTGAAGGGACTGGAAGACCTCAGGCACTTGGAAAGTCTGTAAATTCAACATGTGTGTTATTCGCATTTCCTGAGAGTTGTCGCACAGTGAATGGCATTAAAACCTTCTGCAGGAGAGATGGGTCAGTGGGCTTGTCCTGGGGGAGCTGGGCAGACTGTGTCCCACTCCACAGGTGGGCTCAGGGGGAATGGAGCCTTATGATGAGACAGTGATGACAATACATATGTGGACAGAGCCAGAATGCAGAAGAAAGGGAAGGCGTCCTTGGTACCTTCAGCAGGAAGAGACAGGGTGCAGGTTCCCAGCAGGGCTGGGTGCTTCTCCTGGATTCCCCCACCCATGTGGGCGCCTGGTGACTCTAGTCCCAGGTAGGCTCACCAGTGTTGCTGTGTGTTACCACTCATGAGATGAGGCTGGCTTCTTATAATGCAGCGGGTTTCCGGACCTCTTGGTGCAGGGAAACCAGGATGGTTTTAAGCCAGGTTCTTTTGTTTGCAAAAATTGGACCCTCACTCGTGTTTTCTCAAAAATGTCTCACTAATACGTACAGGGAAGTGGGAGAGGGAGAGCAGGGTGGGAAACGCAGCAAGTGCTGCGTGCATGTATTTTTGTATTACTTTGAACCTCACTATGATGTATAATTACAATGCACCATAAAAGTAAAAAAAAAAAAAAAAAGTGGATATGCAGAGCTATTGTTAAGATCTATGGGAACCAGCCCTGGACCTGAAACAGAGTGGGAAATGGCTACACCCTGGGTCTTTACGATCCCTTCTATTGTTGATCTATGAGTCTAGCGTTGATTCATAGTTCCCGTTCCCAGAAACATTTGCTGCATATAATACTGGGTTGCCAGGGCTTCATTTCTGCTTCCTGCCATCCTTTGACTTTGTCCCCAGTGCTCATTGGCTTAGCTCACTATCTTCCCCAGTTCATCTTATGTACCAGGCCCTGTTATGGGATACTTGACGAGGTGACCCTTGGTCAGGTGGCACTTCCGGTCTTATCACCAATATGGCGAGGACTGGGAGCTAGTTTATCCATCTGTTCAGGTCATCTTCATGCATCAGACTTCCTTTTATTTCCTGAGGCAGTGTCGACTCATAGTTCCGGCTCCACACACTTGTGCTGCACACAATTCCCTCGCCCAGGCGTTCTGCAGGGGATGATGAAAAACCTCTGGTCAACCTTAGAATATGCGTCTGAAATGACTGTGAAATTTGGCCAATCTTAAACAAGACATTGTAAAGATCTAACATGGAAGTAATGTCAAATGGAGAAAAGACAAGCTTCCATTTTCCATCCCTCCTTAATCAGGACCAAAAAGTACAGAAAGTAGCTGTTAGATACAAAGTATGACTTGGTCAACAGTGGGCAGTTGTTGGTTACAGATTGACCCAATGTCCATCTTACCCAAGCCATCTCCACATACACAGCTGCCTGGTCTAAAAATCTTACACCTGACCTCAACTCACTCCCCACAGCCACCATGGTGAACCAAGTTTTACTGATTCCACCGTGATGACTAATTTTATGTGTCAACTTTGACTGGGATATGTGGTGCCCAGATATTTAGTTCAATATTATTCTGGTTATGCTCATGAGGTTGCTTTTGGATGAGATTAATTTTGAATCAGCAGACTGAGTAAAGCAGATTGCCCTTCCTAATACAGGTAGCCCTCATCTAATCAGTCGAAGGTCTGAATACAACAAAAGGCTGTCCTTTCCACAAGTAAGAGGGAATTCCTCCTTTGTGATTGCTTGAGTCAGGACAACAATCTTTCTGTCTTGGGATTTAAACCAAAACATCAGTTCTTCTTGAGTGTTGAGCCTGCCAGCTTCCTGCCTGGGGCTTACACCCTCAGCCCTCCTGGGTCTCCAGCTTACTGACTGCAGATCTTACACTTCTCAGCCTCTATAATCATAGGAGCCAATTTCTCTTAAGTCTCTTTATAGCTATTTCTATATACCTTATATGTATTTATCTCCCAGCAATTCTGTCTTATTGGAGAACTTTGACTACGTCCACTTTTGAAATGCTTCTTGACTCTCTGCTTCTGTCTCATTCCCACAAACACTATCCACTTTCTGTATGGGAGCCAAATTGCTTCAACTGAAGTGGGGGTGAAGACCTCAGCACCCTACTTGCTGTCCTCCCTACCAGCCCTTGCTCTCTGCAGTGGTTGAACGGGCTTTGTGTTATGACACACAGATTGAAGCTGCTGTTCTTGTAGGCTAAGACCAACTCTTTAAGTCAAGCAGGATATGACCCCTGCCGGCCTCTCTAGTATATCTTCTGCTGGGCATGTGTTATATCAGGAAGACAAATATCCTCCTCTGAGTACATCATGCCCTTCCCATTTGCACATGCTGTTTGCTCTGACTGGAAGTCCTCCAGCATCACACCATGCTGTACTCAGTGCACCTTGTTATACTTCAAGAGGAGCTAAAATCTCACCTCTTGTGAAATCCCTCCTGATGCAGGCAGAGAGCATCACCCCCTGATCTCTGGCTCCCATGCTCCTTGTCCCATTATATTGTTATTATTCATATGCTTTGACTCCCATTTTCCTCCCTATCCTGCATGTTCCTGGAAAGCCAGAGCAGCTGTGTCTCTTCAATGCCTAGAAGCGTTCTGAACACTTAAGAAGTGCACATCACAGTTTGTGGGATGAATGAACAATGAGTATACTGTGTGCGCTAGAGTCTAACAAGCTTTTCAAAATATTGGTCAGTGAGACAACCTCAGATCCTTTAATCCCGAAGGTTTATCCAGATTATTTGACCTAATTCTTTAATACCACATCATCAGATAGTTCTGTGTGAGCAGGACCACCTTGTAATGTCAGCAAATACAGAGCTGAATTTTATCTCCACCACAGTGTGGAGAGCTTGGAGTCCTCTAATGAAAGTACATAGAGAGAGAGATGTCAGAAGATTAGCATTCTTGTAATGAGGAGGAGAGACACATTCATCAAAATTGCTCAAGTGCTATCGGTCAAGCATCTTCAAGCGAAGACCTTCAGTAAATGGCAGTGAGAGATGGCAGATTTCACAGGTTGGTCATGGGGAGGCTTGTTAATTTCACAGTTTATAAAAGATTAATGGTAAAGGAAATAAGATACAGCTACAGCTATCTAATTTCAGAAAGCACTTTTGTCTAAAATACAACCCAGAAGAAAATAGAAAGGGAGATATAACATGTTCCTTGAAAATGGGGTTGACCTTTACAGTGGATTTCAGAGGTGATGGAAATTCCTCGCCAGGGGACTTTTGCTCCATGCCTGGAATCTGGGTCAGCAAACCAACAACTTCTCATGGTACTGGGAACCCAGAAAGATTCTGCCCTGTAGATAGTTCTGAATTGGGAAGATAGGAAGTTGACCCTAGTTCCCTGAGATTTGAGGCATGCATTGGGTCACCCCTGCATGTTGTGTATAGTTCTGAGCCCTCGGGGCTCAGTGGCAGATCCCAAGCACTTTTATTTTTCCATCAGAAGTGATTGATGGCTCCCTAGATGATGCAGAGAATTCCAGCTCCTTTGAGCTGTGGGCCAAATTGTCACTCCCCTACCCAAAGGACGCGCTGCAGTCTTAACCCCCAGTGCCACCAAATGTTACCTAATTTGGAGATAGGGTTATAATAGAGAGAACCAAGTTAAAATAGGTCATTAGGATGGGTCACAGTCCAATATCACTGGTGACCTTATAAAAAGAGGAAATTTGGATGCAGAGACTCATGCACATGCAGGAAGAGCATGAACATGATAGTAGAGACTGGAGGGACACATCAACAAGCCAAAGAGGGCCAGACCACCAGCAAGCTATCAGAAGCTGGGAGACAGGCCCTGAGCATATTCTCCTTCATAGCCCTCAGAAGAGACCCACGCTGCTGACACCAGGACTTCAGACTTGTAGCTCAAATGTATTGGTTCTATGAGCCAATACATTTCTATTGTTTAAGCCAGCCCACTCTGAGGTGCTTTGTTATGGCAGTTCTAGCAGATTAATATACCTCATCATCCATCTCTTGATTTAGCTTTTCCAGAGGATTTTGTGGCCTAGAAATAGAAGTGGAATGACTCAATCTTTGGCACTTTTCCTGAGTATAAATGATAAAAGTTAAGAGCATCAAAGTTCTTTGTCCTTTTCTTCCATATTGAGGGAGCACCATTGGGATGTAAGGAAAAGGGTACTGGGCTCAGATCCAAAAGATGTGGGCTTGCAGCCCGAGGCTCCCAATAACCACGTGAACTTGGGCAAACCATCTAGTTTCCTGAGTCTCAGTTTCTCCATCTGTACCACTGGTTATAAAAACATCCTCCATGAGAAATTGCAGTGATGCAGTATGAAGACGTGCTAACCATGTAGCTCAGAACTTGACTTATTTCTGTCCTGTTTTACCCACTGCAATTTGCCTTTCCAAATAGATCCTGAAATCCTCCAGGGCAGGAGAACACACTTTCTTTCTCATTTGAATTCCTCTCCGACTCGATAGATATGTGAAGTACTGAATACATGCTTGCATATAAATCTGTGCTTCAGTTCTCTACCCAGAATTAGGTGCCCCAACTGCCAGTGCTCAGAATGTGCCCTTATCTGGAGAAAACATTGCAGATGTAATTAGATAAGTTAAGATGAATGTGCACTCTATAACTAAATACTTGAGGTCATCAGCTAACAAAGAGGGAAAGTTTATCTTGGCTTACAGTTTGGGAGGTTTTAATTCATGGTCCAAAGGACTCATTGCTTTTGGGCCTGCAATGAGGCAGCATGTCACGTCAGGAGCATGTGGGAGAGCCAATGTGTTCACTTCATGGTGGTGAAGTGAAAGAGAGAAATAGAAACTGGGTCCCCTTCTTAGAGTATGTCCTTGATGACCTACAACCTTTCACTAGTCCTCTCCTCTTAAAGACCCCACAACCTCCTAATAGCATCAAGCTGGGGCCTAAGCCTTTAACATATAGGCCTTTGGAGGACTTTTAAGATCCAACTATGTAGCTGGGTGTGGTGGTACATACCTGTACTTCCAGTATTTGGGAGCCTGGGACAGGAGGATTGTTGGTACACTTTCAGGTTGATCCTGGATGAACAATTTTGAGAACTCCAGCCAGATGCATATAAATGAATTCAATTATGCACCCCAATATGGGTTTCTCCTCCTTCCCTGACTATCCCTGGCCCCTCACTCCTATTCCCTGAAATTAGCTCACAAATAAGCTACTCATACTCCAGATTCCATTTGGGGGGGAATTCAAGTTAAGACAGTCAGTGACAGGATGCCCCTACTCTGGTCCCATATTTAAGATGTGAATTCATGTTCAAATTTGCCTTATACTTTGGCAATCATTGAACATTTTAATAAAGTGTAATATTTGCTCCTATTTGCAATTCCTTCATTTTTTCTCCCATTGCTTAGCCTCTGGTAGAGATGAGAGGCAAATTTGCCTGCTGTATAGTCTCTAACAGATTCTAGGCCTGAGAAAACCCAATGACCACAACCAAAGAGATAGCATGTCCTAAAGAATTCAAACTCAACGGCATTTATTTCACTTGGAGGTTTCATGTTATACATTATACATGAACCCAAAGGTGTATTCGACTGCATTGAAACACCACATCAGACTTGAAATACAGTGTCTTGACATGCCAACATACAGATTTGTGGAAGATAGAATTGTGGTGTCATACTGTGCAAGAATGGTGCTTGTCAATCTAGGTGCTTAGGATCCATATGGTGTATGTGGGAGTTTGTTCCTTCATTTAAAAAAAGAAAAAAAGAAAAAAGAAATCCTCTTTTGTAATTAATTGGAGTAAGAAGTGAACCTTTACCCCATTATTGTCTATCATATGCCTTTTGCCAATTAGCATGGTTGCACTTCATGGCTTAATTTAGTATCAGTTGTGAAACTTGAGGAAAGATTGTACCATCTTTGAATATTAATGCAATTTTGTTTCCCTGGGGGCCTTGAGCCTTCTGACACATTGGACTCTCTCCATTTGGTAGAGTGTTTTTGGATTTTCAACTCAAAGCTTAGCTCACATATATAATCTTCCTTATATTATGGTGAAAAAAGAATCCCCATTCTTAACATTAATCCATTTCTTGTCAAGGAATAGAGTGGCTGCCAAACAATGTTGAGATAAAAATTCTGGGCCAGCACAACAACCCTTGGGTTCTTTGCCAGACAATGCTTCCTGAGATTTCATCTAAGGTGAACTAATACAGTTTAGAAACTCCTCAGGGCAGGAAGGGCTTTCTGAGATTAAGTGCTGAGCACGGTCTCTGGTGCATGGCAGAGAATCCGATCAATCTCTCTTTGGATGTTGAGGAGGTTAGACCCATTGTTATCACACCAGGTACCTTCATGTGAATCCAAGAAGCTCCCATAATCTGGTGACCTGAGATGTTGCTCTGAGCTCTGAGTGGTGAGATCTCCCTATCTCTTTGCCGCTGGAGAACCTCTTGGAATCTTCTAGTATTCTTCTACGGGCAGAGTCCAGAGGCTATGGGTGTGCTTGAGAAGGAATCCAGAATTTCTAGTGGAGGCATGACTATTCATTCACACATGGTTTGCTTGGCAAGAAAATGCACCTCTCCC
Source organism: Graphiurus murinus (assembly GCA_004027655.1). Lineage (NCBI taxonomy): Eukaryota > Metazoa > Chordata > Mammalia > Rodentia > Gliridae > Graphiurus > Graphiurus murinus. The sequence continues at coordinate 154,960 of PVLC010000697.1, forward strand.
TCATCAAGACACCTGACATATCTCAGAGCAGGAGATACTAACCTATCAGAAAGGCTTCTGCTTGGGGCTGGAGGGAAACTGTCTCTCTCCTTGATCAGCAAGCTGTTTCTTGCCCATTGGGACCTCCTAAAATATAAATCCTGTTTATATAGTAAATCCTATAAATTTGCATTTACTTTAGTTCACCCTTTAAATTCTCTTCTCTCACGTAGAGCTTGAGTAAAACATGGTTGGTAACTGTTCCATATTCTCCCAAGCAGCATCCTCTACCAGCATCGATAGTAATTGCTGGACCTGGATGTAGAGGTCTATATTCTTGCCTGTTTCTTCTAAACATCCTTAGTCCACACTACATCTACTCACTGGAAAATGTCACCTTCTTTGCAAACCCCAGTGGGCAGCACCAGGTGCCCCCATCAGTCTCCATTGCCATTTCTCACCATGATTCAGTGCCCAGCCTCCCTGCCTGCTGACTTCTCAGTCTCTCCCATGACCCCGTCTCCCACTAGGATTTATTCACTTTGTTCATCAAACATTTATGGACCACTGGGTTTTGTGGAGTCTGAGATGAATCAGACAAATATCATGCCCTTGAGAGATTCACAGTCCAGGGAATAAGAAAGACACATAGCTGAAGATTATACTCAATGTGATATGAGCTATAAAAGTGGGAAGCCCAGGAGTCATGGAGCTGACCAGGGGCTCTGACCAGAGATTCAGGGAAGGTCTCCAATGGCAAGTGTGATTTTAGGGACAGAGATTGTATAGGGCTAACTAGTTGAAATGGTGAGATGAGGGCAATTTCCTAGAGTATTTCATGCCTGTTAAATGTAAGGCTGGGGAGATAGGACAGTTCAGATTTGCAGAGCTTGAACTTCATGAAAAGAGATTGTACTGTAGAAAGGATTTAGATGTTACTCTAGCCACTGGAAACCTCTAGAAAACTTCCCTCAGCCAGGGGGAAATTTTCTCCTCTGATCTTTGCTCTCTAGTTTGGAAACCTGATTTGAGGGTGTCTGAGTTCATTTTGTGTTGCTGTAATAAAACACCTGAGGCTGTGTACTTCATAAAGAGTTTGTTAATTTTTTAAGTTCATTATTCTTATGGTTAGAAAATCCAAGCAATATGGTGCCAGTGTCCTGGCAGTGTCACAACATGGTGGCGAAACAGAAAGAGAGTGGCCCATGAGCAGAAAGGAAGGGAGTAGAAGAGATGGGAGGGGCTGGGCTTATTGTTTCTATAACAACCTGCTCTCCAGGAAACTAATCCATTCCTACCAACCCAACCCAGTCCGTGAGACCAGCATGGATCTATTCATGAAGGTGGAGTTCCTATGACCAAATGATCCTCCCTCAGACCCCACCTCTTAAAGAGTCCAGCACTTCAGCACTGCCTCAGTGGGACAAAGCTTTCAACCCATGAATCTTTGGGAGGTACCAAGTATATCTAAACCATAGCCAAGGGACTGAGTATGGATGTGGATCAGATGGTCTAATGATGATGGAAATGTAAACCCAAGCACAGGCTTTGAGCAGATCAAGAGGAAAAGGCACTGAGAAGAAGTATTGATTAGTGATTTATTGGTTGGTCAGCTCAGTTAGGACTTGGAGATCAGTCAGATGTGGATGGGGTTGAAAATAATAGCAGAATCTTCAATGTCTCTCAATTTTATTAATAGTTGAAATTAGTCAATTTTTATTAATAGTTTACCCTTAGAAAGTGCATGGCAGCCACAATGACTACCATGGCAAGTTTTTATACAGATCTTTCTACTCCTGATCCTATCATCAATAAAGGTACCAATAAAGGTACCATACTAAGTCCTGTTCTTAGGTGAGTCTGCTTTCTTAGGCCAGTCTAAGAACTTCTTCCAATACCCACCAATGTCAGCATGTCCTTTCTTTTAGACTCCAGAGCTCACCTCTTACGCAAATATTGATTCCTGGCATGATTAATATTGCTATTTACACTCACAATGAATTTGTTCACCAAAAAATAATTAGTACAAGAAGCCTGTGTGTTATTAAAGGCCTCATTAATTTCACCAAGTTTATTTAAATGACGGTAGGATGTCAGGTCAATAACGATAACTAATGAATAAACACATCTGAATACCTTAAGACACCCTGAAGTTGTGGGACATAAAGCTTTAGGAAGGATGGTTTCTGATGAGCAGGAAAATATTTGCTCAACCTCCTAAATGGAGGTTCCTGAAGGTAAACCACCTCAAGGTCTGACGTGTAAGGTAGCTGTCTTGCTAAGTTGGGTAAAGGGTGGACTGTGATCAGTTTGGAATTTGAAAAGATATCCCAGAGACTTCAGTGGCTGGAGACCCCACCTCATGATGAGAGATCTCTCTTCTTCCCTCTCAAGAGGCATCATTAACTAGGCTGAAGAATAAGGGCTTCTGGAACCAGATTTACCTGGTTTTGACATGAATCATGCCTTCTAGAGAGGCTGTGAATTTGATATGAGGTGCTCTGTTGGAAGGGCTTGGGGGGGTCTGGATTGTAGAAAGTCATCAAGAAGTGCCCCCCCCCTCCTTATTTACCACCTGCCTCTGGATAGAGGTCAAGTGTCAAGCGTATGGTTTCAGCCTGACATGACTGTAGTCATCTTGAGTCATAACCACCATGGTTGCCCTGGAATAACCCCAGCTGGTTTTGCCTGCATACCTTCCTCACAAACTATAAATAGACAAAGCCATTAAGTGGTGTGTGTAACTTTACAATGTCATCCTGGCTCCAGGGATGTGCCTGACTCTTTGACATTAGCTTAAGATAATCCAGGTACATTTTAGGTAGGATGAAGTAAGTTTTGGTCCTAACCCATACATACACTTGTCTTTCTGACCCAAATTGTGGTGCTCCAGCTGAGCTGGCCTTGCTGCCACCCAGGACCACACTTCTATTGCTAAGTCCCCCAATGAATTATGCTCTGCATAGTCCTGATCTGTCTGCCTCTTTCCTTAATCTCCCAGTACTGTAGACCTGGTCCTCATATAGCAGGACCAGATTGTTCTAGAATACCAACTGTCCCTTTGCTTACTTTTCTCAGCAAGGACAGGGTCATTTGGGCCTCTCGGGGACACCTGAGTCTTCCCTTTATGTGCCTCTGAGTGTTAAAGCTGCTGTTAAGAAGCTCTGAGAATCTGTAATCACCTATTAGAGGCGATTCTTATTCCTTTAACCTCCTCTCCAGTCCCTACTCAGAAACAGCGGAATGCTTCAGGAGTTAATGTGATGGGGATGTTTGGGTGGAGTCCACTGGCCTCAAACAAAGCAATATGTTCTGAGCACACAGCCCTGAGGATGGCAGAGGGGAGCAAGGCAGGTGCTCCCCTTCCTCTGAGAGCCAGGAGGGAGGAGAGGGCTGGGATCTGAGAGCATCTCCAGGGAGTCACCCTGAGGAAATGCAAACACAGATTTTTAGCCCAGCTTCTGTGTTTGGTTTTGTTGTAGGGGAAATTGTATTCTCAGGTATTTTAACTGATTGCTTAGAAAGCCACATGCAGTTTTTTGGTATTTTGCCAAGACCTTTGGGGCCTTCTTTGGGAGCAAGTTGTAGCCGAGCTCAACACTCCCTGAATGCCTTCGTTTCTGGGTCAGAACTGGGCTGGTAGGTTTTCTTGAATCCTTGCAATCATGTTAGAAACTGAGATCACCCCCACTTTAAAGATGGGTAAACTGAGACTCAGGCCCTAAAGCATGTCCAGGACTATCAGTGGCAAGGAGGAATCACAAGGCCCAGATGGTACACTGACAGGGTGGGGGCAGCCAATATATGCTTCCATCCTGGCCTTTCCTGGCTCTGTGTGCACTCCTGCCCTCCCCCCTGTCATAGGGCAAACTGTCTATGGATTAGAAGAATGCCCTGCTTGCTGCTGGGACCCTGATAACTAATCGTGAGCATTGACACACATGTGGATACCAGCCAATGCTTGCTGACTGATAAAAAAAATGATGACCACAGTGGTCCTGGGGGTTCAGATGTGTGTCTCTAACAAGAGCCCAGAGGCAATATCTACAGAAGGAAAGCAAGAGCCAGCCCAGCACCTCACTGGTGAGCATGTGTTATGGTAGGATATAGCATGTCCCCTGAAGAACTCATGCTTTAATGTTTAGAGTTGATGTATTTAAGTCATGAGGGTTGTAATTTTATCAGTAGATAAATCCATTGTAATGGATTGAGTGGGTGGTAATCTATGCAGGTGAGGTGTGGCCGGAGAAGGTGGAACCCTGATAGTGTGGCCTTAGGGACTGTGCTTTTGTCTGTGAATGCCCTTGCTTGCTTCCGGCCTCCTGGCTTTTGGCGTCCTTGATGTGAGAACAGAGATAGGGAACATTGCTGTCTCCCTATCTCTGCTTCCCGCTGCCATGTCGTGAGATCCACAGACTGAAACTCTGGAACCTACTAAAACTGTGAGCAAATAAATCGTCCTTCCTCTAAGTTGTGTGGTCAGGACTTTTGGGTTATGGCAGTGAGAATGTTGGTTGAGACAGCATGGGTGCAGGGGGACCCTCATCCTTGCTGAGTACTTCTGTATGGCTTCCCTGTGTTAGGCCCTGGATGCGCATGGCCTCCTTCTCCCTCACAGATGGCAGCTGGGGAGGGCAGAGTTATCACTGTTTTAAACAAGAGGGGTCTGAGACTAATGCATTCACCAACTTGCTGAAAGTTTTCTACATAAGGAATAGAAAATGAAGCCAGGATTGTCCTCCCCAGATTCCATGCTGTTAGGTATACAAATGCTCCTCAACTTATGATGGGATGAGCTTGACAAACCCATCACAAATTGGAAATATCGTATGCTGAAAATGAATGTAATATACCTAACCTACAGAGCATTGTTGTTTCCTTGTGATTGCGTGGCTGCCTGGGAGCTTCGGCTGCCAAACATCTTGAGATGGTATCATGCTACATGCCACTAACCCAGGAAAAGAGCCAGATTCAAAAGTCAACGTACTGATCCCACTGAATGTGGATTGCTTTCTCACCACCCTAAAGTTGAAAAGCTGTTAAGTTAAACCATTGCAAGCTGTACCTGTGCTATGGAACAGGAACCAAATGACCTGAAAGAAAGAAGCCAGAGAACAGAGGTGGAGATGCTGTGGGAAACCAGCTTTCTCTTCCAGAAATCTAGGCTAGAGCTCTTCTAATATGAAGTCCTGGGTCACAGGTAGGATCTGAGTGGTTGCTGACAGTTCCTGATGGATCCATGAAGAGGGAGAAGAGTCATTAATTTCTATCAGGGAATACTGGACTGAGAAGCCAGGTCGAGGTAGAAATGAGTTTAGTGCTGAGGCGTAAGCAAAGCTAGGGAGTGTGGTCAGGGTTGGTTGGAAGCCAGCACAATGAGGCTCCAGAGCAGAAATGAGCATGGGGAGCTTCATTCTCCTGGCAGCAAGGGGGCAGGAGGTGGCAAAGAAAGTTACTGGTACCATGGCCAGCGCACAGGGCAGCGTGCAGGTGATCTGAGAATCTTCCCAGAGCTTCCAACACTCAGGCTTGTGCTCCTGCCCCATGGCAAAGATACCAAGTGGACACCAAGTGGCCATGTTTGGAGGGAAACCCTCAAAGTGGAGAAACACACCTGAGGCAGAAAAGAGGCCAACCCACATTTCTCCTGAGTCAGAAGTGTGTGAATAATCCTTTCCTTACTTCTTAGCCAAGGTGATAATCCACAGCTGAGAAAGAGCACTTTCAAGATGCTTTTCTTCCACAAAACCTGCAGGAGGAGTCTTGCTGTTGCCGTGGGGGCTGGTATTCCTCAGGAGACCACCCATTTCTGTGCCAAAGCTGCCTTGAAGGGCCAGAGCGTCAGGTTGTCTTTGCAGAGTGGGGAGAATGTTGTTTTTCCTGACTCTAGGTCCTACTTCATCACCTGAGACCTCAGTAGCAGCAGGATTGAGCTTTTTCATTTTGTTGAGTCTCCATGCAACAACTTTGGGATTCTGTCTGTAATCCCTTTCTCTTTCTATAGGACTCAGCCATTCATTCACGCATTTGGACAGGAAGGCAGAGAGCACACTGTTGGTCTCCCCTCTTCCTTGCTCCTGCACATCATCCAGGCACCTGTGCTTAAGACTTCCACATATACCAATTGCATGAGGGGACACCTGCTTTCCACCATCCCCTGCCACCCCATCACTTGCACCCAGACACACCCATCAGGCCCTTTTTGCACACACAAATCTTCACTTACGCTTGGGGTGAACTAAGGACAGATGGAGTTTTTCACATGGTTAGAAGCATAGGTAGGCATATCAGAGCGTCCACCTGGGATGGAAGCAATAAGGGAATTCTTTGCCCATAGAGAATTTGAAAACAGCAATAAAAAGAACTAGGAGTTGGTCAGCTTTTTATCATTGCACTAGCAATTCCGAATAATGTCTGTGATAAAGTCTTCTTCTGGTCTAATTTCTAGATGATTGTTCCAGTAACTTCTGATTAGTCAGTCACAAAAAGTGAAAGGTCAGATATTTTGCCTCATATGTGGAAGGTAGGGAGAAATTGGGATACAGGAGGGACTTAGACAAAGAAAGAGAAACCCTTCTTTAGTGGAGTGATGGAGGAGACCTTCAGAGGGGGGGGGCAGAGAGACTTGATGAAGGAAGCACTTCAATGGACATGGTATACATACACAAATTTATCAATGCCAATCATAATGTGCATGGGGGAGGTAAGGGAGTGGGGTGGGAGCCAGGGGAAAGCTCACCGAGTGCTGTGTGCATGTATGTCTCTATCACTGTGAACTCAGTCTGAGCTTAATCCCCAGTGACACACACACACACACACACACACACACACACACACACACACGAAAGAAAAGAATAGGCAAAAGAACTAAGATGCATTTTGTGCCTTTTAGGGCCTAACCCACTGGATCTTCAGTACAGCACTGTCAAGTTGAACCCAAGATCTGAGAGCGATTATACCTTGCTCAAAGTCACACAAAGATCATTAAGTGGCCACAAAGAAGATTCAAATACCCATCTCTCAGTTGTCAGACCTAAGATTACTTCCTCATGTGGCACCTTTCTGTTTGCTTTAAGGGAGAGAACAGAGAAGGAATGCAGAAATGACACCTAGCAAGGCTTGCTGCAAGATGCACATAGAAGCAAATAGTGTAGCACTGGTTTTTCCAAAAGGAAAGAACTTTATTGTAGGTTGACCAACAAGGGGACAGGAAGCATACTCAAATATATCTCTCTGATTGGCTGGCAGCAAAAAAAAAAAAAAAAAAGTAAATGCAGAGTAAGAGTAGAGCACTGATTGGTTGTTGTAGTCCACACCCAATATGCTGAACCCAACCCAGAGGGAACTCATGGATCCTTTATAATTGGGAGTTTCCAGTCTCTCTATTATTTGGGTCCACCCTGCAGCTTTGAATGGCTTCTCTTCTTTCTAACCTAGGTCTGTCACACCCTGTTCTTATTCTTCAGATTCCATTTGTAGTACACTTTTAGTTCCACCAGGCTCCCAAGGGCATTTGAGGTCAAGTCCTGAAAGAACAGCTTGCACATCAGTTTTTAGAAACAGGCAAGTGGCTATTTTATGGCTCGATTTCAGAAACGGAAGCAAGCTGGATGTTTCTGAGTGAGCTCCAGATGCATGTCCAGCTGTCTGCTGGACATTTCCTTTGGCTGGAAATTTCTACGGCGTCTTCCCACATTTGCTGAAGGGAAATCTCTACTGCCCCATACGTCTCCCATCTGTTGAACTTTGCAAACTCCCAAGTCTGTTGGTTACTCACTATCTCAGGTGGGTGTCACCGCCATCCACCCGACTGCTCTGAGGCAAACTCATGCTTTCCTCATTGCCAACCCTGCTCACCAGCAGGTCCCCAGGGTCTGTCTCCATACTCTGTGCTCTGGTCTCCCACTGGGCCGCCGTTGCCCTAGTCTGAATCCATCACATTGATACTTCACCACAGTAGTAGCCTCATTGCTTTGCTTAAAACCATCCAGTGGCTTCTAACAGCCCTTCCAGCATGTTTTCAAATGACTTGCCCCTCCTATACGTGAGTCCCCCTCCAGGGGGCAGTCTCGCCTCTCCTCCGGCCTTGCCCACTTGTTCCATCTACACAGGCCTCCTCTGTGTTGTTCCACCAGGCTGTATTCTTTCCCACATACAAATGCAAGGGGTCCCTGGCTTACAGTGGTTTGATCTAAGACTTTTCAACTTTTCAATGGTGCCAAAGCAATATGCAAATAGAAACTGTGCTTCAAACCTTGAATATATTTTTTTTGTACTACACCCTCAGCCCAGGCCTTCTTAGGGTCTTGCCAAATTGCTTAGGCTGGCCTTGACCTTGCAATCCTTCTGCCTCAATCTTCCAAGTAGCTGGGATTACAGGTGTGCACCACATCATCTGGTTGAACCTTGAATTTTTACCATTTTTGAGGATACCCATAGGTGGTGCCATGCTTTCTGGTGATGTGGGACACAGCTCCCATTTAGCCATGTGATCTTGAGGGCAGTTGGCTGATGCTGTCCCTCAGCTCTGATGCTCAGTAGGTTAGGTGTATTCAACGCATGTTCAACTTACAGTATTTTCACATTATAGTGGGTTTACCAGGATGTTACCTCATTGTAAGTTGAGGAGCAGCTGTAAATTAATCTGCAGTTCTCTTTGCCTTAAACACTCTCACCTGCATTTTTCTCCCCCCCCTCCTCCTTTGTACTAGGGATTGAAACCAGGGTCATTCTACCTTCAAGATACACCCCTGGGCTCTATTTTACTTTGAAAAAGGGACTCATTAGGTTGCTAAGGGTCTCACTAGGTTGCTGAGGATCTTGCTAAGTTGCTGAGATTGGTCTCAAAACTGCAATCCTCCTGTCTCAACCACCCAAGTTTATAGGCATGCACCACTGCACTTGGCTCTTCCTATTTTTTTTTTAATGGAACTTTCTTCTTTATCTGTAGGTATGAGTTCCTTCCCCAAGGTGGCTTTCTGACCTCCATTCTTTTTTTTTTTTTTGCGGTACTGGGGATTGAACTCAGGGACATTCTACCTCCAACCTACACCCCCAGCCCTGTTTTTTATTCTTTATTTTGAAGCAGGGTCTCACTAAGTTGTGGAATGCTTCACTAGGTAGCTGAGGCTGGCTGCAAACCTGGATCCTCCAGTCTCAGCCTCCCAAATGCTGGGATTACAAGCATGCGCCACCATGCCCGGCTTGACCTCCATTCTTGAAGACCTATATTCTCTCAATTGTTCTCTATCCCTTACTTCCTTCCTACTTTTCAGTATCTGGAATTATCTATTAATTTGTGCATGATGTATTTTTTACTTCAACTAGAATGTGTATTCCTTGACAAAGAACTTTCCTGCATCTCTAGTGCCTTCAGTGGTGCCTGGTGCATAGCACCACCGCAATAAATATTTGAGGGAAAGAATGAATGGAGAAAAGAATGAATAAAAGGTGACTAGCTAGTCATGAGTCTCCTGGGAAGCAATGGATAGGTCTTGGTTACAAAAGAGGCTCTGTAGGCCTAAGGGGACAAATGGGAAGCCGAGATCCTAGGCTATTCTACTGGGAGCAGGGCCTAGAGCCCTCACAAGTTCTTCCTGGGCAAGTTTCCATGGGTCTGGGGATGTGTAGACAGCAGAGCCTGCTGCCCTGTCCCTAATGTGCTCAGGGAACAGGGAGGAAGGGGGCAGGGGATCAATTTCATCTGCATAGTTTTCCCGGTAGCTTCTCTGCTTTGTGTCAATGCCAGTGACAGATATGTCTCTTCTTCCTTTATCCTGTTTCCTCCCCAAGAGGGACTTCTAGTTGTTAGCACCTAAGCAGAGGGGGAGGAAAATACCTCCTGACAAGGATTCTCTTGGATTACATGCCAGCTGTATCTCCTGCTCCTGGGATCTGACAGATCTTTCCTCCAACATGACAGCAGACACCCATCACTACAGCTTTAGTCACCAAAACAGCTTGAAGGTACATCAGGTTCCCATAGGGATCATTTCTTCCAAGGGAAGTAGTATCAAGGAATTCCCTTCCAAATTCTTTGAGTATGGAAACTTTTGGAAGTCATTTTGTGGAGACTGAGGTTCTGGCCATCCTTTCTCAAAAACTTTTGAAAAAGAAAAGGGGCCATGGATTGACACATATCTGTGTGGTTTGGTGGCAGCTGAATTTAATAAAGGTCACAGAAGAATGTTACGATCTCTCATAGGCTCAAGTTGTTCCGTGTCCCAGCATATCTACCTGCAGAGCTTGTCTGCCCTCGCAGGTGTGAGCATCCTTGCCATCATCCATGGGTAGGTGTGAGAAGTTCTGATTCCTAGGAAGGCAGAGAAAAGAGCAGCTCCAGGGCCTTATGTCTCTTCTCATTGGCTTTTCTCTGGCTTTGTTCTTACCTGTCCTTCAGAGTCTGCAAAGAGCCCACTTAATGAGCAGCAAACCTGTCCTTACCAGCCTGAGCTAAAGTTTCCTTCTGCCTCCAGCAATTTCACCTGCTGTGTTCCCTTTGCTGAGGCCCAGGTAGAAACCAGAGGAAGTCAGGAAAGTTTAATTGGGCCCCACATGTGATTAACCGAGACTTGCTTGCATATGCTGTGCTGGTGTTTAGCATGCCACAAATTCTAGCATTACCCAGTGGGTCCTAAAAACCATTCTGCTTTTAATGTTCCTTGCCTAGTTTACTCAAGTTGGAATTTAAATCAAAGGGTAACATCTATATTGGGGATAACTTTATAGTTTATCTTAATGTAATGGCTAATAAATGTCATGTTTTAAAGGGGCTTTTTACAAACAGTGGTTTTAACAATGTTATATACTTTTAAGGGAATCTAGGAAGCAGTTGTCTGAAACTGGTACACTGTAATTTCAGACATTAGAAAAACAGAGCTGCAAAAATGGGAGAGATAAGACTCAAGGGCACTGAGCCAGAGCCAATACAGATATTGAAATGTTTGCAGAAATAAAAACAGAGCTTCCCACACCTTCCCACTCGGCTCTCAACAATTCATTGATTAAAAGGGTCTGTCTCCTTATCAAGTGCATAAACTGGAGAGAAGTAAAGGCTCAGGGGACATTCATAAATTCAAGTGTTCTAGAGTAGCTCTTGGGGCATGATAGTAAGGGAGACTCAGCCCCTGGTTTGGGGAAACTGCATGGGAAGCTGTCTTAGTCTGTTTTCTGTTGCTATAACAAAATACCTGGAACTGGAAACTTTATAACAATTGAAGTTTATTTTGTTCATGGTTTGGAGGCTGGGGAATGCAAAGTTATGATGCTGGTGTCTGGGGAGGGCCTTCTTGTGGTATCAGAGCATGGTGGAGGGCACCCCATGTATAGATAGGGAAGTGTGACAGGTTGAGTCTCCTCCTCCTCCTCGTCCTCTTCTTCCCTCTCCTCCCCCTCCTTTCCTCCGTATCCTCCTCTTCCTTCCCTTCTCTCTAAACTGACTTAGCAGAATTCTTGCTAAGACTAGACAGAGAATCCCTCCTACCCATTCTTGATATCTGGTTACCCCTGATTTTGATGTATTAGTCCTTGGTCTGTTAGTTTAGTGAGACCCCCCACCCTAACATCACTTATATCTCCTTTTAGTAATTTTCCTTTCATTGATGGTCACCTTGCTTCTTGGCTATTAATCCCTACTTGTTCTTGTATTTGGAGTCAAGAATGATCTTGGTTCCCTATTTCAAGGCCCCATTGTCATGGTATTGAATAAAGTCTCTCTTATTATTTTAAAGTATCAGAATAATTTTTTTTAACAGTCAGGGTATCTGTGACTTGTGTAGGATTAGATTAAGCATTGGACCCCTGGACCTCTCACCTAAGACCCTGGGTAAGCTCCTCTGAGGCCTTTATTTTCACTTTTTTTTTTTTTTTGATACTGAGGATTGAACCCAGGGGCATTATACCTCTTAGACACACCCTAGCACTATTTTTATTCTGAAACAAGGTCTCACTAAATTGCATAGGGCCTTACTAAACTGCTATGGCTGGTAGCGAACCTGCGATCCTCCTGTTTTGGCCTCCCAAATACTGAGATTACAGGTGTGCACCACCATGATTGGCTCCTCATCACTATTGACTAATAGAGTGGGGATCTATGGGTGAAGCCAACTCCTGATAGCATCCATTGCTCTGGACAAAGCACTGTTGAAGCTCAGTGAGGGAAGATTCTGATTCTTAAGATTCTGAATATACTCTAGAGGTTGGGTTAAAGCCCTCCATTTTTTTTTTGTTTGAAAAATCCCCTTATCTAAGAACATGGGATCTTCAGTTGACTGGACCTCGCCTTCTCAGTCTTCTGCTGACTCTATGCTCCACCACTATGGCGCCACTTTCATCTGCTTCCTTTGTTGTGGGCATGGATTCACTAAGGATAATTTGAGATTTCAATGGCTTTTGGGAAAACTTAATATTTTTTTCATATTGACTCCTGTAACATCTCTCCCTTCTCCCAGTGCTTCTGTTCCTCCTTCTTCATTTACCACCTTACTACTCCCTTCAGTCCTCTTGAATCCTTTGACATGTTCCCCTTTGAACTCCTACCTCCTCAATCCTCTGTGCACCCTCTTCCAATGGCAGGCCCTAGAACTTTAGACTCTAATCCCATTGAGGGATCTCAAAAGACTCATGAGTCCCTCCCCCCACTCTTGCCCCAAAGGAATTAGATATCAGGGTAAATAACATCTTAAAAGCCTCCTCCACGATTATTGATAGAAAGTTTTAACCCTCTCATTGGCACAGGAGAGCATATTCCATCTGTCAGTAGTACAATTTGGATAAAATAGGAAGTAAGTCAAAGAAGAAGCTGCCTATTTTATATAAACCTGTAAATTTTGTATTAATTTTTTAAAAGATCAATATATATATCTTCTCATCTTTCTCAATTATACCCCTTAAACCTCTAGTATTTGAGAATATATATGCAACAGTCTCTAACAAGTTAAGATCTACCGCAGCCAGGAATTGGTCACTATGCTCTTGGTTTCTGTTTTTAAGGGCTGAGAATAACTGCTGAAGGAGGCAGGTGGGAACTGTGGGCGATGACGATGTGGCTAAGAAGAAGGACTTTGGGGTTTTTCCAAAGCCAGTCTCTATTTTCAGAAGGGAACAAAACACTCACCAAAAAGCATGTGTCATCCGGCTGACTCCTCATAGCATCCTGGGTGATTCAGACATGTCCCGGAATCTGTGCTAAATGCCACCTCAAAGAGGTAATGGCTCAGAACTGTACCTCTCTGTCTAGTTAAGATAACCTTAGTGATTTTCGTCTATTTATTTTTAATGACTAAGAGAAGTCACAAAAGTTGGTTAGGTTGTTCCTGTATGTCAATTTTTCATCATGTCTAGAGGCAAGCCTAGGTCCATGAACAGAACATAAATCCAGAACTGGGGAGCTGAAAAAGCGAAGGCAGCAAGAAAGAGGAGAGACGCAATGCAGTCAAGATGAAGATGGGCCCAGACTTTGGAAAGGGATAAGACTGAATGCCCTGCTCCCTGGCTGCTGACTGCAAGGGAGAGGGACTAGAAACAAGGCACCTTGTCGCTTATCTGCTTCTCCTACAAGGAGCCAATCATCAGTAATGGAGATCCAGTTGGAGCATTCATTTGTATAGAAAGCAAAGTGTTCACCATTTTGCACATAATTCATTTTACCAGGGAAAGGACAAAAGGATGTGGCCTTTTCTTCAAGACAAAGAGATATAAATAAAGAACTACAGGAAAGTGGAAGTCAAATTCCCTGGCATTGTCTCATAACACTGTCAAACAAGTGTTCATCCTGATAACAACATTCGGTAGCATTACTCCTGAAGCCAAGAAGCATGGCTTAGATTTCCTTAGTCCCCTGTCTTGACCTCACCTATGCCTCCCTTCACCCCTTGCTTTATTCTACTCATCTGCCCTTGACGGCAGAACTCACTGCCCATTTATGGGTAAACTTGCAAGTGATCGCTTCAGCTCTGGGAGTTCACTTTCAGATTCTGCATCTGTGTTAGTCAGCCTTCTGTCATCTAACAAGTGCCTGACATCAGTCAGTTTTTAAGGAGCAATGGGTTATTTTTGGCTCACAGTGTCAGAAGTTTCAGTCCATGGCCGCTTGGGCCTGTTGTTTGGGGCCTGTGCATCACACTATATCATAGTACTGTGGCTCGTGGTAGAGGAGGGCTGTTTACCTTATGGTGGCTGGTAAGCAAATGTTCCCTTCAAGGGCATCTCCCCAGTTATCTTTCTCCAAGTAGGCCCCACCTCTTAAAGGTTCCGCCACCTCCTAATAGTGCCATGATTTGGGGACCAAACCTTTAACACATTAGGCTTTAAAAACTAATCTTTGGTCTGTAGTTCTCAGGATTATACTGCTGGGGGGACCCAAGACCCTCCTCCTTGTGTGCAATCCTATGGGTGGCCTCCACCCAGCCCCCTTCCCAGTCCATCCTTGAAAGATGTAAACACTGACAACAGCAGAGAGGAGAGATGAGAGAAACCCAGATCTTTCATTCCATTATTAAGCCCCTGATCATGCTTTCTATTTTTGAATGTGATGATAAATTTTCCTATTTACTAAGGCAGTTTAAAGCAGGTCTATCTATTATGTATGTGCTGCCAAAGCCATCATAACTGATTCACAGGAAGAAGTGGATCTTGTAAACATGTAAGTATTGGTTTACCGACTCTTACAGCTCTGCCTGCTCATCCTACCCTGGGGTGCTCTTTGAGATCCGTTTGGGAAGGTGGTAAAGAGGGAAGGGGAGGATAAGTGGGGAGGAAATTCAAGGACATTAGCCTTATACTTTCTCACTTTGAGGAGTTGCCAGTAGGTCATAGTCCAATAGTCCAGCCAGGATAAGCCACATGGAGGACACACTCCCACCAGGATAAGAAGGAGAAGGGAATAGGAAGTGAGGAAAATAGACACCGCACTTGAACACTACCAGATTGCCCTCTCATTATCTCCATGGTCTGTGTCATGGCACATTTTCTGTTTCTAGAACAAAATACTAGAGGCTGGAATGGAAGTATATTTGGTCCACTGTTCTGGAGGCTGGGAAGTCCAGGAGTGTGGCGCGGGCCTCTTCTGGGCATCTGGTGAAGGCCTTCTCACTGCATCATAGCATAGTGGAGGGTATCACATGGAGGGACAGAACATGTGAGCCAGCTCAGGTCTCCTTTCCTTTTCTTATAAAGCCACTAATGCCTCACGACCTCATTTGATCCTAATTACCTCCCAAAGGCTTCACTGCCAAACCACTAACACATGAACGTAGGGATTATGTTTCCAGCCCATGAACTTTTGGAGCACACATTCACACCACATCACCCTGTATTTCCAACCTGAGCACCTATGTGTACTCCAGGTATAGACTGTCTCCTTTTTCTCTCACATCCCATGCACCTTATTCTCTAGTTTAATAACTATCCATCATTTCTATTGACTACTAAATAAAAACCAAGCACTGACATAGAATTATGTACCTCCATAAGCACCTTCATGCTCTTTGCTTGTAGTCCTTTTCAAACCACCTTGCAATTGTCCCCCTAGAACTGGGAGATTGATTTTCCCCTTGACTTTGGCTGCCAACATACCTTGGAGATGCTCATTATGCATATTTTAGGTTGAAGAAAAGGCTTCTTGAGTGTTTCTCACAGGTCTTATTTTGAGTCAGATTAGCTCTTTGTGCTCCCTGTTATGGATTGGACCCAGAACATCCCCCAAATTCTTATATGTTGAAGCCAAGGTCCCCAATGCAGCCAGGCTCAGAGGTAGGACTTTAAGGCAAATATTGTATTATGAAGGCTCTGACCCCATCAGTATATTAAGTAATCCATTTGATGGCTTGAACCATTGATGGCTGAATGGACTACTGGGAGGTGGAACCCTATTTCCTACAGGAAATAGGTCATTGGGAGTGTGCCCTGGAAGAGTCGATCTCATCCCCCACCTCTTTCTTCCTCTCCCTGCTTCCTGACTGCTATGAGCTGAGCAGCTTTCCTCTACCATGCCCTTCCCATGTACCATGCCTTGTAACTGGCTGACCCTGGACTGAACCTTAGAAACCGTGAGCCAAAATAAATCTTGCCTCCTATAAGTTGTTTTGATCAGGTGTTTTGGTCACAGGGATGCAAAGACGACTAACACTCCCCCCTTTTGTCCTTGACTACAGACCCCAGGGACTGGGTCTGCTCTATTCATCCTTGTCTTTTTCTCTGTATCTGGTGAAAAAGAGTCTCCCCAGCTTCTGACATCCATGTGTTCTCTGAAGGTAAGTATCAAAGTTCTTCTTCTGTCAATATTTAAGATGGGTCATTATGGGAAATCACACAAAGACAACAAAAGTAACTCCACGAGGAGTCTTTAGAGTTGCTAACAAAATTCTTAAAATGGGGTTCCTGGGTCTACAATTCATGACTCTGAAATAGACCCCACATGAAACTATCTAGGATACTATTTTTCTCCTCTTCTGCCTTCTGGAAATATCAGTTGGGTTTATGCCTGAAATATGGTCTTATTAAAAGAGACAAGCAAGGCTGAACAACAATAGCTTTGTTGATTTTTAAAGGAAATAAAATTGGCATCTCTATTGTCTGTCATATTGGATAGTCCACAACTTACTAACTCTGCTCTTTGCAGTCTATTTTAGCCTATGGCATTGCTCCATAGAACACTATTTTTGGTAGGATGTTCTGTGTGCATATATGTCACACCAACAAAATTAAATAAATGAACAAATGAAACATTGAATGAAAAAAGTGTATTCATTTCCTGTGGATGCTACTGTTAAAGAAATATTATTCTGACACTTGTTAAAATTGTAAGGGAGACTTTATGATAGTAATCAGGCTCAACTCTGAATACAACAAAGATAAGTGAGGAAATATTGCCAAGGAACAAGCTAACAGGGGCAACGAATAGAAAATTACTAAGAGAAGACATCGGCAGTTGGGGAATTCTTGCTAATTTAACAACAGGATTCTTGCTAAAGTCAGGGAAAAGGTGCAGGATAAGAAACTTGATCAGATGTCAAGGGTGATCAGATATCAAGGGTAGGGAGATTCTTGCTAGCCTGCCTTAGCAGAATTCTTGCTAAGACTAGGCAAGGCAGGCCTGACAAAATAGAAGGAACATGGATTGCCAAGCTCAAGGCCTAGTCAAGAAGAGAGCTCAGAATTGAAAATTAGAATAGCTTCTATGGAGGTTAGTGTGGAGATTCCTCAGAAAATGGGATTTAATCCGCCATACAATCCAGCTATACCACTCTTGGGTATCTTTTTAAAGGGACTGAAATAAGAATATTATAGTGATACATGCATATCCATTTTTATAGCAGCACAATTGACAATAGCCAAATCATGGAACCAACCTAGGTGTCCATCAACAAATGAATGGATTACAAAAGTTTGGGATATACATACAATGGAATTCTACTCAGCAACAGAGAAGAACAAAATTACATCATTTTCAGGAAAATGGATGGACGTGGAGAACATTATGTTAAGCAAGATTAGTCAGTCACAGAAAGTGAAGGGTCGTATGTTTTCTCTCATAGGTGGAAGCTAGGGTGTAATCAGAATACAAGAAGGACTTTAGATAATTGAGGAAAAACCCCAGTGGAGTCATGGAGGAGTTTGGAGGAGGGTGGTGATGGCGGGGGGGAGGGGGGATTAATAAAGGAAACACTTCTGTTGATGTTAGGTACATATGTGAAATTATCAGCGCCAATCTCAATATCATGTATGGAGAAGGGGAGGGAGCCAGGAGGAAGCTCACCAAGTGCTGTGTGCATGTATGTCCCTATCACATGAACTCACATTATGGTGTGAGACTACAATACCAATAAAAGTGTATTAAAAAAGAAGGGAACTCAGAGAAGCCTAATTCAAGTCTGTTCAAGAAGAGTCTTTGTCAGTCCCTCTTCCAGTTTAAGGAAAGAAGAACATTTAATTTTCTTCTGAACAATATAAATTCATTTCTTGTTCAGTCATCTTTTGTTCATTGAGGATGAGCTGAACCATCTGTTGGCACTTGGTCATACAGGATATTTGCTGGATAATGCAAACCATCAGGCATTTAATGATGGGTACTTTTTCAGTGAGATTTTCCACAGTCATGGTTATTTCCTGGAGCAGAATTTGGAAGATGCAGGAGTTAAGTGTACTTCCTGAGCAGCCCGCACTGCAGCAACTCCAGGCATGAGGGTTGACCAGGCATGATGTGTTGTCATGGATCCTTTGAAGTTGACTTCGAATTGTCCACATTCACTTTTGTGGAGCTTCTTTGGGTCTTAGAGAGAAAGTCATCTAAAGACAAACTGGTGTCCCAGTAAACATTTGGACAATCAAAATTCAGCTCTCGGCAATGTCAAGTCAGGAGAGTAGGAAAAAAATTAGAAACATGAACTAGAGAGTTATAGCCAGATATGGAAGGGAATTGGAAGAATTGGACATTTATTTGGTAAAAAGTGACACAATGTGCAAGATGGCAGCACCCACTTCAACGTACAGGTAGATAAGGAAATCTCAAAGACAACCAATAGTACTAGAATCTGATAACCCACAAAAGATCTACTGTAGTTTTCCACTGAAAACCACATTTCTCTCTACAGTTAGCCCTTCCCTTTAAGGAAAGATAACCAAAGTAAGAATATCCTTGTATCCTTGCTCACAGAATAAATTTGGTCACATTAGTTTTGGCCTGATTACTTATACAAGTACAGCAAAAAAAAGTCATATATACCTTGTTAGTTTTACTTTGCTGGAATTTTTCTTAAAGGTCCCAGATTAGGCTTTACACATCTTGAGGCTAGAAAGAAAAGCCAAGAACTCACTGTCAGGCTTCATCTGAAGTACCTATAGATTTAGTTGAATTTTTCTTTTTTAATGTCCCTCAAGTATCCTAAATTTCCTGAGCCTGCCAGGCTTTATTTTCACCTGTAAGGCTGGGAACCTTGTGAGTCACATAGCAGACCTGTTTTTCAAAGAGGGCTTTGTAACCCCATTGGCTTTGCAAAGTCAACCTTAATTCTTAAAATTGTCTATTATATCTTAATCTATGTGCATCTTTCTCCAATGTAACAGTCTAGTCTAAGTCCTGGTTTGTAATGAGTGTTTCCAAGCAGCCTGTTACAAGGACAAATTCTTATTGAACTCATGTCAACAATTATATTGTTATCAAAATAAGAGTATCCAGTAAGAGTCTTCTGAACTTCAGAAGGATCATGGAAAGAGAAGATGAATATTTTATTTGTGCTTCAAAAGTATGATTTATTGTTGTGAGTTTTAGATAGTTTTGAGAGAAAAGTGAAAGAGGTTCTTTATATAAAACAATGGAACTTTGGGGAGCTGGCAATATTTCAAATAAAAAAAAGTTGTAATTATTCCTCACCAATTCATTCAGTTGCATGCACTTACTTCTGAATGATCTTTGGCTAGGAGTCTTATGGGTTCATCAGCTTCTCAGCTAGAGTTCTGGAAATCTGTACTCAGTGCAGTGGTGTTGTCTCAAAATTGTTCATGCAAGACTATCAAAGCCTGGGACCCAAAGTGCCTGGCATTGTCCTTTACGTGGGTCTCCAAGACAGCTCCGAAAGTGTTGAAGACAGACCAGCCTGGTCTGTAGCTGACTGACAATGCTTTAGAAGAAGAATCATAACAAATCAAAACAAATACTATCTGTCAATAGCAAAATATTTAATTGCCATGGTTAAAGATATGATGAGAGGTCATTATAAAAATAGCATGATTAAGCTGGGTGTGGTGGTACATGCTTGTAATACCAGTCCTTGGGAGGAGGATTGCAGGTTTGAGGCCAGTCTCAGCAACATAGTGAGACTTTGAGAAATCTAGCTAAAATTTGTTTAAAAAAAATAGAAAAGGCTGGGGATATAGCTCAGAAGTAGAATGCCCCTGGGTTCAATCCCCAGTACCCCTGTTCACACACACACACACACACACACACACACACACACACACACACACACATACAAATTGACAGGAAATTTGGTAATTTTTATGACATGCAATGTTTTAAAATAATAACCAAATCTTTGGTAACATTATATTGTTGTTGTCCAATAGGAAAGCAGAACCAGAATGAAGAAAGTGAGGATACTGACAAATTCCTAGAAACTTTATATAATTCTGACACACTTACATTAATAATATTTATCCCTATGAAAATAACATAGGGAAGGTTAGGTCATTCTTTTCTCAATGATGCTTTTCAATGCAATTGTGCACATTAAATAAACCTAATTATTTTTGACATTGATCTTTTTACAAGGCGAAGAAACAAATCTTTTGAAAATGTCCAGGGGCTCTCTGGGACATCTCAAAGTCAGCTTAAGGGCTGGGGTGCAGCTCGGTGGTGGAGCACTTGCCTAGCACACAGGAGGCCCTGGGTTTGATTCCAGCACCGTGGGGGAAAAATCAGAGCCCAAGATCAAGAGGATTTCATTTAGGGTTTTATTTGGGAAGTCAGAGTTGTCAAACATGTCAAAATAGTGTGAACTCATAAATAAGATCACAGGTCACTGTAGAATAATACATTTATTTAACCAAGACAATGAAAACTTTCAAAAGTAGCTATAGGAGGTAACATGACTGTGAAAACCTTAATAAGTTTAGAAGTGAGGAGATTCAGTTCTTTTACATAATCAAGGACACAATAAAGTCAACACAAAGCACAGAAAATTATTCTAAGACATCACAGAATCTTTGTTTCTTTAAGCAGATTAATGAAAAAGTAAAGAAATCTTATCATGTTATTAAGAGCAGATCAATATTCTAATAAGACTTGATCATTTTAACAGAAAATAAAAATATAGTTTTGTACCTATATTAATACTGTATGGGGAGGGGGGTGGGGAGGGAGCTGGGGGAAAGCTCACAATGTGTTGTGTGCATGGATGTCACTATCACTCTGAAGTGCATTATGATGTGAGACTATAATGCACCAATAAAAGTATTAAAAAACAAAATAAATAAAATAGGGTTGGGGATATAGCTTGGAGGTAGAATGTTTCTGGGTTCAATATCTAGTACCAAATGAACAAGCAAACATCCTATCTACCACCACCACCACCACCACCACCACCACCACCAAAAAACAATGGAGAGGAAGGTCTGTCGAAGGTTGAAAGCAGCCTGAGAGGGAGATTTAAAAGTTGACAACCAGGAGGTCACTGGGGACTTGTGGACAAGTAACCTGAGGGAGAGTGTGAAGGCCAGAATCACCTGAGAAGGATGCTCAGGGCCAGCCCTTTATACTTTATGTGGTGGCAGCCAATCACCATGGAACACTCCGGGAGCTGACATGTGCATTGGGGAGGCAGTTTGCCTGTGAGGACCTCACTGATTTATATCTTGCTTCTGAGCTTTCTTCTTTAATTAAGCACATGAAAATAAAATATTTGTTACAAAGGAAAAAATGTGTTTTTTATAGCAGCTTGGGGACTAGAACTGTTTATTATAAAGAAGAATAATGCAAACTAGAGAATGAATGCAGTGAAATTACTCTGAACGAAACAGAGCACTCGAATAAGTTCGAGAAACAAATGTTCAACTTTCCTTGTGATCACAGACTTGCAAAGTAGAGTCCTAGATGACTCTTTTTCTTATATTGATTGGGCAGTTTCTTAAATATATCTGACAATACCCTACAATGGCCGGAGGTGCCGATATGAGTGAGCAGTCCTTGCCAATGGTGAAATACACTTTGTTTCACCCTTGAGAAAGGGTGATCATTTGAGAGTATACCAAACTAGCTTTAAAATATGCCTACATGTCAATCCAGACTTCAATTTCTAGATTATTCTTTGAAGGAAATAACTAAAATAACATGAAAAACTTGTATTAGACTATGCATGTCAGCATTGTTTATGCTACCATAAAACAAGAATAAACATTCAACAATACAGAACTGATTCAGGAAGTTATAAAATCATTAAAATAACGGTTTAGGAAATGTTTATAGGCAAGGAAGATATTAAGAATGTATTAATTAGGAATAAAAAGGTATCAAGACAATTTTTAGAGAAGCAATTAATAAAAATATGTTTAAAATACATGGAAGAAAACTACACAAAATAATTATCAATGTTTAGCTTGGTATAATAGGGTAAAGAGTGGTTTTAAAGTTTCTGTTAATTTTGTTATGATAATTTTTCTATTTTTTCCTCAGAATAAGCATGTTTTGGTTATATACTTGGGATGAATAAATGCCGTACACAAGAACTGTGTCTATTTAAGACTGGATTTGAAGGAGAAATGTTTGATTCACTGAAGTCTGGTCAAAGGATGAGAAAGGAGAGGCCCTCCTTCTCACTCATTTTATTGATGAAGAAATTGAGGCCCACTGAAGGAAGATACATGTCACCATGTGGAGTGTGTGTGTGTGTGTGTGTGTGTGTGTGCGTGTGTGTGTGTATGTGTGTGTGTGTGTGTGTGTGTGTGTGTGTGTTACTGGGGATCTAACCCAGGGACATTCTACCTCTGTGCTATCCCCCCAGACCTTTTAATATATATATATATGCATATATATAAAATATTATTACATATATAAAATTATATATATATATATAATTTCGAAACAAGTTTGCTAGGTTATTGATAGTCTTACTCTGCTGCTGAGGCTGATCTTGAATGTGTAATCCTCCTGTCTCAGCCTCCCAAGTACTGGGATTACAGGCATGCATCACCATGCCTGGCTAATGTAAATACTTTGCATTCACTTTTCCAGGAAATGGGGCAACTCACGTAAGAGCTAAAGATGGCCACTTGCATGGTTTCATGATGCCGTGGGATAGAAGTAAGAATCAAGTTCCTGACTCATGAGATGGCTACTTTCCTCACCCTAACACCCCCGGACATTCTGTCTTGATTTCTGTCTTATATTTAGGATTTCCACTGTGAAATGAGTTGTCTCCATTTCTCAGGTCATTGTTTCATTTTTGCCAGAACACATTTCTCAAAGCTTTCGAAGAATTGTCCTTGCTGGACAAATTCATTTCATTATCATGGAATGCGGATGCTAAATGCTTCCTTCTGTCATCGCCATGCAGTGATAATGGTTGAACAGATTCCTTCAATCCAGACAGCTATCCCAGCTGTGCCCCTCTCCCTATCTTGTGATGCTATCATGAGATGAGCCTGTAAAACACTGGACAAAGAAGGAACGGTAAAAGTACTTTTATAAGCTGCACATGGTGGTTCACACCTATAATCGCAGTGCTTGGGAGGCTGAGACTGAAGGATCACAGGTTCAAGGTCAGCTTCAGCAATTTAGTGTAACTCTCAGCAACCCTGTTTTAAAACAAACAAACAAACAAACATAAATAAAAGGGCTAGGGTTATAGCTCAGAGGTAGGATGCCCCTGAGCTCAATTCCCAGTAACACACACACACACACACACACACACACACACACACACACACACACATACAGGCCTTACTAAAGACTTTTAATTACTTTAACAATAATAAGATCAATAACAATAGGAGAATAATTAATATTAAATTTAAGTTGAGACAATACTTGGAAGTACTGGGTAGATTACGCAAAAATTACCATGAGTGGTTTTTGTTGTGCTGGGCGTTGAACCCAGGGCCTTGGAACAGACTAGGCAAGCTCTCTACCTTTGAGCTACACACTCAGCCTCCCATGAGTAGATTGTTATGCAGGTTGTTTCATCTTAGCAAAGAAATGTCAAGAGTGTGTAGCAAGGAAATGATGGACTAGTTACATCAATCTTTGGGCTGGTTAATATGCAATTAGGTTTGCCACATAATATATAGGTGCCTGATGCATTTCCAACCGGCCACTTTATCTTCTGAAAATGATTGGCTGATTATAACTCGACTAATAGGATCTTCCCTTTCGATCACTATAATCAAATGCAGGAGAAACTTTGAATTATGTGCTGCTCTTTCAGCTGCTTATTAAAAAAAGTCCTTCCTACTACTTTCATGCCCAGAGGTAGAACTTCACAAGCTTTCCTGTGGTTTGAGAGACAAATATGTTGGCTTCTATTAAAGAGATTTTTTTTTTTTTGAAAAAATTTCTGCTCCACAAGATAAGACAAACCACTGTATATTTAATTAATTTATTTATTTTTGGTGTGTGTGGCTTGAAATATGTGTTGTAAATACTAGCATCTGCCAAATGATGAACTGTCTCTCCTCTTTGAGTTAACTTGTGGCATAAAACTTTTGGAAATGATCCTAGGATAATAAGAAACAGATCAATTGAAAGTTTTTTTTTTTTTTTTAAGTTTTCTCATTGTTTTCTATACATTGTTCTGCCACGTACTAGCTGAATAGGATCGGCATACTTATCCTAACCCTATACGTGAAGTTGAGCATCATCAAGGACTTGAAGGGTCCAGGGCATGGGAATGGTCTGCAGGAGAGGCTAGGAGCAGCGGCGTCCCTCAGCAGCAGCCAGGCCTATGCTGACTAACACAGCCAGGTGCTCATTGTGTGTTGGCAGCATGCGGTGAACCCACAATTGGTGCTCTTGCAGAAGAAACGAGAGCTGAGCTGAGAGTGGGAGTGGAAGCTACAATCCAAGCATGGAGGAAAAGATCCTTTTTGCTGATTTGCACCAAGATGCTGACTGCTCATAGCCAAGCCACATGTCCTCGGGGCTGTGTCTTCCTAGAGGGGTCGCTTTTGTCTAACTCGTGCAAGGGCAACAAATAGTGTCATAGTGGCCTTGTCTTTACTCAGATTGAATATCTTTCTACTTTTTATTTTTAAAAGTCTAGGAAAAAATTACATGCCATGAAATATGTAAATCCTAAGAATGCAATGTAATGAGCTTTGCCATGTGTACAACGGTCTTTTGCTGTTATAGGTAGGTACAGAATGTCCCCTGAAGAGCGCATGGATTGGTGATTGGTGTTGATGTAATTGAGTCATGAAGGTTGTAATTCCATCCGTCTACGGATGAATCTTATTATAATGGATGTATCTGGATGGTAACTTTTAGTAGTGTTATGCTTTTATTTCTCTGGGGTAAATACTCAGGAATGGGATTTCTGGATCGTGGGATATATGCATGTTTGGCTTCATAAGAAGTTGCCAGTGCCTGCCTCCCTCCCTCCCTTCCTTCCTTCCTTCCTTCCTTCCTTCCTTCCTTCCTTCCTTCCTTCCTTCCTTCCTTCCTTCTCTCTCATATTGGGAATTGAACCCAGGGGCATTCTACCTCTGAGCTACACCCCCAGCCCTTTTATTCTTGAAACAGGGTCTTGCTAATTTGCAGAGGATCTCACTAAGTTGTTGAGGGTTTTCCTAAGTAGCTGAGACCAGCCTCTAACCTGCCATCCTCCCATCTCAGCCTCCCAAGTATTGGCATTATAGGCATGCATCACCAAGCCTATAAGAAACTACCAGTTTTCCAAGCTGGCTGCACCCTTATCAGTAAGGCATAGTTGTTTCACATTCTCTACAATATCTAGTGTTGTCAGTCTTTATAATTTTAGCTATTTGAATGGGTGTATAATGGTGTCTTACTGTGGTTTTAAATAATGTTGATCACTTTTCCGTAAATGTTCATTCATATTACCTTCTTTTGTAAAAGAAATGTTGTTTCAAGGTTTTTTTTTTTTTTTGCTTAGTTTTTGTTGGCTTGTTTTTCTTTTTATTATTAATATCAAAATAATGACGCAGAAAAGTACAATCAGCCCAAGACTGGCTCATGGCAAAGGAACAATTATAAAGTTCAAATTCAAGGGAGCAAATGATTGGGACTAATAATTATTAAAACATTAATTTTAATATAAACTACACTAAGTAACTAGAGAATTCCCACACAGATTTCTTGCCCCATGAAAACAAGATGAGTATGACAGGACAGAAGAAATGTAGGCCCTTGGAACTCTCCTTTCTTTCAGGATAGTAAAACAGTAGCAATGTCATAACCCTGAGGAAATAGCAGAGATTACTGTCACCATAAAATACTTGAAAGGTGCAGCATGGTGATTCTTGCACGTACCACTGAATTATTCTCTTTGCCCCATATAGATGGTGGACAAATCTTGAAGAGCAACCTGTGGTTTGTCGTAAAAACAAAGTGGAGGCTCCAATTAAAGCTATTGCTCTTGGTGAGAAATCTTTGCTAGAGCAAATCAACAAATATCCCCAGTACCAGGTACACAGCTATTGACCTACAACTTTTTTTTTTCTATCTTTATTAGTTAAAAAATAATAAGCCAATTGCTTTCACCTGGCAGGGCCCAGAGTATTCCCTCACGATTTTGCCTCAGACCTCTCTGTTGACTCTTCTGTTTATGGATGAGTCAGTCTAGAGAGATCTGGATTATCCTGAGAAATCACAGAACATCACATGAGGCTTTTACATTGATGAGATTGTACTAAGTGGATCGCATTATCAAGCACCTCAAATGAGTTAGTAAAGTCATTTTCAAGTGTCTCTTGGTCAGTAGTATTAGCATTACCTGGACACTTGTTAGCAATAGAGACTATCAGACCCCCACCATAGACCTATTTCAGCAAAGACTCTTGGAGCACTTGCAGGAATCTGGGTTTGAAGAAGCCCTCCTGGTGGTTTTAGAGAATGGTTAAGTTTGAAAACCATCTTTACCACTGAACCCAGGGGTGGTCTCCCTTTGAGCTACACCCCCAGCCCTTTTTATTTTAATTAACTAATTTATTTTTTGCAATATTAGGGATTGAATCCAGGGATATTCTATCTCTGAGCTACATCCCTAGCCCTTTTCTATTTTTTTTTTGTTTGTTTTGGAAATAGGATCTTACTAGGGTACTGAGAGTCTCACTACATTGCTGAGGCTGGCCTGGAATGTGCAGTCCTCATGTCTCAGTCTCCCAAGTACTGGGATTAGAGGTGTGAGCCACCATGCCTGGCTTTATTTTTTATTTTTGTTGCCAGAGGGTCTCTATAAGTAGCTGAGGCTGGTCTTGAACCTCAGATGTCCTCTGGAGTACAGGACAGAACTGGGGTTAGGCCATTCAGTGAGAAGATGGAACTGTGCTGGTTACACTGCTCGCTCCTAGATTCTTTCCTTGCCTTTCTCGGCACAGCTCCTAGACCTAGGAGGCTGGTCTCCCTGGATGGCATCACCTGTCTCTCTAGGATTTGGGGCTGCCAGTTAGATTTGGCAAACATAGCAGGAAGCATGGACAGGAGTTGGGCACATGGGAGGAGAGAGGGGACAAGGTTTATCCCTCCTCTTACTGTTCCCCACTCTGTTCCTCTCTGGCTTCTCTTCTGTGTCTACTCAAGCTCTCGATTCACCTCACATAACACTTTATTCCTCGTGATTCTTGGGTCCCAGGCAGGATACCTCACCATCCCCTGCTGATCGGCTAACATGACCCTACCTCTGTTGTCTCTTCCTTAAAAAGTCCTTTCCTGGGTTCACTGGGTTCAGTCAATCCCTGGCACCACCACCACCACCACCAAAAAAGTCTCTTCCAAATTCCCAAATCCGCCTCATTTCTACCAGGAGTCTGTTAGATACAAGGACCATGGCTTAACTACCAAATATTCCTTGGGATTTGGGGCAACTTTAATTGATTTGTTAATTTATTTAACAAATATATACTGACTGTACTGTGCTTAGTACTTAGAATATACACAGTTGGGCATGGTGGGGGCACATCTGTAATCCTGGTACTTGGGAGGCTGAGACAGGAGGATCGCAGGTTTGAGATCAGCCTTAGCAATTTAGCAAGATGCTATTTCAAAACAAAAAATGAAAAATAAAGGATTGGGAATGTAGCTTGGAGGTAGAATGCTCCTGGGTTCAATCTCCAATAAATTTCTCTCTCTCTCTCTCTCTCTCTCTCTCTCTCTCTCTCTCTCTCTCTCTCTCACACACACACACACACACACACACACACATACACACACCACTAAGCAATACCAAGACCATCTCAAGAGTGATCTAGTCTTCATGAAACATCCAGACCATTGGGAAATGTGGGGAGGATGTATGTAACCACTCAGGGTGAATCTCTAGATGTGTTTAACGTGGACACTATTGTTTATACGTGTAGAAAATGCCCAGAGCATGCCCAGCCCAGACCAGTGCTTAATGAGCATGTCTGCCTTCCGTGGTTGTTTGTTTTGTTTTAATTTCCCTCAGAATGATTCTTCATGCTTCATTCCCAGTCCTTCATCTTAGGAAATAGACAGCTGAATCCAATCTGAAAGAGTTTTGCTTCTTGGTGTTAGCATGTGTACGAGGAATTCAGGACTTGGACTTCGGATCTTTTGTGCTGACATGGTGGTCTCCTGGAGGAAACCACGCAAGCATGCACATCTCTGGATTTGCCTTGTGCCTTTCCTTCACAGGATCATCACAAACTCTTCTGTAAAGGATCTGCCTGATTGAACTAGACAGAAAGGAGACACAGAGAGGGGCAGAGATGGGAAGGAACTTGGGAATTATTTAGGAGTGGGAACTTGGGGCCCAGTGAGGGAGTTCATTCTGTTGCAAGCTCTACAGTGGACAAGCTGGGAACGAAATTTGGTCCTCTTTCCATTCCTGTGTTCTGAACATATGGCCTCTTGACTGTTTTCTGAGGGTCAGGCTCTGAATGCCGGCCTGACTGTGACCTTGTTCTCAGTAGGAAACGCAGAGCTTGGTGGAGAGCAGGCCAGGCAGGTCCGAATTTCCCCCCACTTAGAGAGTTCTCACATTTCCTATGCTCAACAATCCTGCAGCTGGGGACCTTTTGTGATTTAATTCATTAGTTTGTGGCGGCTCAAAGCTGTAACATAAGTCTCCAAAGGGACCCGCCTCATCTCTGCTTTATTAAAAGGGAATCTTCTCTTGGCATTTCTCTCAGGCACTTCTCCAGGTATGGAGGAGAGGGACAAAGAGAAAGGGGAGAGGGCTTGGGGCTTAAATGCCAGCAATCCAATTAAAGGAATGTTTAACCTTTGTAAATAAAGATGCTGCTCAGGCCTTGCTTCTCAGATGGGGGGAGGAAAATGAACTGATTTAGTAGGAAGCCCCGTACTGAGAGGAGAGGAGAGGACTGGTGTTTATAACATCCTTCCTGGCAGAGGGAGCTCAGCCTGCTGTTCAAAATTATCCTCTCTAGAAGGCCAACTGGCAGCCGACGCAGGAAAACATGCAGCGCAATGAGCCGCCTCCTTAGGTACCCTTCCTGGTGAAGGGGACTGTTTACCTGAGCCCTTGCTTCCAAAGAAACACCAGTGGGCCTGTCCAGCTGCTTGACTTCCATTAAGCACACGAGAAAGAAATTTCAGCGGAGAACAGCAAATGGTGGGGAAACAGAAAATAGAATTGAGTGTTTAATGAACCCTCGAATGGAGGAGGCTTCCATGGTTTAGATGCAGTTAAAAATAAATAGATAAGTATATATGAGGAGACCCAAAAGAATCTATGTAGCTAGACATAACAATATATAAAGGCAAATAAACTGAAAAAGGCTTGTCACAGATAGGGCGCCACCCAAAGGCTGCCATTATGGCTGGTAATTAATTCATTCATTTCACATTGATTGGGCTGGCTGTTAGAGATAGAGAGATCAAAGGTCTCCTACCTCTGGTACCACCCTGCTGTGGGAGAGAGAATCCATTGCCCACATTTCTAACTGGCTGTTTATACGCCTGTGTTTGCGGTGGGTCAAGGTGCTTCTATATCCGTCTTCGTGCCTAGCGATGAGAAGAGCCTCATTAGGTAAATGGACAAAGTGCAGGAGGTGCCAATTTACAAAAGAGGAAGCCTATTTGGTTAGAAAATAGTATGTAAAAACCCTCCATCTTGTTAGTGATGATCGTAGCACAGATGAAAATGAGGTTGTTTTATGCTATTAAGTTGGCAGATTTTTTTTTTTTAGTGTTAATACCCAAAGCTAGCATAGTGGTAGAGGAATAAGTAATGTCATGCTCTTATAAATAAATAAAAGGTCTTTGGATAGTATTTTGGCAATATTTACTGAGAGTCTTTAAAATGTCCACAGTATTTCACAGTAATTGCACATCCAGGACTCTATCTAAAGGAAAATATAAAAGATACAGGCAAAAATTTATAGATATGGATATTCCCATATATTCTCCCCCAAAACCTTAATGCCTAATAATAGAGAAGTGAGCAATTAAATTAAGACACATCTGCATAATATATCATGTGCTTATTTTGACCAATACTCATGACATAATAACTCTGGAGAATATTTAATGAAACTAGATATGCTCATGATACAATAATAAGCTTAAAAAAATAGCGGGTCCTGGTGGCACACCCCTATAATCCTAATATTTGAGGGACTGAGACGAAAGGATTGCAGGTTCAAGGTCAGCCTCAGCAACATCGTGAGGCCCTCAGCAACTTAGTGAGATCCTGTTTCAAAAAAAAGGGGACGTCTGGGGTACAACTTGGAGGTAAAATGCTCCTGGGTTCAATCCCTAGTACCACAAAAACAAAAACAAAACAAACAAAAAACAAAGTGGGATATGAACTATATATAAACAATATGACCCCAATTTGGTGATAAAAATAAACATTTATTTTCCCAAAAGTACTTATTAGATTCCTTCTAAAAATTCCTCTAATTATAACAATATATTGATTTTAAACATCATAATATACATAATATGTAACTATTTAAAAGCAATATGACTTTAGGATCATATTTGGTCATAATTGATCTAGACTCACATCTGAATTATGGATATTTTAATGTTATAAAATAGGAAATGTATATTTTGGGGTAGAAGCAATAGGGCATTTGTACACATCATTGCATACAAGTTTCAAGAAAGCAAAAGGAGGACATGTAGCAGCAGGTTTGTTATCTGTGGGTGAGGATAAGTGTACTGTGCCTCACAGAGATGAGATTCATGGTTTTGTCCTCTCAGCTAGAGTGAGATATCAGCAAATTGCCTGCACCTCTGTGGACACCTTTGTTTCACTTCAGGATTCTCCTTTGGAAAGATTCCATTTGACTCTCTAACGGGGCTCCCTCCTGAGGAGTCCGTAAAGCAAGTGATGTAATTACACAATCATATCAAGGTCACTCACCGAAGTGAACCTGAGGGGGAGGGAAGGGGAGGGGATTGGGGTGGGAATCGGGGAAAGGGTCAAATGAGAACTATGTGCAAATATGTTGTTAACAACCCGTACTTAACAAGGATGTATGTTATATTGCACGAATTACTACAATAAAAAAAAAAAAAAA
>PVLC010000698.1:9670-19670 GCA_004027655.1 Graphiurus murinus
AAAAAAAAAAAAAAAAAAAAAAAAAAAAAAAAAAAAAAAAAAAAAAAAAAAAAAAAAAAAAAAAAAAAAAAAAAAAAAAAAAAAAAAAAAAAAAAAAAAAAAAAAAAAAAAAAAAAAAAAAAAAAAAAAAAAAAAAAAAAAAGACTCAATGATTTAAAAATAAAATAGTCTGATAAGAAAAGATATCCTAAAAGTAGGCATCAGGAAAGGTTCATAAATCCTGAGCCCCTCAGAGCTTTGTTCATCTCACGATTTATTATTATTTTTGTAATCTTATTTTTAGAGCAGTATTAGATTATAGCAAAATTGAGTAAAAGTGAGAGAAATTTCTCTATCTGCCCTCAGACATCCATGGTATTAGTCAGCTTTCCATTACTGTGACCAAACACCTGAGATAGGCAAACTTATAAGGAGGAAATGTTTATTTTGGCTCATGGTTTCATGTTTCAGTCCATGGATGCTTGTCCCTGTTGCTCTGGGCTTGTGGCAATACAGTATATCATGGTGGAAGTATGTCATGGAGGAGTAGGCTTTTTCACTTCATGGTTGCTGGGAAATAGAGACATAAGAAGGGACTGGGGTCTCATTTTTCCCTCCAAGGGCCTGCTCCCAATGACCTAACTTTCATCCACTAATCACATCTCCTACAAATTTCACCATCTCCTAATAACTCCTCTGCCTGGGGACCAAACCTTCACACACAAGTCTTTGGGGGACATTCGATATCCAAATTAACACATAGCCTCCCTCATTGTCAACATCCCCCAGCAGAATGATACATTGATTTCAACTGATGAACTTGCAGTGACACATCATTATCACCCAGAGTCCATAGTTGACATTAAGCCTTCCCACTTCTGTTATACATTTTATGGATTCGGACAAGTGTATAATGACATATATAATACAGAAGAGTTCCATTGCCCTAAAAAAAGAAAAAGTCAGGCATAGTAGTGCACACCTGTAATCCCAGTAGTTGTGTGGCTGAGATAGGAAGATCACAGGTTTGAGGACAGTCTCAGAAAGTAGTGAGACTCTCATCAACCTAGCAAGCTTCAAAATAAAAATAAAATACGGCTAGGGGTGTTGCTAAGAGATAGAATGCCTGTGGATTAAATCTCCAGTACCATAAAAAAAATCCTCAGATAGGAATAGTGGCACATACTTGTAATCCCAGTACATGGTAGGCTGAAACAGGAGGATCACAGGTTTGCAGCCAGCCTCAGCAACTTAGTGAAGCCCTCTGCAACTTAGTAAGACCCTGTTTAAAAGAAAAGAAAAGACAAAAATAGTGCTTGGGGTGTAGCTCAGAGGTATAATGAACCTGGGTTTAATCCCCAACACTGTGGACACACACACACACACACACACACACACACACACACACATACTGTGCTCCAACTATTCATCCTTCCTTCCCCCCAGTCCCTGGCCAACACTAATTTGTTTTTCTTCATAGGTTTACCTTTCCCAGAATGTCATATGGTTGGAATTAACAGTATGTAGCCTTTGCAGATTGACTTCTTTTAGGAATATGTATTTAAGTTTCCTCCAAAGCTTGTTGGCTTACTTCCACCTCATGCTTTTTACAAGAAATATAAATTTAACCTACTCAATGTGCAAACAAATCTCATCCTCTTAATATTTGGACTATGCGCCACCTAACCAAAATTTAGGAGCAGTTTTCTAAATATCTACTTTAGCTTAATATTCAGTGAAGTGCTACAAAGTAAGTGAGCAAGTATTTAATGTATTGTGTATTCGTAGCCACTACTCAGTAAGAGAAGAGGGAAGAAAAGGAAGGAAGAAGCAGAGGGAGACAGAAAGGAAAGGCAGATTTGCATTTCTCCTTTCTCTTGGTGTTAAAACACAATTTGGGAGAAATGTGTTCCCTTCAAGAAGTGAAATAATAAAATATAAAGAAATTAAGGGATGTGAAGGCGATCTGTCACCTCATTGATCGCCAGCATTGATTCGGCTGATCTGGCTGGCTAGGCGGGTGTCCCCTTCCTCCCTCACTGCTCCAGGTGCGTCCCTCCCGAAACTGCACACTCAGTCAAAGAGGAGGACCTTCCCTGAATAGAGGAGGACCGGTCTTCAGTCAAGGGTATATGAGTAGCTGTGCTCCCCTGCTAGAACCTCCAAACAAGCTCTCAAGAAATTAAGATAACTGCCTCAGTCAATATTCTCGCTGCTGTAATTAAAAAAAACTGACCATACACCTTAGAGAAAGGAAGGTTTATTTGTTCACAGTTTTTGGAGATTTGGGAGTTCAGTCTATGTCAGGCTGAGTCTGCAGAGCATGACAGCGGCAAGAAGAAAGAGAGGGGGAGAGCAAGGGCTCTGCTGTCACATCATGGGAGCAAGAGGACATGAAGTATCATGGAGGCAGAAATAAGCAAGCAAACCTGCAAAGGGATTCGAAGACAAAAGCATAGCTTCTAAGGCCACATCCCAGGGACCTACCTTCTCCAACCACAGCCTGCCTGTCTAGGTTACCACCCAGTAAATATACTGCAATGGATACATCTACTGATGAGATTACAAGCCCCACAACTAAGTTATATCAACTCTGAACATCAAGACATGAGTTATTCGGGGAACATTCTAGATCTAACCATAGCAGTGACTTTTTTCTTTCTTTCTTTCTTTCTTTCTTTCTTTCTTTCTTTCTTTCTTCTTTCTTTCTTTCATGTGTGTATGTAGCACTGGAACTTGGAACTGGGGGCAGTATACCTCTGAGCCATCCCTATTTTATTTTTCATTTTGAAACAGGGTCTCACTAAGTTGCTGAGGATCTCATTAAGTTGCTGAGGCTGGCCTCAAACCTGCAATCCTCATGTATCTACCTCCCCAGTACTGAGATTATAAGTGTACACTACCATACATGGCAACTTTTTTTTTTATTCTTTATTACCTCTATTTCTGCCCTCTGTCAGTCCATTCACCACAGAACAACAAGAATGACTTTAAACCATGCATCAAATCATCTCGCTTCCCCTGCCTAAACTCATTTGAGGGTTGCTCAGAGCACTAAGAACAAAAACCCAAACTCCTAACCTTACTCAAAAAGTCTGTCACCCTGTAGGACCACCACAAACTGATTTGGAGCCAGGTTTTAAAAAATAAAGTCTGGGTATTTGTTGGACAGCCAACTCAGCTGAGCTTGGACTGCCTTCTGGACCACTGGACCTCAATAACAGACACAGGCTTTGCCCTCTCATTTGTTCTTGGCCCCTACCCATCCCTCCCATGACTCTCTTCCTGTTACTTGCCATTCAACTCTACTTTCACTTCCTCATGCACATAAGTCTCTTTTGGGACCTTGAGTCTTTATAGCTACTATATGCTATGGTTTGGATTAGTGTTCCCCAAAGGTCTGTTTGCTAAAGGCTTGGTTCCCAGGATAGGGGTATTGGGAGGTGTGGGGCCCAGTGGGAAGTCTTTAGGTCACTGGGGGAGTGCCATTGAAGAGGACTGTGGGACTCCAGTCTCTTGGTCTCTCTCTAGTTCCTGGCTCAAGATATAAGCAGTTTGCTCTGCCACACTTTACTGCCATGATGTGCCACTCTCACCAAAGGCCCAAGGAAATGGGGAAAATTCAGAATTGTGAGCCCAAATAAACTTTTCCTTTTGTAAGTTAATTGACTCCAGTAGCAACAAGAAGCTAATACACTATCCTCTGGAACCGGGATGCTCTTCCCCCCACCCTTCAAGTGGTTAGCTCCTTCTTGTCCTGAGTACCAACTAGGGCCTTAATCTCTAAGCTATTCAATCTCAAAACTAGCTTCTCTGCCCTGTTTTCTCTTTCCCAGTCATGTGTATATATGTGTATGTGTGTGTGTGTGTGTGTGCGCGCGCGCGCGTGTGTGTGTGTGTGTGTGTTCGTTACTAGAGATTGAACCCAGAGGGATACTACCTCCGAGCTACACCCCCAGCCTTACTTTATTTTTATTTGGAAAAAGAGTCTCTCTAAGTTGATAAGAGCCTCGCTGAGTTGCTGAGGCTGTTTTCAAACCTGTAATCTTCCTGTCTCTGCCTCCTAAGTACTGGGATTACAGGAGTGCACCACCACACCCAGCCCAATCCTTTGTGTGCTTCTTTTAGAGTACTCATCAAATTTTAAGTGAAGAAGAAAGTGCTGAAGAATGTCTGGAAAAGAATATACATAGTTTGGGGATCAATGGACATAGAAGTCAAGGGATGCCTGGATGACTCAAAAGAAGCACTCAAGTAGAAAAACAAACTTTAATCTTTGTGAAATGATTCCTCTTCCCTTAGACTGAAGAAAAGTTGTGCTTTAATAGGACTATGCTGGAAACCACATTAAGCTTTAACATAGACACCTCAGACTGATACTTTGTTCCTCAAAATATCATGAATGTTGATTTTATTTACAAAAGGTAATAGTGATATACAAATAGTTATCAGAGTGTCCTAAGCCAGCTATGTCATTAACATAGATCATATACATTTGTGTCTTTCCACAATGTCAGAATATATTGGATAACAATAAATTCACAAGTTACACGACTTTCATTGGTTGCTTTTCAACCAAGGAATCATGGGTCACTGAGGCCCATAACCAAGACAATATAAAGTTCTTTTATTCCAATTCTAAATTCTAATATCTATAGCACTCAAATCACACATCACACTTTACACAATGACCTTTATGCTACAGAAAGGGTTAAAGAGGCTCAAGGGTTCAGGAGACTAAACTAGGAGCAAAGTCAGAGAGCACCACTGCTGGTGTTCAGACAGGAGTTTAAGGAACCAGTTCACAGGGTTGTCAAGGTGAGGGTCTATATGGAGGACAGTTTCTGAGTGTCAGCTGCAGGTGTCAGCTTGGAGTGTGTCTTGCATGGTCTTCATAGGCAGGAGAAACTGTGCCTAGCTGAAGCCTGGGAACAGAGAATTGGAGGTTTGTGTCTGTAAAGATTTTCCTGGGCTAGCCGGGAGTGGTGGCGCACGCTTGTAATCCCAGCATTCGGGAGGCTGAGACCGGAGGATCCGGGTTCGCGGCCAGCCGCAGCTACCTAGTGATGCACTCCGCAACTTAGTGAGACTCGGTTTCAAAATAAAGAATAAAAAATAGGGCTGGGGGTGTAGCTCAGAGGTAGAATGCCCCTGAGTTCAATCCCCAGTACTGAAAAAAAAAAAAAAAAAAAAAAAGATTTTCCTGGGCAAGGCTTGTAACAAGTGACCAGATGATGGGGTCAAGATGCTGATGAACCATTCTTGGAGTGCTCCTCCTTTTACAGATCTCAGTTAAGGGGGTTACATTATTCAGTGGTCTGGTGTGGTCAATAAGCTCATGGGCCTGGATTTCCTATTATGACTTGGGATGCCCATGTGTCCATGTCCTTATAATTTAATTTGAAAAATTTATAGGTGGTCACCATGTCTTAGCAAAACTCATTTATTTATTGGTTCCTGCCTTATGGTTGTACTACACAGGTGGTAGTTGTTTACTTATACAATCAAGTTGTAGAGTCATTCTACCTTGGCACTTGTACTCAAAATAGAGTAACTCATGACAATTACTGCTTTACAAAATGGAGTAGCTCAGGTTTACACAGAGCCTGAAAACTTCTATACATTATACAGTAACTCAGAGCTAGGCAGTGTGCTCTCCAAAATCCACCCCCTGATTCCCACGTGTATGAGCCCAAGGGCTCTGGAATGAAAGGAGTCACAAATTGTTCTTTTTACATGATGCATTCCAGAGGCTGATGGTACAAATTTTAAGCAAGTAGAGTCTGAATATTATTACCAATGATAAGAGTAATGTTTCTTTTAGATGAGACCAAGTTGTGCTGGTCAGGTTATAACAACTAGTCTTGATCCAGGTCAGAGGGTTCCAATCAGACCATGAACCAGTACACAGTGTGTGTGCTTTGAAGGATTTGCCAATTAATTGGAAGAGCGAGCATTTTTCATGCATGCCTTCAATATATTTTGCTAATGCAATGGAGTTTACATTTAGTACTGTGACTGCATGTTTGGTGAGTTCAGTTGAATTCCTTACATGTGCCAACTGTTTGTGGAAGGCATTAGTAACTGTTTTGAGTTCCTCCTGGCTTGTTTCAATAACATTATCTACTTGTGTCATATTGGCCCTTGAGATTTCTTGGATTCCACCATGCCATGATTCAAGGCACGTTCCTATATGACATTTCTTGAGTATAGGAGGCTAGGTAAGATTTTCCATTCATAGTAACATTGATTACATTTTCAACTTCACACTTTCTGAGTTTGTAACAACCTTGAGCATTTGATCCTCATGTATGCTTTTGTATCTCTGTGTTGGATTTATGACATATTATCCATATAGTGTTCCCTATATATTAGATATATAGGTATATTTGCTATGTTTATGGAGTAATAATCTATGGTTGGGATAATCTCAAATGTATAATACACTGATGATTGATGATGACTAGTCATGTACCATTTCTTTATTAATATAGTATGTATAATGGGTCTTCTCTAGCTGAAATCTGGTATCAATGATGTCTGTGTGTTTGTGGTATTGCTCTGGTGGGATAAGCTATCAATGAAGTTCCACCTAAGAGCAGAATCATGTGTAGTGAGCAGTTTCCCGATGCTGATCATACAAAAGGTCTGGGTGGGCCAATTTGTGCTATTATCTGCTTAGCAAAATTATCAGTGTAAAAAGATACACTTTGTATGTTATTTCTACTGTCTTGTTATGCACTTTCTAATATTTATTGCACTCTATTACATTGTGTTTGAAGCCTATTTCCAAACATATAGTACCTGAGAGTTAGTAAATTAGTTGTCATAATGTCTTCCTTATGATTTAAGTTATAATTGATTGATCTTGGTATTTCTGCCAATCATGCTGGTTTTATAAAAGGGCATACATTTGCTGAATTTAAGTGGACAGTGCTGTCACTGCATGCACTGTCAAATGCTGGAAAGCATTTAAGTTATGTTTGAAGTTTGTCTTAATTTCCTGAATTTCTGCTTCCTGCATCCCTTACATTGCTAAATTTTCTATTATGTCAAATGCTGCAAACAATTACAGGTGTTTTCTTAAGTGATATTTGTCACTGATTGGTAGTTCAGGTAGGTTGCATGGAGGTATACTGTATTCTTTGAATGTTGCACAAAATGGCACGACTTTGGCTTTGACAAAATCATCTTTCTTAAATTTTATGGGGATCCTAGTTTGTGCTGGTTTGCAGATCTTTCTAATTGGGAAGTGCATTAAGGGTTTATATAGATTGAGTTTGTAAAATTTTGGTGCAGGTAATGTGTGTCCTTTTGTCCATTGTGGTTTCCAGTGCTCTGTTCTCATGAAGCGTGTGTCATTCCAGCATCTTTGTACATAAGAGGGCCCTGGTGAGGCACGGCTAATGTAGCAAGATTGAGACAATATGTCTAAAGCTACATACATTGATATCCTCGTGCCCCACAATGTCAGGGTGTGTTGTACTGGAATTTGTATATAATTTCAGGATCCTTCTGCTGGTTAAAATTCATGTCAAAATAATAAGAGGTGAGTTCAGGATCAACCTGGAGTGTTTTGTCCAAGTTAATTTTTGTGCAATAGGTTTGCCATTACAGCAGTTCTTTCCTTTGGATAATGCTATTCTTATGAACCCTTGGAAAAGTGAATTTTATGATTTCCTATAAGTACTCTGGGCAATATGCTAATAGTAGTGGGTTTGTGTAATAATTTGTCTTGTTTTCATAGGTATCTGTGTTTGTAAGGTGCTCTCCCTTAAATTTTGTTAGTGTTATTAATTTGGTAGGTCTTAAATGTTGGAGAGTATGACCCAATTGCTAATGGTGAATTGCAAAGTAGTATGTCATAAGTTGAAAATAATACTTCACAATCCTGTATAGTCAAATGTATTTAAAGAAATTGTATCCTCCATAATCTATTTGCTTATCATAATTAGTCCACCACCACCACCAGAGATTAAAGTGTGGGGCTTAAGTACTTCCTCTAAGCCAATCTTTGTTAGACTTTGAGAGCTATGTGGCTTGTTTACCACTTGATAGTACATCTCAGTGAGTATTTCTATAATGTACAGGGTACAGTTAGTGAATTTCCTACAGTAGTGTGTATGTATGCTGCAAGTGGGTGTTTGTATCTGCGGAGTTAGTGATAGTGCTAGTAGTAGGTGTTGGTGTACTAATAGTATCTGGACAATAACAATGACTTTGTGGCCGAAATAAGTAGTAGGGTGTGATAGTTGTGGTAGCATAGATGATTAGTAGATGAATCATAATAGTTATGAGTGTGCACAAAAGATTATAAGGTTGGCAGCTCAATTGCATTTTGCATGAGTTTGGATATTAGTAAAGGAATGTTGTAACTGTATGCAAGATTGCACATGTTAGACTTCTTATGGTATTCTGTGTGGAGTTTGCCAATGCTGCTGTCACTGTTACTGCTGTGGCAGTCACAAGACTAAAGAAGTCACAATGGTCGATGCGATTAGTTCATTTATATGTCTACTTATATGAGCTGAGATTGTTGATTGTATCCTGTTGTCCAATCAGTATTTCCATGGAGAAACATCATTGCCCTAATTTTGACATGTACCTTGTAAGCTATCGTGTTATATCTTTCTGATTCTCTTTTTTCTACATTTTCAATTGGATACATTTAAACAGGAATGTGGTCTTCCCTTAATTCAGTATTCTCTCTCATTTAGATTGAAACATGCCTGAGGAAGTTTCAGTTGGAAAGTTGGAAATTCTGGCAATGATTGTAATTCTTTTTTCAATAGTCCATTAAATCTTTCTATGTATCCTGCTGCTGTAGGGTTATGTGGTAAATGAAAATTCCTTTGTATATCCCTTTCATCGCTTAGGCGTTGTACTGCTTGTACTGTGAAATGGGTTCCCTTATGACTTTCTATTATCCAAGGGTGGCCCATAGGTTGCAGTCCATAAAATTAATGTTCTGCTTATAAAAGCTGCTGATGGTTTGGCTGCTGCTAAAGCTAAGCCTAATCCTGTGTAGATGTCTAACAGTGTTTACTGCATATTTTTTGTGGGTATTGGTGTTGCATTGGCCCTGTAAAGTCTATCTGCATAATAAAGTTCAATATTATGCTTATATGTGTCTCTTGGTATTGTGACTTTTAATTTCGTCAATGTAGTTTTTGCATTCCTCATGTCCCTTTATTGTCCTTAATCTCATGCCATGTAACTTTCTGGTTCCTATCTGTTATCCACTTACACAGTTCATATAATTTTTGCATGTGGGTATCTTAATCATACATTTCTCTCCTTTCCTTTTTATTTTAATGTTGGCACCTGAGTATTTCCCATGTGTCATTTTCTCCCTTCCTAAGTGTTATAGGTGGAAATGTATGTCTGTAGTTATTATCTCCACCCTTAATTAATTTTAATTTGGATAGTTTATCTTCCACCCTTATGCTTTGTGTCAGTGCATCTACTTGGTTGGTGTATTTAGTTGAGTCTGAATCATCCTTCTGATATGCTGATGTGCATGATCCTGATTCTACTTTTTTGTGAGGTTTCTCATAATTCTTTCCAATACTGGTGTGGCTGTAGGTCTTTGCCATTTATTTTATAATTGTCTTGTAGCTATTTTTGTGCCCTCAGGGTCATGCTATTTGCAACTGCCTGAAAATCTGTAAATATATACAATTTTGTCTGTTTTTCAACTATGGGTTGTTTGACTGTGAGTACCATTGCTCTGACTTCTGCACATTGTGCATAAAGCTAAGCACCTTGGTCCACGAGGACCATGTTGTTCCATGGTCTGAGATCTGCTGCTTTCCATTTCATTTCCCTTGTGCCATGGAGGTTGATCTCTCCTTAACTAGTCTAGTAATGGCTCATTCCAGGCATTATAGAGGTTATTTGACCAGACAGGACCCCATTTCCCTATATTGTCATGGAATGAATGTCAATCTCTATCTGCCCTCAAAACTAATTCCAGCAGTCCACCCATCTTGTTTATCTCCTCTGTGAGGAGCTCTCATTG
>PVLC010000698.1:22170-185890 GCA_004027655.1 Graphiurus murinus
TAGATGTTCTGGTACACCTATCAATTAGCAAAGGTTTTTTTAATCTCATTTGTTACTAATACCACAAACGGCATATGCATTTGTCTGGCTATGCATCATTGCTAAAATTGCTAATTTCCTGGTGTTTTTAATTTCCTGATCTAGATCTATGCATTTTGTTATCCCCAGATTTTGTGGAGTCACAGTAAGAGTTTGTTGTTTTTCAGCTTACTGCTACCCATAATGGCAGGACATTGGGTTAGTTTATAGGGTTTGCACCTCCATCCCTCCAGTGCACAAGCCAGTCAACATCTGTGGTGTGTTTCTGCATGAAGTCTGTCCTAAATGTTTGCAATTCTGCCCTAGTGTATTCCCTATCTTTTACTATGTTCTGAAGTCTTCCTTATGCATGGTTATAATCATATATATATATGATCTTCTTTACATATACTTTTATTGGTGCACTGTAATTATAAATCATAGTGAGGTTCAAAGTCCTTGGCCATGATATCCACTCCTCCCCATACGTCATAGTGAGATTGGTAGTGATAACTTTATACGTGGGCATAGCACAATTAGAGTTGTTTCTTCATCATTTCTTCCTTTCCTCCTCCTCACCCATCTTCCTTCCCCATCCCTGTCTATTATTCTCCTGGTCACTCTCCTCAATTATCTACAGTCCCTTTTATTTTCCTATTTTCTGTCTAGCTTCCACATATGAGAGAAAACATTCGATACTCGACCCTTGACTTTCTGAGGTTGTTTTCCTAGTTATAATTGGTCATGCCACATAGGTCCTTCCTGGAAGATCATTACAATCTCCTGGGTCCTCAGGATGGGGTCCCTTCGACCATCCCTGTGAGTTGCCCTTATGCTGTCATTAGATTCTCTGAAGGTTTATATCTCCTAAGTACTTTAAATGTCAATTGTTTGTCCTTTTTTTGGTCCTGATCAACTGTAATAGGCTCTTTAAAAACATTGTTAGGTACCTCTTTTTTTTTTTTTTTGGTGCTGCATGTATTAATGGATATTAATGGATTTATATTATTAGGATACTTTAATTTTATGTGCTCCGGGACTGTCATTATCATGGACTCCTGGAGGCAAGCACCATTTTAGGGCATTTATTTTTTACTTTGTTTTTTTTTTGTTTTTGTTTTTTTTTAAATTTTTCTTCCCAGAGCTAACATTTTTCCCTCATTAGTTTTCTTACTCACTCTATTTATTCCTTAGTATAACTCTACAGTCTGCCATACAGAGGGATAACCATAGAAGTGTGACCTGAGGTTTGCTTTCCTTCTTTCTGCCGCTTTGTATATTTCTTTTGCCAACCAATTCCTCATGAGATGAAACCCTGCATGCTGTAGGTGTAGGCAGTTTGCTTACCCAGCTCTTCAACCTTTGACACTTGATCTGCGCAGATGAAGGTGTGCTCTCCTTCTAGTACCTGAGTTCATTGTCATCCCAAATAGTTTTCACCATGGTGCGGCCCAGGCCTTGGATTGGCACAGCAAGCTTTTGATCTCTGTTTACAAGTCTTTGGAGTGAGTGCCAAATTTTATTTGTATTGCCAAATGATTGCATTTGTTTAAAAATAAATTTTTGTGTATTTCTTATGATTTTGCCACTGGTTCTTTACTTATTGGATTCCTTATTTAATGAATGGAATCCTGCAAATTCGCCAATTGTCATGAGCAAGCTGTCATTAGCATAGATCATATGTGGCAGGCGCAGTAGCGCACACCTGTAATCCCAGTACTTGGGAGGCTGAGACAGAAGGATCGCAGGTTCGAGGACAGCCTTAGCACCTTAGTGAGACCCTCAGCAACTTAGTGTTGTTCTGTTTCAAAATAAAATAGAATTGGAGGTATAGCTCAGGGGTTCAATCCTCAGTACCACAAAAACAAAACAGAGATTTGTGTCTTTCCACAATGTCAGAAGAATAACAATTAATTCACAAGCTACACCATTTTCATCAGTTGCACTTCAACTAAGGAGTCATGGATCACTGGGTCTCATGACCAAGGCAATCAAAAATTATTTTATTCCAATCCTAATTTCTAATATCTATAACACTCAAATCACACACCACACTTTACACAATGACATCTATGTTACAGAAAGGGTTAAAGTGGCTCAGGACTTCAGGAGACTGAACTGGGAGCAAAGTCAGAGAGCACCACTGCTGGTAGTCAGACAGGAGTTTAAGGAACCAGTTCACAGGGTTGTCAAGGTGAGGGTTCAGATGGAGGACAGTTTCAGAGTGTCAGCTTCAAGTGTCATCGGCAGGTGTCAGCTTGGAGTGGGTCTTGCATGGTCTTCATGGGCAGGAGAAACTGCGTTGAGGGTTCGTTGCTATGGCAATTTCTTAAGACAAGGCTCATGACAAGTGACCAAACGATGGGGTCAGGATGCCACTGTGACCATTATTGAGGTGTTCCTCCTTTTAAAGGTCTCAGGTGAGGAAGTTATCTCATTCGATGGTCTAGTATGGTCGATAAGCTCATGGGCCTGGCTTTTCTGATATGATATGGGATATTCAAGTCCTTTTAATTTGATTTGACAAGTTCACAAGTGGTCATTACATACTAGCACATTTCACTTATTTATCATTATTATCATTATTATTACTATTGATATTGGGGACTGAACCCAGAGGCATTCTGTCTACCTCTGAGCTACACCACCAGCTTTTTTATTTTTTAATTTTTAAATAGGGCCTCACTAAGTTGTAGACCTGGTCTCAAACCAGCGATCATCCTGTCTCAACTTCTCAAGTACTGATATAGCAATTCTACTCATTGATATATATCAAAGAGAAATGAGAATATCTGCCCACACAGATACTTGATACATGAATGTTTTAAAGAGGCATTATTCATAATAGCCCCAAAGTAGAAACAAACTTAACATTCATCAGGAGATGAATGGGTCGAGAAATGTGACACATCTACATGATGAAATATTATTCCTCCATAAAAAGAATGAAGTTTTGATACATGCTTCAACATGGATGAACATTAAAAATGTTTTTCTAAATGAAACAAGTCAGACACAAGGCCACATCTCACATAATTAAGGAAAATCCAGACATATCAGAAATTGGATTAGTGGCTGTGTAGGGCAGGTGGAAAGCAGATAGGAAGTTTAGAGATGAGTGGTATTTTTGAACACAATGAAAATATTCTAACATTGATTGTGGTAATGGTCACATAACTGTGAATAAAGTAAAGACTATTGAACTGTACCCTTGAGAGATTGAATTTTTTAGCCAGGCGTGGTGGCACACACTTGTAATCCTAGTACTTGGGAGACTGAGACAGGAGGATCACAGGTTCTCAGACAGCCTCAGTAACTTAGTGAGTCCCCCTACAACTTAGT
Source organism: Graphiurus murinus (assembly GCA_004027655.1). Taxonomy (NCBI): domain Eukaryota; kingdom Metazoa; phylum Chordata; class Mammalia; order Rodentia; family Gliridae; genus Graphiurus; species Graphiurus murinus. The sequence continues at coordinate 25,531 of PVLC010000698.1, forward strand.
GAATCCCTGTTTTAAAATAAAAAAATAAAATAAAATAGAGCTAAGGGTGTAGCTCAGAGATAGAATGCCCCTATGTTCAATCCCCAGTTCAGTTGCAAAAGAAAAAAAAAAGAGAGAGAGAGAGAGAGAAAGATTAAACTTTTTTTTTTTTTTTTTTTGCAGTACTGGAGATTGAACTCAAGGGCATTCTACCTTCGAGCTATACCCTCAGTCCTATTTTTTATTCTTTATTTTGAAACGGGGTCTCACTAAGTTGCGGAGTTCCTCACTAGGTAGCTGAGGCTGGCCGCAAACCCGGATCCTCCGGTCTCAGCCTCCCAAATGCTGGAAGATTAAACTTTTTGATATGTGAATTATATCTCAACATAGCTGTTAAAAACAAAACAAAAGCTGGGCATGGTGGTGCACGCTTATACTCCCAGCATTTGGGAGGCTGAGACCGGGTTCGCGGCCAGCCTCAGCTACCTTGTGAGGCACTCCGCAACTTAGTGAGACCCTGTTTCAAAATAAAGAATAAAAACTAGGGCTGGGGGTGTAGCTTGGAGGTAGAATGCCCCTGAGTTCAATCCCCAGTACCGCACAAAAAAAAAAAAAAAATCTCATAGCTAGGTATAGTGGCACACACCCGTAATCCTAGTATTTGGGAGGCTTGGGACAGGAGGATCGCAGGTTTGTGGTCAGCTCCAACAACCTTATGAGACCCTCCACAACTTAATGAGACCCTGTTTCAAAATAAAACAGGGCCATGGGTAGCTCAGAGGTAGAATACCTCTAGGTTCAATACCTAGTACCAAAAGAAAAAAAAAATAACATGTGGCAAGGGGGAATCCAGGCTACTTCCTTGTAGTGAAGCAGAATTACATGGCACTAAGGTGGCTAACTAGCTGCTCCTGAGATGGAGAGGTTGTTCTGGATTGTGTGCACAGGTGCACTGTAATCACAAAGTCCTTTTGAGTGAAAGAGAGGGAGACAAGTTAGAGTCAGAGAGAGATTTTAAGATGTTAGATGACTGGCTTTGAAGAAGTGGAAAGAGACCACATGAGCCAAGGAATGTGCACTGCCTGTAGAAGCTGGAAGGTATATTGAACTCAGGGGGATTTCTACTTCCAAGCTACACCCCCAGTCCCTATTTTATTTTTTATTTGGAAACAGAGTCTCACTAAGTTCCTGAGTCTGGCTTCGAATCTTTTATTTTCCTGTCTCCGTCTCCCAAGTGCTGGGATTACATGTGTGCACCACCATGCCTAGCTAGAAGCTGGAAGATTTGAGGAAACAAATTCTTTCCTAGGGTCTGCAGAAGGAACACAACTTTGACCACACCTTGACTAAGCCCACTGGAGCCCATTTTTACATCCATCTACTGAATTATAAGATAATAAATGTGTGTTCTTATAAACCACAAAAGCAGATTAACAAAAAAGAAAAAGTGTGTCTGTTTATCATTTTAAAATCACTAATCGCTGGATGCAGTGGTGCATACCTATAATCCCAGTATGTAGGGGGCTGAGACAGGAAAAACTTGGATACTCAGCAACTTAGTGAGACCCTGTTTCAAAATAAAAAAATTAAAGAAGGGTTGGGGGTGAGGCTCAGAGGTAGAATGGCCCTGGGTTCAATCCCCAGTACCAATAAATAAATAATAATAATAATAATAATAATAATAATAATAATAATAATAATTTAAAAGTGACTTCATTTCTGTGATAATGAGCTCAATGTTACTTTTTAATTTTATCATTATAATTTATTTTTATTATAAAATTCATTAAGAATCATCTTAGGGAAATTTTCTAGGAAAAATAGATCTGGCCTCTCCCAGGCAGGGCCTCTCCACTAGAATCTGTATGGAAAAGCCTGTGGCAGTTGGCAGTTGGCAGTCAGCAATTGGAGCACTTGGTGCAGCTGAGTCCACTCTGATCAAAGTCAGAACCCAGGGAGTTGGTTTCATGCACCTCATCTGTCTGGTCTCTCTGAAGCAATTCTATTGTTGAATAGTCTGGGGGGCTTCTGCCTCTCTCTCTCTCTCTCTCTCTCTGGAGCGACTCCATTGGCTCCAGAGGCCATCACACAGCAGCAACAGGTGCTGAGGACAGGGGTAGCAATCCTCCTGGTGACCTACCTCCAGCCCTTCCTAACTCCCTGGGGCATGGAGGCGGGCTTACATGGGGTGGTGGGGTGCTGGCCTGGGGAACCATGTTGGGGGGCTATGCTGGGAGTGGGTGTCCTCTTCAGCAGGCAGCTCAGGGGAATGGCAGGCAGGTTGTCTTTTCTGCCCTTCTGCCTTGACTGTGTGTCTCCTTAGAGGACAGGAACCAGAAGGCGCAAAGGTCTGGCTGGCTGACTCTCTTCTTGGAAGGTGGAAGGATCTGCTGGGAATGGAGGTGACGCGACACACTGAACCTTCCAGCCTGGACGGTGCACCCTACCCGTGGCTAACATGTCCTTGGATTAGCATGTATGTAGCCACTGCATTGTCAAACATCCTGTTCAACACTGTGGGTCGTAACCCAGGCAGTGCATGACTCTTGGGATTACAGGGTTTGGGCATTTGGGGAGCAGCTCCCTAGGAGGAGGTGAATGCTCCTTACCTGGTCTCAGCCAGCAAGTGCTCCAGGATTTCTTCAGCAGTGGCCCTCACTTCTGGGTTTACAGTCAGTAAGCAGCTGAGGATGAATCCTGCCTGGACGGTGATGTGAGAGGGCACCCAGTACTTTCCCTGTTGCGCCTTCTTCTGCAGCTGTTCCTGGGTGGTGCCAGTGAATGGGATGCAGCCTATGAGCATAAAGTAGAGGATGAACCCCCAAACTCTAGAGATCTTTCTCAGGGCCATATCCTTGCCCTGGTAGACCTCTGGGGCGCAGTAGCCAGCAGTGCCACAGATGGGGGTCAGCTTCTGTCCAATCTTGAAGTGGCAGCTCAGCCCAAAGTCAATGACTTTGACATTCCCTTCCGAGTCCAGGAGGATATTATTCAGCTCCAAGTCCCTGTGCAGGATGCCTGTCTTGTGGAAGTAGCACACTGCACTCAAAACATGCCTGGAAACCCTCCAGGCCTCCTCCAAGCTACCAGACTCCCTGGTGTGGGGCAAGTGCTCTACCACTGAATCATAGCTCTCCTCATTTTCATTTTAAATTGCATTGTCCTGATGTCTAATGATGTTGAATACTTTTTCATGTTTCTATCAGCTCATCTGTGAATCTTCTTTTGGAAGGTTAAATCCTACCCTCCATTTTTGTTTGTTTGTGATATCCTTTTATTATTGAGTTGCAGAAATTCTTTACACATTTTTCATCAGACATTTTCTCATTATTTGTGATTTATAGATTATTCTCTTAATGGAGTTTTTGTTTGTTTTTGTGGTACTGGGTGAGGATTGAACCCAGAGGCACTTTACCACTTAGGTACACCTCTAGTCTTTTTTTTTTAAACAGACTCTTGCTAAGTTGCCAAGGCTGTCCTTTAACTTGTGATCCTCCTGTCTCAGCCTCTCAAGTGCCAGAGTGCCCAGCCTTAATGGCTTAACTAATGACATCTGCCAAATAAGGTCACATCCTGAGGCACTGGGAGTTAGGATTTAAAAATTATCTTTTGGGGATATAATTCAACCCCTAACGCCATCTCAGTTCCTTCAGTGATACATTCTACAACTTTATTTATTTATTTATTTATTTATTTATTTATTTATTTATTTATTTATTTTGGCATTCGAGATCGAACCAAGGGGCATTTGCCTCTGAGCTAATTTCAAAACAGAGTCTCACTAAGTTGCTGAGGCTGGTCTCGAAGCTGTGACCTTCTTATCTCAGCTTCCCAAGTACTGAAATTACAGGCATGGGATTATATGAATATCTTATCACATACCTGGCCTTAATGCAAGTATGTGACTACATGAATATTTTGGAGTACAGGTGTGAGGTTACATGAATGCCTTGCCACATACCTGGCCTTATTACAAATATGGGATTACATGAATATTTGGGATTTCAAGTGTGGGATTACATGAATATCTTACCACAACCTGGCATTATACAGGCTTAGCTTTTCAAGAATAGTGAATGACAAAGCACATGAGGTGTATTGTTTTATTTTTGATACTGAGAATAGAACCCAGGGATATTCTATCTGAGCTATACCCTCAGCACTATTTTATTCTTTATTTTGAAACAGGGTCTCACTAAGTTGCGGAGGGCCTCAGCTAAGTTGCTGAAACTGCCCTTGAACCTGCAATCCTCCTGTCTCAGCCTCCCAAGTACTAGAATAGGTCATAGTGCCCACAGGCCAGTCTTTGGACTGGCCACATCAAAATACCTAAAAAACAAAAACAAAAACAAAAACAAAAAAACCAGCAGCAGCAAGAAACACAAAAACAAATTCTTGAATCCTACTCTGAAGCTCTTGGGAAGGATGAAAAAGGGTTTCGTTTTGTCATTTTTTTTCTTTCTTTCTTTCTTTTTTTTTTTGATACTGGGGATTGAACCCGGGGGCATTTTTACCTCTAGCCCTTTTTATTTTGAAACAGGGTCTCACTAAGTTGCTGACACTGGCCTTGAACCTGTGATCCTCTTGTCTCAATCTCTCAAGTACTGTAATTACAAGCGTGTGACACCATGCCTGGCTTAAAGAAGTACTTTTAATAAGCTTTTTAGGTGAGTCTGATATAGGCAATCTCAATTCTTAGAATCCTGATATTTTTACTTTGAAAATTTTCTCTTGTGATTTTTGCAATGCTATAAATAAAGACACTCTAGCAGAGGTAGATCAAAAGTTGTCAAAGGGATGAGCTGAAGATTAAATTACTCTGAAGTAAGTATTTGTTGAGTATTTCTCACATGGTAGGCATTTTTTAGGTGTGAGAAAGCAGAGGAAAAAATATCTTGCCTCCAAGGAACTAACATTGTAATAGGGGAAACAACAAATAAGAAAACCCAGTGAAGAATATACTAGTATGTCAGATAGTGCTAAGTTCTAAGGAGAGAGATAGGGAAGGAAAGAGGGATCACAAGTCTCTTTCAGAACTTCTCTAGCCAGGCGTGGTGGCACACGCTTGTAATCCCAGCATTTGGGAGGCTGAGACTGGAGGATCCAGGTTCACGGCCCACCTCAGCTACCTAGTGAGGCATTCAGCAACATAGTGAGACCCTGTTTCAAAATAAAGAATAAAAAAAAATAGGGCTGGGGGTATAGCTCGGAGGTAGAATGCCCCTGAGTTCAACCCCCAGTACCACACACACACACACACACACACACACAAAAGAACTCTATCTCCTAGATCCTGCTAGAATGTTTACTTTGCAGCACAGGCAAGATAGAGCACCTGTGGAAGGGTTGCCAAATTTAACAAATAAAAAGACAGGATGACCAGTTAAATGTAAAAGTCAATAAGCAAATACTTTGTGTAAGTATGCCTGGAATAGTGAGTGTGTGTGTGTGTGTGTGTGTGTGTGTGTTACCGGGGAATGATCCCAGAGGCATTCTATCTCTGAGCTACACCCTTAGTCCTTTTAATTTTTTACTTTGATACAGGGTCTCAAGTTATTGCACACTGGCCTCAAACCTGTAATCCTCCTGCTTCAGCCTCTCAAGAACTGGAATTACAGGTTTGCACTATGCCTCACAGGACATTATACTAAAAAAATTGTCCATTGTTTACCTAGCATTCATATTTAACCTAGCATCCTGTTTTATATCACTCTACCCTGATAGTATTGGGGATCAAACGCAAGGCCTTGTGTGTGTTAGGCAAGTGATCTAACACTAAGATCGCACTATTGTACTGATTTTGAACTCTATAGTGACATTATTTCAATAATGCTACCTACATGGGACCATATGGTATATGACCTAGGTTTGCCTTTTCACTCACCATTGGTCCCTGGCAGTCCATGCAAGTTCTTGTGTATCCAGTTTGTTGATGTGTCTTGTCTATTACTGATTGGGATGTGGGAGCAGCTGCAATTAGTATCTTATTGGTAACGATGGCTTTCTTCCAGTCTTTTTCTGTTCTGTAAACATTGAGTTCCCTACTATGTGCCAGGCCGACACTAAAGATAAAGAATTAGGTTTGCTCCTCAGACTCTGATGACCTTGAAGTCAGGTGAAAGAATCTGATGCCCAAGGATTCATTTACAGATAACACAGGAAACAGTGATACTTCAAGATTTTCTGTAGAAGGATCTAAATTTCGGTGGGAGATTTAGAGCCTTCATGTGAGTGATAGCTGGGGAAAACAACCAGTGGCTCATTTTGGAGTATTGCCTACGTAGCTGTTTATAAAAGTGTGATCCAACTTTAATGCCCACATGAAACTGGGGAGTGGGAGAACAGAATCAATAGAGTAGAACTGCACTAGAAATAAGTCACAGCCATGTGTGACTATAGTCCAACATCTGTAGTACAAACTATTTTGGAGGCCCAGGCAGGAGGATTGCTTGAGCCCAGAAGTTCAAGGCCAACCTGGGCAACAGAGGGATGATAAAAGATAAAAGGTGGCGAGCTGGAGTAAGGACCAGGCTGTCAACACTCCCAGACTTCTAGGTCAAGACTGATCAGGGATTCCAAAGAGGGATTGAAGATGGACCATCAGAAGAGTTGCCAGGATATACAGGCTAGCCTCCTGAAAGCAGCAAAGTGGAGACCAGCCCTAGCACAGCAGTGGTGGGGTGTTGAGGATAGAAGCAGAACACTAGCGACCAGCAGGAGAGAAGCAGAGCAGCAGCTACCAGGGAAGAGAAGAGCAGCAGTGGTAGCAAGCAATGCTTGCAGAGCCCTGACACCAGCAAAGCAGAGAAACAACAATATCGATCTGATGGTGCTTTCCTGGGCAGCAGCTGCAGCCAAGGGCCAGTGTGAGCACCCTTTCAAGACCCCTCCCCGGTGCAGAGCCCTGTTGCCCTTCCCTGTCTCCTATTAAACACTGTAACCTGATTCTTTTGTCTCCTAAGCTAAATTCTTTTGGCTCTTGGAAACAAGAGTGAAGCTAAGATATGGGTTCAAGACTGAGACTTCCCAACCTATAGCAGTCCCTATTTCAAGAAGACTGTGTCTCAAAAAAAAAAAAAAGGAAGAAGAAATCTCAGGCCCTGCTTTCCGAAGTGTGAGGGCTCCCCTCAGACTCGAGATGCCCTGCTTTGTTGCATTGTTGAGGTGGGGAGCACTGGCCACCCCTCTTTCTGTTCTGTGAGAATTTAAAATGCCTGACCAGAGGCAGAGCTAAAACTCCTCTCCTTTCTGTTTGTGGAGGTAAATGAGTATTCCAGTAATCTCAGTAGCCTAGAATGTTCTGGGATATGGATCCCGAGGTTGGGTGGAAAGGGCTAAGTAACCAAGCAGAGAAAGAGAAAAGTGGTGCACATACTAAGAAATGAGAAATCTGATAGTCTGGAGCAGGCTGGAGAAGTCTTTGGGACCCTGCCTTTACCACAAAGGGGCTTTAGAAACATTTTCCTCCATGCTAAGCAATGGAAGAATGTTTTGTCTGCCCTATCTCGTTCTTTCCCTTCTCATCCACATGGGCATCTGGGATTTGATGCCACAGGCAACCAGGCATCTGGGATTTGATCTTCCGCTGGAAAGACTGGTCCTCTGGATCTACTTTACTTTCAGCCTCTTTGGAGCCCTCTTCCTTTCAGTGGGGCTAACTTGAACTGTGGAAGCAGTCCACAGACCCATGGTGTTGCTCTGTTTACCACCCACTGAAACAGTCAACCACCTACCCATGCTGACAGGAAAGCATGTATTCATGTAGTGGTTTACTGGTTCTAATAGCCAAGAATAACAAATCTTCCTGAGTGCCAAAGAAAACAAATTTGAATGAGAATGTATATGGGAATGTGTAAACGAAGCAAAGATGGATAACAGGGAGTTTACTGTGGAGCTGATGAAATGTAAGCTTCTGCTGCTCACCTGGGAAAGGGCCTGTTAAGACCAGGGAGAAACTTTAGCAATGTATTCATGTGCTTGTGTTTGTAAAATTGGCAAAAGGGAAATGCACTCCTGCCATTTACTTAGAAGAAAGGTAGAATAATCACAATCTTAAAATTTTAAAGGTTCTTGGAAGAGTTGTTTAAAAAGTTGTTTACTATGTTGTCTGAGCAAGACACTTAGTCACTCTACAGTTCACTGTGCCCATTTATAAATGAGGTTAGCAGTTTCCTCATTTATTGAGAGAACTTTGTGTCATATACTCTGTTCTGAACTATATACATGGAGTCTTTCACTTGATTTACCAATTAGCCTATGAAGTAGAAACCTTAATCATTTTCAATTTACATAGGAAGAAAAAAGTCAAAGGCAGTGTAATTAAGTCACACAATTAGTAGAAGAGCTGCCAATCAAATAAAAAAATGAATCTGAATCCAGAGACACATCTCTGAACCTACCAGCAATATTGGGGGTTCCTGTTTTCAACAGAGTTAATTCAATTCCAAGCAATTTAACACAAGTATCTCCCGAGTGCCTACTTTGTGCAAGGACATCCTTATGAAAATCAAGAGCTATATGAGATAATTTACAGCAAAGTGCTTTGGAGAAATCCTAGAGTTTTTAGAGGTTAAAAAAAAAAAAAAAAGATAGCCAGATAAGCAGTAAAGGATTTCTAACTTATCAAATCTTTAAAATTTTATAGAAGACCTAAACAATTTTCTGTTAGAAAAAAATATTTGTGTATGTGCATGTGTTTGTGTATAATTGAAGCCATTAGATTTCCCTGACAAGTGTAATGTAGTGTGAGAGTGTTAGGTAAGTCATTAGTGTTAGGTCATCTTGGAAACCAAATTCTGACTTAGTCTATCATATTGTGATTTTCTCTCTGGCCCAGGGGGTTCTATGCATGTCTTTGCTCTTCCCACTGCATACTGAAACTATTTCTTACCACCTTCCTGGTCCATAAGGTCTTCCAAGCTAAGTTCTACTGGTCACCTGCACATATCCTGCATTTAATGTAGGTGGCACCTAGCATACAGGTTTTCCTGAAATTTCTGAATATCTGAGGGGGATAGAAATGTACCCCCCCCCCATCCTCACCTAGTCCTGGGGATCAAAAACAGGACCTCCCACATGCTAGGCAAATGCCCTATCACTGAGCTACAATCCCAGCACAGAGAATATTTTTTTTTGGTACTGGGAACTGAACTCAAGGGCATTCTACCTCGGAGTGACACCTGAACTCCATTTTATTTTTTATTTTGAAACAGGTCTCACTAAGTTGCTGAGGCTGACCTCAAACCTACAATCCCATCTCAGCCTCCCAAGTACTGAGATTTCAGGCATGCACTACTAGGCCCAGCAAAACGTATTTTTTAATAATTATCCTTTCACCAAAAGCTTATGAAGGGACTAAGTAGTAAGACATCAACATAGCATTGTTGTTGCTTTGAGACAGAACTTGAATGCCAGATAAAACTGGAATGCCAGGAAGCAGTCTGATTAGGGAAGTCAAGTTCCACAGTGGATAGTCTAAGTCATGGTCTGTATTTGATCATATATGCTCTTTCACTGTCCAAGTCACCTCCAAGCATGGGCTCAAATTACCTCAAGTGTTGACTAATTCAAGAACTATTTGGACTGTGTATGTCTTAACCCTCTATCTTTCTTCCTCATATTCATCTGGCCCACACATTCCAGAATGTTCTATGAATGGATTAATCTCATATTTCTCAGTAAAAAAAAATTCCATGGCTCTCCCCGGCTTACTAAATAAAACTCCACCCTTGGTTTTCATCATATACCATCCAGATTCAACTTATACTTTATTTCTGACCCATGCTGACCTCAAACCACAATAAAAAATGTCCACAGCACCCACACAAATCCTATACTTTTCCTGGCCCTAGTTCTTGTTCTTTCCTGTCTGAAGCTTACTTGATTCTCTGTATATATTTTCATAAAAGCTTAATTTGAATTTCTATCTTCTTTATGAGCCTCCTTCTACCTTATCACTTCTGCCCGGTTGCCCTCTCAATCTTATGTAGATATTCTGTTAACATGCACTACAACTGTGTCTTAGCTCCTTTATTAAATATGGCCTGGAGTTGGGTGTGGTGGTGCATGCTTGTAATCCCAGTATTTAGGAGGCTGAGACAGGAAGATCGCAGGTTCATGGCCAGCCTCAGCAACTTAGTGAGGCCCTCCAAAACTTAGTGAGACCCCGTTTCAAAATAAAAGAATAAAATAGGACTGGGAGTATAGCTTGGAGGTAGAATGCCTCAGGGTTCCATCCCTAGTACCATACACACACACACACACACACACACACACACACACACACACACACAGCCCTGGGTGGCAGAATCACATTTTAAACTTTATAGTAGATGCACATCCTGTTCCCTGGCACCCCTGCAGAGCCCAACAGTTCCATACATATAGAATGCATTCAAAAAAGAAAATACTTGTAGCTATAGATGCATGTTTTGTTTTCTGTATATACTGACTTGTGTTTAACAAAATATTCTGCACATATTTTTTTCTGAAAAGATGAGGGGATGAAGTAATGATCATTAATAACAGGATTTCCTTAAAAAGTGCTTAATTTTGAATATTACTTTAAATCTACTTTCCTATAGCATAAACAATGCTTAGTTTACAAAACCATTAATAATTTAAGAAATATACTTTGGGTTTGCATGGGGGTATACTAGGGATTGAATCCAAGAGTGCTCTACTCTGAGCTATATCTCCAAACCTATTTTATTTTAAATTTTGAAATGGAGTCTTGCTAAGCTACTATGCACTGGCCTTGAACTTGCAATCCTCATGTCTCAGCTTCCAAGTAAAAAGAAACAAACACCATTTTCAGAAAAAGAGGTGGCAGTTCAGAAAGGGTAGATTTTATTTTATCAGTGTAGTGATTAACAATGTTTAAAAAGAGAAGCAATTCCAAAAAAGGAAGCTAACTCTGATTAAAAAATATATACTCAAAGTTATTATGAATGAGGTTTAAAGAAACCCTGAAAATCATTCTTTGATCAGACTGGCTTCTCAAAAAGAAAAAGCAAGCCCAAAATTTCAAAATTCCAAATAATCACAGCCCTTAATAGTAGTCCAGAAGTGGAGATGCACCCTAAATCCCAGCTTAGGAGTCATTTCCCAAATACTCATTTCACTGTGATTTACATCAGAGAAGTGCTGAGGCTATAGCAAAGAGAAAGAATAGAGAGGAGGGCATCCTCTCTCACTTCTCCTCCTCACACCTTTGCCCTATAATCAGGAAAAACCTCAGTGGAATTACCCAAGCCCCTACGAGAGGGATCCAGTGAACCAGAAAAACGTACAAAAATCAAGACAATGCAGATCCAAAACAAGACTGGTTCTGAAAATTCACTGATGGTCTTTCTGGCACTAGTCAAACAAAGTAGTAGGTCTTCTTGTGACATTTCTCAACAGAGCAGCTCTTTCGGTTCCATTGAAGACTCTACCCCAATCCGGAAGCCAATCATGCTACCAGCATGGAGTGCAGGTCCCAGCCTGGAAGAGCTAAGCCCTTCGATGTAATCTGTGATTCATTTGGAACTGAACAGCCCACAAGGAACCACTCAACACTGACTGCAGGTGCACACTGAACACCACGCCAGAATATCAAGGGTGGGTGCTACTCCTGAAGCAGGCTGCGAGAGATCAGCATCCTCATCACTTCATTGCTACCTGCAAGAGGGAGAAAGAAGAAAGGATTTAGCAGCAGCAGGGTAGTCATGGATTTAAACTAGAATTTTTGCTTTTATCCCTGAGAGGGATGGGATTATCAGATTTCTCACTATAGAGTACAGAAAAATGACAGGAAATGAGAAATGTTTACTTTTTTATAAGACTTCTGATGATGAAATACTTGCATTAAATATAAAAAGAATAAAAAATAAATAGTATAGCCCTAATTTTTAAAAAATATACCTACAAAAGCATAGAAAAGAATCCAAAAGTACATATATGAAATATCAATTTTGGTTGTAACAACATGAGTAATCTTTTCCTTTTCCTTGTCATATATTTTATAAATTTTCAACAATACATAGTCCTTTGGAATCAGAAAAATAAACTTTAAAAGAAAACATTTTCCCTGAAAGGAGGGGATCCATTGTTTGCTTCACTTTTAGTAGTGGCTTTTAATGCAAAGAGAACTATAAATTCCTTTGAGGAATGAGTATTCATACAATCTCAAAGCCAAATCTAAAATTTCAGATTTAATAGCCCATGATGAAGTAATATGGTGACAAGCACCCCAATTTTTCTACAAGTGGGTGGTGTGTGACCTGAAATATAGTTGGCTGCAAGTCTCAGGCCCAAGCTAGACCCAATGGGTAGAAACTCTGGGCGTGGGGTCCAGCAATCTATATTAACATGCCCTCCAGGGGATTCCGATGCCCACTCAGGACTGAGAAGGATCCTCTGAAGGAGAAAGGGAGACCAATGCTCACCGGCTTCTCTAACATCCCCATTAAAGTAGCCCCATGTCACTTTACTGAAAAGTCCTTTCGAAAAGCCTTTGCCGCACCTGCTTTTCCTACAGTGTGAGAGCCCCAGCTACTTACACTAGCTAGAACAAGAGTCCTGGCACTTCAAGACCATGTACCAGCTATAGAGTGGAGAAGGCCATGCTCTGAGGAGGACTCCATTGCCTAACACATTCCCAAGACAGAATGTTTATTGCTACCAAGAAGATACCCATATACTAGCAATTTATTTTACTGAAAAATCCACTAGCAATTTTGATACATCTTTCAGATCATGTAATAATCAATTTGTAGAGCTGTTGGTAATCGGACTAGCTCATATTTGCCTTGTAAATTACTGTATAGAAGTTCTGGGATTCCTGGGGAGTAGGTCCTTTATAACAGTAAAGAATAGCCACTACTATTGTTTTCAACAGAATTTCTCATATTATATCTCTGAATCTTCTCTCAAATGCTTTTTTTCAAAGCAGAAGTGGAGTGATTTGACGCTTTACCCATGGGGCTGAAGTAGTCTGCTGGTTCCCAGGCTAGTGCTCTTTATAATGTAGCAACAGGCCAATTTGCGAGCAGGGTTGAGGAAAGGAAGAAGCCAAAAGCAGACAGGGCCTGATGGGATCCTGAGAGCTAGCTAGGATAGATACAGAGTGGCTGGAAAGCACTGATCCTGTAACTATTTACCTTCTAGAATTTGGTGGACCCTGGAGTCCCGCATATACTGCTGAACAGCATAATCCTTCAGGTAGCCGTAGCCCCCATGCATCTGTAAAGCCTGGTTGCAGATCTGCAGGGGGACCAGGATATGATGTCTTTGATTACAGGAAGACTGTGGAATAAGTGGATTCCCTCCCCATTCCAGTCCCCAATCTGGCAGCCTAAGGTAAACTAATGAGAGAAAGAATAACCTAGAGATGAACACCCAAGCCTAAAGAGGGGGTCCATACTTCATATGGTCAGAGACAACAGAAGAAGTCCGCCTACTGAGATTGTCAGTTCCCACCAGGCAGATAATTCATAAACCTCTGCCCTTCTCATTTATTACTGTGAGGCGTGAAACTGCCCACAACCACTGACTGCATTACATGAAGTTCAGGTAGCATCTAGTGGCAATGAGGCCTCAGTGCAGAAGTGACTTTGCTTCTGATAATGTAAGCATGGCTGTCATTGCTAAATTTGGGCTAGAGGCACTGGGCTACTCTGAACTTTCCAAAGGTAGTGTCTCGTCTAGAACAGTGCCAAACAATAGTGCCACAACAAATGTGTAATAGCATACAGAAGGCTAAAACGCCAGCTGTGAGAGTCTCTGTGCAGGCCTCTCCTGAGTTAATTTATGGCCTTAAGCCCCAAGGTGATCTCTGCAGCATCCCAGGAGGGCTAGGTTCCAGAGTTGACTAGTAGTTAGTAGCTACTAGTAGCCTAGTAACTGCTCCCTGTCCCATCCCAGGAGGCCAGATAGCTTATCACTTACAGCAAAGCATTCGTCTGTAGCAAAGAGTTTGGCCATGGAGCACAGGGCTACTGCATCTTCCCGATCCTCCTGCAGAGCCACTGCTGCAGTGCGGATAATCAACCGTGAGGCAACCAGCCTTGTCGCCATATCTGCCAATTTGAATTGCAGGTACTACAACAATAGGGGAGAAGAGAACCAGGCAAGACAGAGAGACTCAGACGGTCTCCTGCTCTGGGACCCTTTATAAGACATCTCTAATGATAAGACCTTTTCTAATCAATGCTTCAAAGATTCATGTTTCCTTTACAGAGAAAGCTCAACTGCTTTCTAAGTTCTAAGTCCATTTCGTTTGTCCTGCACTTTGATATTACTGACTTCTGAACAGTCAGTAGAAATAAAGCCCAAGTTCTGGCTCAGATGGTGGCAGGCTTCACAAAGGACATCATGGCCTCCCTCTCCTAGAGAGGGTGAGTCCTAGAGCAGGTCTAAAAAGTGGTAAGGAAATGAAGAGACACCTGTAGCCTTACCTGGCTACTGGCCAAAGGTGCTCCAAACTGCTTCCGGACGTTGAGATAGTCTCGGGTGAGTATGACTGAAGCATGAGCAGCCCCCAGAGAACACGAAGCTAGAAAGGAAGAGAGACAACGATTCAACTGAGTCCAAAGGACAGTGCTGCTGGCCCCAGCCCAGTCCCTCCCTGCTCCACTCTGTTTTGTCCTCACCAACGTTGATCCGCCCTCCGTTCAGTCCTTTCATGGCAATGAGGAAGCCCTGCCCCTCACTCCCAATTCTGTTGGCCACAGGTACAGCACAGTCTTCAAAGATCACGGCACGGGTTGGCTGGGAGTTCCACCCCACCTGGCAAAAATCAGGGACTGGGTGGCTGCCCAATAATCCACCACACAGGATGGACTTCCCTGTAGACAGAAGCCTGTGAAGTATGGAGTCCAGCACCCTGGGACTTAGACCCATGATAATGTAAGGCGAGGAAAAAGAAAAATTTCAGATTTAAAGGCTTATCAACACTCACAAATATGCTTATTTCAGCAAAACATTTTTTAACAAATTAAGAGAATTTTTTGGTGGTACTGAGGATGGAACCCAGGGGCATTCTATCTCTGAGCTATACCCCCAGCCCTATTTTTATTATTTTATTCTGAAACAGGGTCTCACTAAATTGTGGAGGGCCTCACTAAGTTGCAGAGGCTGGAGGCGAACCTATGATCCTTCTGTCTCAGCCTCCCAAGTACTGGGATTACAAGCGTGTGCCACCACACCTGGCTAGAGAATCTACTTTCTAATGTCTACCTTACTACCCTAACCTAAACACAAACACTTCTCATAACTTCTTGTAGGAATGGGACAGGACCTGTCCTCGTTTTGGTGCTCTGTGAGTACAGTCCTTTACAAAAATAGAGAGAAGGTAAACTTGATTTGGAGAAGTTGAATTTACTTCTAAAGGCCTTAACAAAATCCATACTTTTTTAAAAGTTTAGTTGTTCCTAAAAGATGCTATAATTAGAGAGGTGAACAGCATACACTGTATTGGCAACCCCCAGTCTCACATTTAGCTACAAAGTATAACAACGTGCTGAGGTCAGCTCATGACAGTGGATTACATATCTCTTTTCCTAACTTGGCATTCCATAGTATCACGATGATAGCTTGAAATTAGCCGTGATGAGAATATTTATGCCATAGAAATTGGCAAACACTACAAATATAACAATTTTGTGTGTGTGTGTGCGGGTGGGGGGGGGGTGAGGGGGTATGTGTGTGTGTTACTGGGGATTGAACCCAGAGACATTTTACTTCTGAGCAACAACTTCAACCTTTTTTATATTTGTGTTTTGAAACAGGGTTTTGCTAGGTTGCTGAGAGTCTTGCTAAGTTGCTGAGGTTTTCCTCAAACCTGTGATCTTCTGTCTCAGTTCCCCTAAATACTATGATTATAGATGTATGTCACCATACCCAGCTGTGATTTTTGTGTGTGTGTGTGAACCCAGGGGCATTCTACCTCTGAGGTATACCCCCAGTCCTTTTTATTTATTTATTTTATTTTGGGTCTTGTTAAGTAGTTGAGGCTGGCCTCAGAACTGCAATCCTCCTGTCTCAGTCTCCTACATATTGGGATAACAGGCATGGGCCACCATGCCCAGGTATGAGGTGATTTTTGTTTTTCCAGAGAACTGGTTTGCCAGGATATCACTATATATGACAGTTGTAAGTCCAGAGAAAATTTTAAATACTTGAGATCTAGTCCATGTCATGCAACTAGCTAGCTACATTTTTCATCTTTGGAAAAAATTCCTTCTTTGTGGCCTTCTTTTTCCCTGTATAAAATATAGAAGCTGGACCAGAAAGTCAATACAACCTCTTTCCTCAAACCAAATCTCAATCAGATGTTTTATATATAAATAGTTTAGGGCCCTCACTATTCCTTCCCTTTATCTGTGGGTATTTCAAAGTTTCAAAGAACTTTAAGGGTTAGTGATGCAGATTATGAAAACCATAAATTACATAAAATACCCTAGTTGCCTTCTAGCTCTGAAAACACTATTGCTTTTATCTCAATTCTTCAGATAAAAACATTCAACAGCCTCCTGAGCCCTCTGGCCACCTGAGTCACCACTGAGCTTGCTCTCTTGAAGCTCCTTTGAAACTTTCCAATACTGACCTGTGTACTTCATCTCCATGCACAGAATATAAACACTTGACAGCAAGAATGTAAGAGAAAGGCCAAGCATGGTAAAAATAAGTCTGTAATCCCAGCTACTCAGGAAGCTGAGGCAGGAGGATAGCAAGTTCAGGCCAGCTTTGGCAACTTAGTGAGACCTGAAAAAGTGCTGGAGATATAGGTCAGTTGTAAAGCACCCAATTCCCAGAAAGTTCTCACCTTAAAAGTGTTTAATTACTAAAGAACCAAATACAAATACCTGCTACCTCCATAGTTTTTGCCTTCTAACTCCTTACAGCGAGAATACCGCTAGCCAAAGAGATCAGAGTGCCATCTATCCTGGCCTATGAGGCTCTGGCCACCTCTCCAATGTCATCTCACATCACTTCCTTTCTTGTCCACTACATTCCAGCCATACCAGTTGTTTTTTTCCTTCGTCAAATAGGCTAATCTCATTCCCATCTCAGGCCTTTTGTATCTGCTATTGTTGCTGCCCAGGGTTCTTCTCAGAGACAGCTCCTTCTAATATTTCAGATCTCATCTCAAATGTCATGACCTCAGTCTGTCCCTGTGTAGAGAAGCTCCTCCTCAATCAGGGTCATGTCACTTTTATTTCTTAACACTTAGCACAAATGGAAGGTACCTCATTTGTATGATTGCTGCCTACTAAAATATAATTTCACAAGGGCAGAGCATGTCTGCCTTGCTCACTGCCATTAACTTAGAAGAGTTCCTGGCACACAGCGGGCATGTGCTAGTTGTCTGATAAATGAAGAGATGTCCTTCCAAATTTCCCTTATATTAAAAAATATACAAAGCAGAACTCATAAAAAATAAAATAAGCAGGGCGTGGCAGTACACACCTGTAATCCCAGTATTAGGGAGGCTAAGACAGGAGGATTGCAAGTTTGAGGCCAGCAACTTAGTGAAACCCTGTTTCAACATAAAATAATAAAAAAAGGTTGGGGATGTAGCTCTGTGGTAGTCCACCCCTGGGTTCAATTCCTAGTATCACAAGGGAAAAAAAGAAGAAATGAAAGAATGCTTAAAGGTGATATGTGTGTGTGTGTGTATGAAATGAAGAGAAAAATACACTTTCATTTTACTTATTGAATTTCTGTAATTTTTTCCAGGTACTAAATTTGTTAGTTTTGGTGTTCTGTCAACAACATAAACATTGAATAGATACAATCTATGTGAGTTTAAATATCATCATATATTCATAAGCAAAATTCCTGAATCAGTGTAAGTTGATTTTGTAATTTCATATTGCACAAATCAATCTGTGTCTTAAAATCAAAAACAGACATTCCGAGGATTGAGAAACCTTATAGCTACCTATCTTAAATATTAAGTATAACCTCTCTACATTATATGATTTATATAATAAAGCAGTATTTATTTTGTAATCCCAGAGCTAGGAGTGACTTATTTTTTATCCCCTAGGAGCTAGCATAAGGGTTTGCATATAGTAGGTAGCTTGCCTATGTTTGTTATGCTACAAAAGAAAAGGAACGATAAAACTCATACCTCCTTGGAGGTTATAAAGAGTCAGGAGAGATCATGCAGAAAAATATGGCAACCCTAGGACATGTGAGAAGGAAGTATATCTAGGGGTTATTTCATTACCTGACTTTTCTCCAAAAGTCCTAATGACACAGTTTCAATTGGAGGTAGATATTTGTTTTGATGATCTGGTCTAAGGATTCTGAATGGGTCCCACCCTTGTATGGTTACATTATCACAGGGCTCCTATTCATGGCCTGGATAAGGGATTTCTTAATCCTAGGAATAGCTTATTTTTCAAAGTACTCATAGAAATAATGTCAATACTCACAATCCCTTCTAAAAGTTTCACCTTTTTTTCCCCTTTGGTACTGGGAATTGAACCCAGTGGCATTCTACCTCTGAGCTACACCTCCCAACCCTTTTATTTTTTATTATGAAACAGGGTCTCACTAAGTAGCTGAGGCTGGTCTTGAACCTGCAATCCTCCTGTCTCAGCCTCCCAAGTACTGGGATTATAGGCATGAACCACCATGTCCAACTCTATTTTTTATTTAAAGAAAAGTGGTCCATATGTTTTTCATTCCTAAAATTTCTGGTCAATATCAGATCCTCTACATCTCTTTCCTGAGATGATAAAGCTAAATAAGAAATACATGTCAAAAGTGGAGGCAGGAGAGGTGAAAGAATTTAAATAACAGGCAGCTGTGCAACTTATGGCAAACACTGTCATGCTCCCCAGAAGCTTACTGTTTTTCTTAATAGTGCCTTATTCTATCTTATATGCCTATGTCAAAGATCTTAATAGAACCAACTGCTTCAAAGGCAGGTTGCCAAGTATATTAACTTATTTCATGAAATAGGGATGGGGTTTGTCTGGCAAGGGACAGAGCCTTGTAACTTTAATTGCTTTCTTTCCAATAGTCACTCACCTTTTTCTCCTTCTTGCCAAAGTTGAGGCCAGGAGTCCCCTTCTCAACAATTATGCAGGAGATGCCTTTGGGGCCTGGTCCTCCCGTCCGGCACATGACTACATAGATATCTGATTCACCACCCCCACTGATGAAGGCCTGTGCAGATAGAGAGGAGGATAACAGAGATCGGGGAATGCATGAGTTCTGAACCTAACAACTGAGAAATCACCAAGTCCTCCTGATAACAGGATACACTGATGTATGGCACAGATTCCGAGGGGCAAAAGTCAGCTGCATGACTGGACAATCGGGGATTTAAGAATATAAAAAGGAGAGAAGAAAATCAATGAAATTACCTGGACTTGGATCAGAAGAGATAAATGGTAAAAGTGAATAAAGGGGAATGGGTCAGAGGTTCTCTTCCCAACTATGGGAATATTAACTCACAGACTCAAGGAACCAGGAAATCTAAGCAAGAAGGTGGGAAAAACCTAAGTTGCTCTGAGAGGACAGCAGCCAGTACCTTGGAACCATTGAGGACATAATGATCTCCTTGTCGTTTAGCTGAGGTCAAGAGGGATGCGGCATCACTCCCACTTCCTGAGGCAGGGATCAAAAGGGGGATGAGAAATTCGGTGAGGTTAAGAGAGTTCAGCATGGCCCTACCTCCTAGGAAATCTTCCTGAGAGAGAAAGAGCTCAATGTGTGCTGTGTTAAAGTCCAGACAGCCAAAAGAATTCTCAGTACTTGGTGAAAACTGCTTGCACTGCAGACCACTGTCCCTCTTCCAATATACTAGCTTGCAGTCAGCCTCTTGGGAGTAGGTTCTGATCTACAGCCAGAAGGAACTCTGACCTAAAAGCCTCTAGGTCCTGTCACCAGGTTATAGGACTCTTATTACCACATGACCAAACTGCTTGGTAAACAGTATTAATGGGCAGTACATGAATTCTCTCTCTCTCTCCCTGCTAGATTTCGCCTGTAGGATGGCAAACCTACCTGGTTCAGTGAGGCAGTAGGAAGCAAACTTCTCCATGGTACAGAGGGGTGGGCAATATTTGTGTCTCTGTTCCTCATTTCCAAAGCTATCAATCATCCAGGCACACATGCTAATTGGTATATAGGAAAAGACATGGCAGAAATAAAAGACAGGGCAAAAAAAAAAAAAGGCAATGGGGTAGGAAGAACAAAGGGCAGCAAAGCAGAGTGAAGCAAAAGAGAGAGTAGGAAGGGATAAATCACAATTGAGAAGATTCAACCTTAAAGGATATGACTGGGTTAAAACATATTTGTGGAATATATACTACACAGAGATACCCAGGGCCAAGGTATTTCTCACCTGGATGTTTATATTATTTCTAATTAGATTAAATGAGCACCTAAAAATCAGAGTTATATATACTTCCCACTACATTCTCAAATTACTAGATTGGCATTAGGAAAAGGGTGACAGGACACTGGCTACTCTAATTGGAGAAGCCAGTTGGATTTGGGGAAAGGCTGGCAGATCTGATTCTCTAAGCAATGCAAAAGATAAGAGAATCAAGTCCAACAGTCAGCAGCAGACCTAGCGTGTACTACTAACAGTCTGGTTCCTAAAGGGCAACCCACCCAACATGATCAATCTTCCTTATGAATCTGCTTTCCCAGCTGGGGCACTCACTTGTGGATGCTTATGTAGGCTGTGGTGCTGGTACAGCCTGTAGCCAAGGCTTCAAAGATGACAGAGGTATCAAGCCGAGATAGTCCAGAACCTCCAACATCTGTTCGGACGTAGACCCCTCCAAAGCCTAGCTGGGCTGCCTTCCGCATCACATCCACAGGGAACAGCTCCTACACACACAAAGCCAGGTCATCAGTAACTGATTCAGAGATGGAATCTCCTGTAGAGGGTACAGTGAGGGGATTGGGACATTTGCATTTGTGAATAGAGGGCTTCTCTGAATATGCTTTCGTCATTTTACAGTGGTACCAGTTAACATGTGTTCTCTAAGGATTTTTGTGGGGGGCATTAGGTTTTGTTTTTAAAAAATTTATCTATAGAACTGTCTTGGTTTTAGGTTCATCCAAATCTGCTCAGTTAAAAAGAAAAAAGGTATCTACAAGATCATCAGGATGCTTTCTATGAAATAAATCACCCATTACTAGTCCTTTTACTTGCAAGACTAGTTGGTAAGAGCAGAACAGAGCTGAGCAATTAGGATTACAAAGAGATGAAGCTGAGGATCACTGCATGTGGCATTCATTGAAACATCTAGCAATAAGGAAAACTTCTACCTTCTGGTCCCACTCTGCCATATTTGGAGCCATCTCCCGGGCAGCAAAGTCAAAGGCCACTTTTTGAAATTCTTTCTGCTCCTCATTTAGTCCAATGGAAGCTGTGGGCAGGATTGCACATATTCAATTCTAGGCCAGGAGTGAAGAAGAGTACCACCAATAAGAAGCACCATGAGGTTGAGACAGTGGAGCCACTATAACGTTTGCCATACACAGTACAGCTTTTAACTGTAAGATAATGGTATCATCTACCATTAATTAGTTGCTCAGATGGAGAAGGGACAGCTCTTAACACATACCCAGATCAATTGAGGACAGTAGATAGCAACTTCCCAGACATCTCTTAACTTAGCCACTTAGTAAAATACAGTTGAAATCCTAAAACAGGTAGAGGTCACAGTGAAAGAAATGAGGCACAACCAGAATGCAAACAGGAATTGGGGTGGGAAGAACTGACTGATCAAATAAATATCACCATTTTCTTTCCTCCTTTACTCCTAAGTGGATTGAATGACTTCATTTACCTAATACCTATTTATTTTTTAAAAATTGTCTTTATCTCTTCCTCCTTATAAAACCTTTAAAATCTTCCTCCTTATAAAATCTTTAAAGAAATGAAGGGCAGTGGATACAGCTCAGTGATAGAACACTGCCTAGCATGTTTGAGGCCTTGGTATGTGTGTTGGGGAGCTACATAGTAAACTTATTGCTTAAAAAGAAAAAAAGAATATTTATTGAGCATTTACTATGTAGCACTGCAGGGGTTACAAAGATATAAGTATATGGTTCATTCACAAAAAGAATTAAGTATTGGTAATACTCCATACATCTTATACCAAAAGAAGTGCTACAGAATCTTAATCCTAGCAAGAGCTCAGTAAGTAAATATTAATAATTCTTCATCTTCTTATTGGACAGAGCAAATGGCTACTTTCTAAGTAGTTGAAGCAACCAAAGGTTGGAGAAATATATTTGAATTGCATTCTAAGTAAATAACAGGAAATAGTTTTATATAAACCATACATATAACTAAAACAATTATACATCCTTTTTAGACAAATAACATGATCAACAGGAGAGGATTACTTGGAGAAAAAAGTGAAAACATCAAGTTAAAAAGTTAATACAAAGGAAAGCATAGCAACTAAGTAAATCAGCTAAATTCCCAGAAAAAAAAAAAAATGCTATAAAAGCAAACAAAACAACCGGCCTCATGAACTTTGCCAGAGTTACTGGTAGAATTCAAGGCATCAACACCCACATACACTGCATAGAAAACAGACCAAAGGAGTTGAAGAGAGACTACAATTTAACAACTCAAATGTAATCAAAAGGCAAAACCTCACAAACCTTTGACTAACACAAGCATCTTTAAAAGCATCCAAAGTAGAAAACTAAATAGAGAATCAATAGTTCTGTGAATTCTGGTGTTCTAGGAATGCTTGAAAGTTGCCACAGACTGTAGTAAGAGAACTAGACCAGGAAATAGGCTTTTGAGCTCTGGTTCTAAGATGATTATCTATACAACTTTCAGTAACTCAGGGACCTCTCTAAATCTAAGTAACTCCATTGTAAAATGAGGAGGTTGCATTAGACATTGGGCAAATTTCCTCACCTATGCAATGAAGAAATATGTAGCAAATATATGTAATATATATCATAAATTTATTTTTGGAGGTGGTACTGGGGATTGAATCCAAGGATGCCACTCAGTGGCATCTTTCCAAAGGAACTGAAATCAGAATAGTATAATAGTTTAGTGATACTCACATATCTATGTTTATAGCAGCACAATTCACAATCATCAAACTATGGAACCAGCCTAGGTGTCTGTGAACAGAAGAATGGGCTACAAACCTGTGGTATATACACACAACGGAATTTTACTCAGCCATAAAGAACAAAATTATGTTATTTGCAGGAAAATGTACAGAACTAGAGAATATTATGCTGAGATTAGCCAGTCTCAGAAAGTGAAGGGTCATGTTTCCTCTCATATATAGAAGCTAGAAAGAAATCAGGAAACTTTTAAAAGAGACTTCAAATAATGAGAGATACCAGCAGAATAGTGCAATGAGATTTGGAGAGGGAGACTTGATAAAGGAATCAGTTCAAACAATCCTATGTACATTTGTGAAGCTATCAATACCAATTTTCATATTATGAATGGGGAAGGGGAGGGAGAAGGGTGGGATCCAGAGGGAAATGCACTGAATGTGATTACAATGCACTAATACAAGTATATTAAAAATATTAAAAAGAGAGCGTGGATGGGGGTGGGCGTGGCACCCTAATGCACATGATGTACTTTCACAAATATATCAAAGTCAATCACTAAACTGAACTTGAGAAGGAGGGAGGGCGAGGGAGTCGGGTGGGAATTGGGGAAGAGGTTAAATGAGAAATGTGTGCATATACACCTTTATTAGCTTGTACCTAACAACGATGTATGATTACAATGCACCAATTAATTTTAAAAAATCAGAAAAAACTCAAAATGAAAAAAAAAATTAAACATTTCCTTATAGGAAACAGACCAAATAATGTTACGTGTTTATATGAATGTATCATTATGAATCTCACTATGAGGTATAATTGCAATGCACCAATAATAAAATTAAAAAAAATTTAACGTTAGAATATGCAATAAGACAATATATAGTGTTTAGTTATAAACTAAGTTTAAGGTTTAGGTACTAGGTTTTTTTTTTTAATTCAGTGCTGGGAATCAAATCTGGGCCTCAAATATGCTAGGCAAGTGCTCTAGCTTGATATACAATTTCCTCCCACTTGGCTAAAGATAACTTCTTTAAAAAAAAGTGAAAAAGGGTTGGGTATGTAACTCAGTGGTAGAGCACTTGCCTAGCCTGATGCCCTGGGTTTGAACCCAATAAGAAGGGGGAGGGGATTGTGAAAAAACAGCTCAAAAGCTGAAGTCACAACACCGCCTGATGGAAATACTCATATTTAGCTTCTCTGTTGCCAAGATAATTCTTATCGGCTTTGTTATCAACCAGGTGAACCTGTTTACCAAATTCTAAGTGCCAGAAAAGGGCAGCACTTTTTGAAGGAGTTTTAGAACTGGAAAAAAATATTCTATACCTTAGTGTACTTTATAGATCGGCTGTTAACCTAAGGGATCCATTCTGCCACAAAGAAAACTCTCATTTATTAAAATAAGTAAAAACTATTTCATAAGAAAAAAGTGGGTAGGTGATTAACAGAGAAGACACAAATTGGCGGGTATCCCTTAGTCTGCTCCTTAGGTGGCAACCAGTCCCAGTTAGTTTGCTGCCTGCTGCCTAAAGACATTCAGTTTGTAGTCTCTGGAAGAGTTTCCCCATTGCAATGAGTTACTTTTCCTGAAAAGGTTTCAACAGTACGAGTGTTTTACACTAACAGGTGTTAAGATAATCAACATCCGAGCTTGTATTCCTGGAGCTTTTGTTTACTTATCAGTACCAGCACCCGACTTCTTACTTTCTATTTTTAGAACCTATTGTATTAATAAAACGAAAGAAAAAGCCACAAGTTCCTCCACCTCTCTAAGCATCCAGGGTGACCTAGAGGGTGTAAGGTGACACGACCGCGCAGGGAGTAGGGTCGGCGTCACGGACTGAGCAGGGAGTTGGTCCCAGCTGTCCCGGGTGCTGTGATAGCGAGAAGGCCGGGGCAGGATGGCAGCACTAAAACAGGGATCGGAGTGTGGGAGTGGGGCGGAGTGCAGAGCAGGTCTGGGAGTGACAGGACCCAGCGAGAAGCAGAAACAGGTGCTCGGAGCGGATACCCGCTCGGGTCCAAACACCTGTGTCCAGTTCTCCCCTCGCCCAGGGTGAGCCTTACGATCGATGCAGGAGGTCAACTTTCGGCGGCCGGTGTGGGCAGGATAGCAAAGACCGCCGCGTAAGCAGCCGAGGAGCACTCCGAAGCGCCGGCAACCGTGCAACATCGCCTTGTCTCCAAGCCCTCAACAGCCCGCGTGCCACGAACGCCGCCGTGCTTTGTAGGGCCCGACCTGCGGTCCACTGCACCCTGGGAGTTGTAGTCCCCTGGTCGCCCTTGCGGCCTGGGCGTCCGGCAGGTTGTCGCGGCGTCCGGACTACGACTCCCAGAAACGCGCGAGGCGCTGGCGCAACTGAGATGCCCGGTGCTGCGGGGTCGCGTCTGCGGAGTGTGACTCTCGCGGGGTGGGGGAACTGTGACTTGGCTGAAACTGGGGTCGACTGAGGAAAGTTTAGGGGGAGACTTTGGGAGCTGGAAGCGGCACTGATAACGGAGAGGACGATTTAAGGACCTTAAGCACAGTCTTCCGCTTTTCGCAAGTTCAAGACCTTTTGGGTTTCCTCGCTTTTTCTCTATCTCGGTCTACTCAGGTTTTTGAGGGCTGTCGAACTCCTTTTTGTGTATCGCAATTGGTTCCAGAACGCTCCGCCCCTTTCCCCCTGCGGAGACCATGCCGCGACCCCGGAAGAGGCAGGCTGGGGCTGCTGACCCAGGTGAGCTGCACAGAGGCTGCTAAGAGGCAGATCCATAAAAAACGTCTTGCTAGGGCCTGCTTAATACTGTTCATTTTCTACTCCGTGCTTGTGGAGAGAAACCTTTATATGTTATTCCATCATTCCTCATCACCCTCCATCTTTACTTCCCGCCAAGATTCTACCCAGTGTTCCTTCCGCTTGCTGGTAATTCAAGCTGCAACTGTTCAAACACTAAGGGTATTTGTGATATAAGGTGGCAAGTACTGGGATAAATATAGTTCCTTTGGGACAACGTGGATGGAACTGTAGATCATTGGATTAGGTGAAGTAAGCAGAGGCAGAGAGTACAATGAGCTCATGCATATGTGAAATCTAAAACAATGATCTAATAGAATAGTAGTTACCAGAGGCTAGGAAGAGTTGGGAAAGGGAAATGAGGTTGATCAATGGGTACTAAATTAGGATTAAGAAGCTCAGGTATGCTGGCGTGGTGACACACTGATGCAATCCCAGTACTTGGGAGGGCTGAGTCAGGTGGATCGTAGGTTTAAGGCCAGCCTCAGCAACTCAGAGACCCTTTCAAAATAAAATAGGGATGGGGTGCGCGGATAGAATGCCCCTGGGTTCAATTCCCAGTACCCCCCTAAAAAACAGGTTCTGGTATGCTGTTATTGCATGGTAGGGTGACTGTAGATAATAATGTACTGCTCATTTAAATATGTAGAATAACGAATTTTGAATTTTTTTACCATAGAGATGTTTGACTTGATTTAAACATTACACATGTACACATGTACCAAAGCATAACACGGTATCCCTTTCATATGTAGTTTTTATGGTTATGTGTCAACCTCAAAATTTAAAAGGTGAAAAAAAGAATATACAATTCTTTCTTTCGGGGAAAATGCAAACAAGTAAGTGAAAGGTCTGGGACACTGAGCTGTTGGAATACTACCAAGACCCTCTAATCTTAAACAACTCTTAAGTTGTTCTTATTTCACTGAATGGTAATCCAGAAGATAGCCTGGTAAAGGCAGATATTCTTGGCCAATTTTTATAGACAAACTGAAATTTCTTATGTATAACTAAGGTGACATAGCTAGTACTTGTAGGATCTAGGATTTGAATCCAAGTATGAGGCCAAAGGGTAAACTCTTTCCATAAGATAGCAGTATCAGCAAGCACAATAGGCGTTTTCCCTTTACTTCTCCTATTGCAGACAAGAAGGGGCAATCAGGAAAACGGACCAAAACGGGGAACTCAGGTGAGGCATCAGCTAAAGTAGAGAACTCCAGCCCTCAGAAAACTTCAGCCTCTAGCAACTGTGGGAAGAATCTGTGCAACTACTGGCTGATGAAATCAGAGCCAGACAGCCGACTAGAGAAAGGTGTAGATGTGAAGGTGAGATTATGTTCCTGTCTCCAACCCCTTCATGCTATCTTTTAAAATGGAACACCATAAGGTCCCATCATCAGCTTCTCATTTTTGAAGAGTGGGAAAAGGTAAAAATGAATAAAATCTTCAGGATTTATGAACATCAGCTGCAGGATGAGTACCCTTTGTCCGAAATGCTTGGGACCAGAGGTGTTTCAGATTTTGGAGATTTTCAGACTGTGGAATATTTGAGTAGACTTTACAGGTCAGTCATGCATCCCTAATCCAGAATCTAATCTAAAATCCAATACTTTTTGACACTGGCACATTTACGAGCATTTTGGATTTCAGATTTTCAGAGTAGCCATGTTCAGCCTGTAGGTGTTCTGTGAATCCTTGACTAGAGAGAGGTGGGTAAACTTTCTGCAAAGGTCCAGGAAGTAAATATGGTGGGTTTGCGGA
Organism: Graphiurus murinus; assembly: GCA_004027655.1. Lineage (NCBI taxonomy): Eukaryota > Metazoa > Chordata > Mammalia > Rodentia > Gliridae > Graphiurus > Graphiurus murinus. Next base: position 53,109 of record PVLC010000698.1, read on the forward strand.
TCTTGTATTGCAACTCTGTCCTTATACCAAGAGAGTGGCCATAGCACATAAACAAACAGATATGGTTGTGTTGAGGTAAAGCTTTATTTACAAAAATTAGCCATGGGACTTGATTTGAGCTAAGAGCTATAATTCATCAACCTCAGTTTTAGCTTGCTTTACTCTTACCACTTGCCCTACTCCTGAGTATCCATCCCCCTGCCAACAACTGGTATATAGTCAGGGAATGAATTTAAATTAATTTTAATAATAGTCTGGGAAAAATTAGTAGAAAGAATATAGAAAGTATATAATATTTTAATAAGTGAAATGCTGGGAACCAGCAGATTACTTTACTATCTCAATTTTGCATTCAACTAGTCCTTTTAGTTAGTAGAGATAACACAAAGCTTACCTATCAGTGTCTCTATGGAGGTCCTTCCAATAAAGTACGTATTTCCGTCATAGTCCGTAGTACCTCTGATTGTTGCAGAGGAAATTGTCTGCTTCCATGTGTGTTTACCAGTTGTCCAAGGAGTGTTTAGTGAACAGCTTTATTTCCTCTTGCCTAGTTCAGCATTGAGGATCTCAAAGCCCAGCCCAAGCAGACAGCATGCTGGGATGGTGTTCGTAACTACCAGGTAAGAGTAGAAGGGGTAGAAGGGGTAGGTAGATGGGATAAATGCCCGTCTCCTCCTCAGAACTTGTTTAGTAGAAAGAACTTCATGGCCAAGGTTGCTTTTCCCAGAACCCTTACCTGAAAGTGTTTTTAAAAATATCTTAATTACTCTTGACTTCATGAAATATGCAAATGACCCAGTTCTGGTCAGTTCCTGGTGCAAGTCTAGGAGTCTCTGGTAAAGTGGACAGATTTATCTTATGAATTGGGAGAAGCTGCAAAAATGGGAAAAAAACCCAAAAAACCTATCTAACAAGTGCAGGCTTGATTTCTGTTTAAAGCTAGTGCTTCCCAGCTAGGTGGGAAAGATAATCCTTATTTTTTTCTCCTCTGGCACAGGCTCGGAACTTCCTTAGAGCCATGAAGCTGGAGGAAGAAGCCTTCTTCTACCATAGCAACTGCAAAGAGCCAGGCATCGCAGGACTTATGAAGGTTAGGTGGACAACCTAACCTTCTCTTCTATTTCTAGAGAGCCTTATTCATATAGATTTAAAGTAACAAAAAAGCAGGAATAGAAGAAAAACTGCTAACCCCTTTCTATACGATAAGGTCTAGAACAAGGCAGGCCTTCATTTCAGGCCCCTCTAGTACATAATTCTCTCCATCTCTAAGCCTTCGTCTCACTCAAAAACAGGCTCCATGGTCACTCCTCCAAGCTAAGCATTTCCAGAATAAAATTAACTGCACAGTTGGAAAAAAACCCCACTGGTACCAATAGTAAACGTTACCATTGGATTTTAAAATGTGCTTCCAACCTGTTTAAAACAGAGTTGATTCCCTAACCATGCTTGCCTTAGGCTACGTGTTGTTTTCAGATATCTGAGTCCTGATTGGCTGTATGACAAGGCAGGTGGGGTAAGAATACGTAGGTGTAAGTTAGATGTGTATTAAAGATTATCTGTGGTGCTGACGCTTTGGGCAAATGATTGGATTTGGTTTCAGATTGTAAAGGAGGCTTACCCAGACCACACACAGTTTGAGAAAAACAATCCCCATTATGATCCATCCAGCAAAAAGGACAACCCCAGATGGTCCATGGTAAAGACTAACAGTTCTTCCTATTTCATGACAGGGGAAGAATGGACAAAGGGAGGCGGAGGATATGGGGAGCTGTTGGGTCAAGGAACATATCCACCTCTTAATCAGATGAGGTTATGCTGATTTGGGGAGATTAGAGCAGAAAATTGGCAGCCCTGCCCGTGGGAACCTTTTGCAAGCAGTAAAAATAGTGGGCGGGTTGATGGTGTGTGCCTGTAGTCTCAGCTGAGGCAGGAGGACTAACTGAGCCCAGAAGTTTGAGGCCAGCCTGAGCAACATAGCAAGACCCAGTCTCTTCAATATAAACCAAAAAATAGTGGGCAGAGTCTGGCTAGACATACCTTCCTGTCTCATGCACTTTTGTTATGTAGGTGGATGTACAGTTTGTTCGGATGATGAAGCGTTTCATCTCCCTGGCTGAGCTTAAAACCTATCACCAAGCTCACAAAGCTGCTGATGGCCCCTTAAAAAATATGGCTCTCTTCACTCGCCAGAGACTCTCAATTCAGCCCCTGACCCAAGGTAAGAGTGGGCCCTTCTGTTATCCGCACATCAGATATGACCCCATAGATTCACATTTACTAGCTGATTACACTTGGGCACAGTATTAAACCTCTCTGAGTCAATGTCTTTGTGACACCCATGAGGGAGGGACTATATCTTGAGTTGCCTCAAGAGTTGGTAAGACACTCCATAGTTTTTGAATGAATAACCGCCGGTTTTGGTAACATGCAAAGTACCTACCAGTGACTGGGATTAACTTTCCTGTTCAAGTAGAGACATAAGACCTAATTCTTCTCTTTTTTTTTTTTTTTTTTACTTTTTGATAGAAGAGTTTGATTTTATTTTGAGCTTGGAGGAAAAGCAACCGAGTTAACACTGTTGCTGGAATGGACACATCATACATCATTACTCCAAAGAAGGCAAGCTTTTATAAGACAGAGTGAGAAGGCTTGCTTCTGTTCACCTGGGATTATGTACGTAGGTGGTTTGCTGGTCTGCTTTTTTTCAATAAAACGTTCAATATCAAGTTGGAAAGCTTTTTCTTCTAAAACTTTGGTGGTATACTGCCCTGCAGAAGATTTCTTACTTACCTCTATGCTAGCTCTATTTGCTACTCTGAAGAGGCAGGGCACAGCTACCATCTGCCTTTACTATTGCTAGTAGTTAGATAGCAAATATCAGAATGTAGGGTTGAGTCCCTTGGTCTGTTAACATCCACTGAAACTAACTTTTGGTCTTTTTACACCAGCCTTCTTTACCTGTCCCTTAAGTCCTCTGGTCTCACAGAGGTTTAAACTATGAGTGGTTTCAGGACAAGTTGCCAGATAGGGTTAAAACCTGAATTTGCTTCTAAGCCATGTACTTGTAAAAGCAAATGTTTAGTAAAGTGCTTACCATTGATCACTAGGGGCTATCCACTGTGAGGGTAGATGCTGTTTTGGAGTCACCTGTCTTTCCCTGAGTGTCAGAGGTGGGACCGTGTAAGACAGAAAAGACCACAGAACCTGGTAGACCATGGGCACAATGCCTCCAAAGCCACAGGGGCTTCCTTTAATTAGAGAGACCATTAAAACAAGTGTTCTTTTAAAATACAGCCATTGAAAAGACAACACATTAGGAAACATGTAAACACTGCAGCTGCTTAATTACAAGTTGCACTGCTTGGTTTAGTACCTATGCGCTCCCAGGTCTGGGGACCTTAAAGGAGGGGAACAGGAGCCTCCCCTCACTTTCACAGTTGGCAGAGAATACAGAATGGCGTAGAGTCAGAAAAAACACGACCTGGCTTGTGCACAGCTCCTGAGAGAAAGCAAATTCTATCTTCTAGTTCTCCCAGAAGAAAGGTCTAAGATGTTAGGAAAGTTGGAAAATGAATTTGTGTTGTCATTTGGGAGGCAGAGGAATTGACAAAGCCTTTCTAGTTAGGATACCAGCTAAAGAGAGGCACACCAGAGCCTAATCTCATGCCCTGAAAAAGGCAAGGAACACAGAACCTGCCTCCCTCATGTGCTTATGCCCCAGCCTTGATGACCCAACAGCAGCTGGATGGGGAATCCTGTTCCTATGGGATTGTATGTCGCACCTGAACCTGGGGTCTGGCATGGGGAGATACATTTGCCTGCCTTGGTTCTACTGCCCCCATTCAATCACAAGTGTCACCCCAAGTGGTCTTCCCTCATCTCAACTCTGATCCATGAGCCCTGCTCATCAAGGCCCAAGATTGCACTGATTTCTGAGGAAAGAGGATTCCCCTTTCCCTATGCTAACTGAAACTTGATACAGGAACCAGATCCTCTACTTTCCAAATTACCAAGAACTCAGACCACCAAATATCATATTTATTGGCCAGTGGGGTCTGCTTGGTCTGTCTATAAAGGAAAGGAAGGCCAACAGAACAGTAATTTCTGGTCATTTCAAGATGAGGCAGAAAACCAGTAAACACCTTTACTACTGTAGGCCCAAGCACAGAGCAACAGAAGAAAAACTGTCCTCTTCTCTAACAACATCTACAAGTTTTCCTATTTGTGTTTTTAAACAAAACATACCAATAGTCTTAAACTTGGGTGAGTGAACTGGTGAAAATGAAGACATAATTTGGCAAGCAGAATTATTCTGAGCTTGTAGCAGAGTTCTCTGCTGGGGCCCTCATTTCCCTTAACTTGTAAGTAGAGGGGTGAAGGACCTTGGGGCAAGAGTAAAAACAAAATTTCTCAGTGTTTGAAACCAAGCCCTAATTCCCAGAAGTTAAATGGAGGGCAAGGAGTAAAGAGGGTCCACTCTTAGGGGGAGGTGAAGCGAAGGGATCTGGGCCCCTTCCCAGGATATCTTAAAGGAAACAGACCCTCTTGCTTAGGGCATATTAGGGTACATAGAGTAGTACCCTGGCACAATCCAGTCCTCAGGGTTGCCAAGTGGAATCACATGCTGAAGGCAGTTGCCATGCCTTAATCCTCTGTCTTCAGTGGGCCTGGCTCAGCCTCCTGGCCGTCCATGTAACACTGACCTCAGGGGTTCTTTGTACCCAGGTATTTCTCATGGGTGCAGGTACAGTCAGTCCCAGGCCTTTCCATAGGCTTCTGTCCCAGGATGTTCCTGACGAGCCAGAGAAGACGCAGAAGGGAAGCCTGGGTCCCAGCAGTGAGAAGCCAGAGAGAAGGTGGCTTGTGGAAACTTCAAAGCACCACAGCTGAGACTCCCAGAGAGGTAGCTTCCTGATCTTGTCTTCCCCCCATATTTAAGATAGGCAGGCCCAATTCCTCCTGCCATTACCTCAGGGACAGTTGAGGGGAGTATAAGACATGACTACCCAGGGTTCTGCTGGCAGCTCTGAATCCTAGGGACATGTTCAGGTTCTGCACCAGGAAGCCCAGAGAGCCAGAAGCCAAGGACACATGCTCTTGGCTCTCTCAAACAAGAGGCAGCCCACAAGGAAGGCCTCGACAGACTTATTCCCCAGGGAGAGACTAGCTTCCAGGATGCTCTGTCTCCCCATCCCACATCAGCCGCAGAATCCCAAGGAGACTGCTTCCCAACCCATGCTCCTCAAGTTCTTCAGAGAAAAGAATTTAAGTAAAAAACATGATTTGTTTTCAGGTTGCAAGTATCGGTCATCTGAGCCTCACCCTTCTCCCCCTCCCCCAGCCGCTGGTGTTTGGTAGACAGGGGGTGCTGGGGTGAAGCCCAGCAGCTTCTTGGCCCAGAGGCCTACTGCCTGCTGTTGTTGTCAGATAGCTGGTTGGGGGTCCGCACCTCACCCAGGGAGGTTGTGCCCTCGAAGCGCTGGGAGGCGATGGCAGCCTGGTGGGACATGCTCTTCCGTACGATGTCACCCTTCCGCCACAACACTACTTCCTGCAGAATTGGGAGAGGGAGGCTCAGGGGTGGGTTTCTCAGAGGCTCCCACCTTTGTCCTTGGAAATCCCGGGTAAGAACCTCTACTGCTTATGTCTCACCAAAGGAGCAGCTGTCAGTATCTCCCATCCCAGGTATGGGCCAGAAGGGCAGGGCAGCTGTAGGAGGTAGGCCCAAGAAAATCAATTCTAGGAATCAAGTGGGAACTCTCATTCCTGTTGTGGAATTCTGGGTAACCTATGTTTTCACCTCTTGGAAAAATAACAAGCGGCAATAAAGACTAGCAGCTCTCTCCTTTCTACCATTCTGCTTAATCTAAAAATAAGTTCCTCCGTGGGAATGATAGCCTTTCTGTTCTGTCCCCAGGGCATCCAGGGACTTGGGGGAGGCACCTCACCTGCTGCTTGAAGTAGCGCCGCTCCTCCTCATCTATCAGCACCAGGTTGAGGTAATAGCGCACAGAGAACTTCTTGTTTATGTCCCGCATGGTGGGTGTGAGCTCATACCCAGCCAGGAAGAGCCGGATCGGGATGGACTCGCCTGCAATAGGCAAAGTGGAAACCAGGGCAAGTGACAAAATGAATTGCTCTGTCTTATACCAAGTCACTCTCTGACCACAGTGGATGAGATGCCAGCAGAACGTGGCATGGAACACCAAGTAAATACTCCAGCCTTTTGGGAAGCTGCACACTCTGCTGCTCAGCAGTTTGCTGAAGCAAAACTGTGACTCTCCAGTTTCAATCCAGTCTTGCAGTGGCTTCTGAATGTCCTCTCACCATTCTGATGCAGAAAACAATGAGGAGCACTTGAGTGTGAATGGCACAGGGACACTGTTACATGTATTTTGGTGACATGTGATGTGCCTAACTTACTGGATTTTCAAGAGGCAGTTATCAAACCGCAGCTATTTCACATGTCATTCAGCAATTGCATTGCCACCTCCCTCTGTCCTAGTTACTGTGTGCCCTCGGAATACACCCCTCTCCCCCTTTAATATGTCTATACCATTAACCAGGTGAAATGACAATGACTCTACTTGCATAGCTAGTAAAAAAAATGAAACATCAGATAAAGGAGAATTCAGTACTGGTACAGTGACACTCAAGAGTCTTCTGAGATTATTCCCAGTGTCACAGGCTGCTAAATCTGACACATTTCCTTCTACACAGAACAGACTGTGGGAATACAGTGAATAAAACCTTAGAATGCACTTCAAAATGAGAAGGCACTTTTTGGTACCGGGGATTGAACCCGTGGGCATTTTATCTATGAACACACCCCCAGTCCTTTTATTATTTATTTTGAAATAAGGTCTTACTAAATTGAGAGTGCCTCACTAAGTTGCTAAGGCTGGCCTTGAATGTGTGATCCTCCTCTCTCAGTCTCCCAAGTACTGGGATTACAGGCCTGTGCCACCACTCTTGGTGAGAAAAGACATCCTTTATCCTCAGTTGCTTCAGAGCCAATGAAAAACAAAAACAATTGCTACTCACAAATAATCACAGATATTCCCCAAACAACAAAGAACTTTCAATTGCACTTATCCCATATATAATATTTACTCCATGGGGGTGGGGAAAACCATTTCTATCGGGTTCCCAGTGCTGTCCTCAGTACACGATAGTGTGGGCCAGCATATCGAGTATCTCTTTCATACTTGGTAAACAAATTGAGATAATAAGTCATTTTATCAAAGCTAGGGGCTGGTGATTTAGTGGTATGGCAGAGCACTTTCCTAGCATGCATGAGGCCCTAGATTTGGTCCCAACACTGCATTAAATAAATGAATATATAAGATGAAAGTTCCACAGGCTCAGCCTCTCTTGGCCTCCTTATTCACTAGTACTGTGCACAATTAGAAATTAAAGAAACAGAGATTAATAGGACATCTCATGTGGACAGTGTAATCCCTCAAGCCCTTCCAGAATTCTGTAATGAGGTCTAGGAGAAAGGGTATAGCAGTGGAGACCCTGAGCTGGGGCTCACCTCGCACCGGCGCCCCATCCATGATCTCGTACTTGGCTATTGTGTCGTTTTCATGGTACACATTGGGGCCTGTGCCCGTCGTTTCTCGCTTGATGATGTCTATCTCCATGTGTTTGATTTTTATTCTCACCAGGAGGAAGTATATCTTTCCTACAATAACATCCTTCAAGTGGTATCTAGGGAAGAGAAAGTAGAGAAAGTAAGATATTTGTATACTGGCTGGCCCCTTTTTATTTCAGGAGAATATACACTGTCATGGCCACACATACTGGTTGAAGGTGCAGTTGTAGTGCATATATACTTCTTTCCCTCGATGCTGTGGCAGCATGGTTTCCCAATATGTTCTCTCCTGAATCTAAGTGACATCCACTCTTCCACAGTGAAGTCTCAAGGGGCATCTATTCAGCCTGATACTTCACATGTTCATATTTGTTCATCTGCTCTGTCTCCCCAGCATATACCTTTTGGATGTGTTTTTTTATACATGTGTTTTTCTAATATGTTGGAGGCTGGTCCTCAAAATGAAGGAACCAGCCTCTCCTTTCTCTCTGATCTCCACATAATGTTTTTTGGGAACTGAGCCTCCCTGGCTCACAGCGAACAGTTCTGTTGGCTTGGGCTGGAGAGGCCAGGCAGGAACAGTAGAGCAAGATGCAAGTCTCCTGCATCAGTGCTTGCTCCCTGGGCTCTGCTTGCGTGGCTTATGCTCCGTGAGCTGACAGGAATTCAGCCACACTGCGTAACACTTTATCCTTCAAGCTTTCCTCGTTGGGTCAGTTGGTAGTACTGATAGTCTTTGTGTGCACAGTCCTGTATCAGGCATGGCAGAAAAACAGAAAACTCTTCAAACCCAAAGCTCAGTCTCATGGGACATGAATGTTCACAGGTACTTCAGAATTTAACCTCCTTATATTATAGGTGAAAAAACGGTGGAAGAGAACAGATCATTTGAGTGGGATGTGAGTAGGGGGCAGAGACAAGAGGTGAAGTTCCTAGTTCTCAGGCCTGAGTGTTCCCATTATTTCACAGCACTCTTGTGTTTACAGTGTGTTGGGAAGACTGACACTGAGTAGAAAGTCTAGCGTATGTGCAAAAGCAGCAGGAGGAGGCCACCAGCAGCACGGCACAGGGATGCTTAGAGATCATGGATTCTAGTGTTTTCTAAACTTTGTCAATGGACTATTCCTTTATTCTTAATGAAATCTCACACAGAAGCTGGATTGAAGGAAGAAGGCTTAAGGGCCCTCCCTGGGAATTCAGACTGACTTAGTCTAAATTCCTCATTTTTCAGATGAGAAGCCAAGGCACAAAATTATTAATACCTATTAACCTTAACCTTTTTCTTTTCTTTCTTCTTTTTTTGGTACTGGGGATTGAACTCAGGGGTATTCTCCTGCCAAGTTACACCCCCAGCCCTTTTTAATTTTGAAGCAAGGTCTTGCTAAGTTGCTGAGGCTGGAATCAAACCTGTGATCTTCCTGTCTGTCTCCCAAGTACTGGGATTATAAGTGTGCACCACTATGCCAGGGACTGAACCTAGGGCCTCATGCGTGCTATGCAAGTGCTTATCGTTAAGCTACAACCTCAGCCTTTATTTTATTTTGATACAAGTTCTCATTAAGTTGCCCAGGCTGGCCTTGAACCTGCAATCCTCCTGCCTCAGTCTCCCGAGTAGCTGGTATTATAGGTATATGCCACTATGCCTGCTTAGCCAAACTTTTTAATGGCAGAGTTGGACTTAATTCAAGTCCTAGGTTCTTTCCACTACATATAAACTGTATACTCTCATACAGCTATAGGGCAGCCTATTGAGAGGAGAGGAGCAGTCTGCAAGTATCTATTCCCTGACTGCATGTAACCAACTCTCTAAAGCACCCCCAGCCCAATTTTATTTTGAAACAGGATTTTGCTAAGTTGCTGAAGGCCTCATTAAGTTGCTGAGGCTGTCTTTGAACCTGTGATCCTCCCTCTGCCTCCAAAGGACTGGGATTACAAGCATGCTTCACCATGCCTGGCTTCTAAAGCACCTTTATACACTAAATTTGATCTTATATGCACTGCTGATTGATGGCTATTTTTACCTCTTACAAGCAGCACTACTCCTAGCCGCTACCTTCACCAGTGGCTGGGGCATTAGTGCAGGACCACTCAGAGCCCTGAGACTGTGAGGAGAAAAAAGGAAGAAGCCTGTTCTCATGTCAGGCCTAGATCAGCCTCTTTCCCAGCATCCCAGCCCCTGTTCCATAGGTGGGCCATGCTGAGCAGGGCTGGTTCCAGGTCACCCTGATCATTTTATGAGAGCCTCATAGGGTTCCAGGCCAGAGGTAGGGGGAAAATGCACCTTTCCTTTATTCCTATTCCAGGAATCGAGCTCTGTTCCCAAGCTCTTCAAAGACAAAACATCTGGCTCAGGTCCCACTACCTCTAGCCTCTGCTTGTCGGTGGGCCTGGGGAACACCACAGTAAGAACTGTAATTATAGCCTATGATTTTTTCTAGCTCTCTGTGAATAGAATATCCTTTTTACTTTTGGATATTTGATTTCCAAACATTTTCAGGAAATGCATTATTTTCAAAAGAAGGTACTTTTGAAACTGGCTGGCTGCCAGAAAGTTTTGTGGTTTTCAAGCAGTTAAATATTTTGATGTTCTAACAATAAACCCAGTTTAAAACATACACAGCTTCACAACTTGTCAGTTAAAATGAAGCTATTTTAAGACCTTTATAAAAACACATCAGGTATTCTTTGCCACAGTTCATTTTAGTTCAGGGAGGAAGCAGCAAACCATTGCCAGTGTTTAGTTTCCTCGCTTTGATTTTTTAAGACATGGAGGAAACAAATGATAATGGAATTGTGTCCTGTGATTATTTTCATCCACAGAAGGAAATAGCTGTACCTAGGATCTGAAACAAATAACCTTAGTTAGTTTAGCTTAACTTTGAAAGGCATCTTACAGTGTTTAACTTAAACATATCACCTTGATATACTTTAAGTAAAATGAAGTTTTCCTGGTCCCTCTTCCTGTAACCACTGCACTATTTCTGTGGTCTTCCCACAACAGCATGGCGCCGTGAGGAGTGGAGTCCTGGGGCTCTCAATATGCATTCAGCTCAGGTTATGTCTTCAACCCCTTCAGTAATGACTGCATAGTCTTGGGGACCAGGACACTTACTTGGACTTATTGTACTCAAACTCAATGTGCAGGCAGTCCTCGATCCCAACCTCCATCTTGATGGAAGAGTTCAGCTCCGGGTATGTGCTGAGTGTGTGAACTACAATGTCCATCTCTTTGACAACGTCATTGAGGCGGCGACTAATGGTGGCTCGAAGGAAATAGCTGTAGAAGACAGAGTTGTCATGAACACTCCCAGTTTCCAGATGCTACCTAGATAGAGGCACCAAACTGTCCCACTTGAGAGAACCCCTTATTGTGACTGGAGCTTTCTATCCCTTTGAGAATTACAGACCCTTCTCCCGGGGCGGGGGGGGGGGGGGGAATACACCTATGTACCTATCTACAAAATTTTGCAAACATAATTCTAGGGATATCAAGGACTATTCTCCCCAAACCCCTTTTGGAACCCGTGCCTGTGGGTTAAGAACCCTGCCCTAAGTAAAAGTGATTTCTCTCCTCCGACCTCTAACAGAATGTTATTCTTAGGCCTCTTGTGGCCTTTCCCACTATCTACCATGTATTTGTGTGCAGGATTTATTTCTCCAACTAACTCCTGGCTTCCTGAGCACAGAGATCTGCCCCATACTCATATTTACACGCCTTCTCACTTAACATTCAATCAATAAACATTTTTCAAATCCCTTATGGTTGAAAGAGGGGAATAGGAAATGGAAAATTAAGTCAGCTATTCATTCAGCAAACTTTTATTGAGCTAAGTACTGCACTAGGCATAGGATGAATAAGATACAGTCTCATGGGAAGATCAGAGTCCACTGGGGGAGATGGGCAAGTAAACAGAAAAATTAGAACTCAGGGAAAGTGCTAATTCAGATACCACAACCCAGTGCTGTGGGGAGAGAAAAAAAAATGGCATTCCAAGGCCAGTAAATGTTGGTGGAAACTTAACATTGTAAAGCAACAGAGGCTGAGTTTAAATAGCAAAGGGTTCTCAGGTCAGCTTTGGGAAGGAGGTTGCTATGCTAGGGGACAGGTTAGAAAGAAGACAGAGATACGGCCCTTGAGGATTTAACAAGTCTAAGCTCTATCTATGGCTAGCACTTTAGCATTGCCTTCCCCAACATCCCTGTCCCCTCAGACATTAACATTAACACTGTGCTGAGGCTGGCCTTGAACCTGCAATCTTCCTGTCTCAGTCTCCCAAGAACTGGGATTATAGGTGAATACTATGTTAACATCCAATGAGGAAGAAAACACCCTTTAGTTATATTTTCTTCTGGATAGTACTTAGATAATCCCCACATCCTGTTAGGCAGTTATGGTGAAAGTTTTAATGATATGTTAACTAAATCAACTACATATTTAGGCTATTATCTGTGTGGCACTGTCTGATTCTTGGCAATCCTTTGTAGTCATCTTAGTAAACTTCTATCACACTGCCCAAGACATTTGTCCCTAATCCTTTTCTAATTGCTCACAAGTCCCAAGCCTGTTCTCCTGCCTAAGAGAGACAATGCCTTTTACTCTATTAAGAAGACAAAGGCCTTCCAAGTCAAGATTTGTAATATCTTCCCGTGTCTGCTCTATGCTCGTTCTTAGCTAGGGCCTAAATGTGTCTCTGCACCTTCACCCATCCACCCTTTCCAGCAGTATCCCTCTCCAACACCTTTTCTCTTCCATCTGGCAGTCACTCTCAACCAGGATGCACATTAGAATTATCTGGGGTGAAGGGTGCTGGAAAATCCTGATGCCCAGGCACACCTGACAGGTAATTTCTCCGCTGAGGGACAAAGCTTCTCAAGTGACTCAAATATGGTCTAGCATTTTGTTCCTTATACCTTTCTAATTTTCCCAAAATCGTATCTTTCTAGCTAAGGGTTTCATTCTTTTAGTTTATAAAAAGTCCCAAACCAACCAATCCCCAAAACCTGCTCCAGGCCTTACACTCTGGACCTACCACAGGTTCCCTTTCTTTTCATCACAGACAGATGTCACAAGACAGGTCTTGCACTGACAGCTGTACCCTCACCAGCTGCTACTTCTAACTACTACCCCACCCAACAGAAACTGCTCCCTTGAAGGGAATGCATGGCTCCCAAGAGCTGACCCAGTGCTTTATCTGAGTTGGGTAAAACACTTTCCTCTCCTTAAAATGTACTTTCCTTGACTCTACAGGGGTACTACAAGACTGACCTCCTCCTGCTATCTCCAGTAGGTTTCAGTACTTCTTTCCCTGCATTGCTCCCTGCTCTCAGATATATCAGTTATTATCTCTCATGACTCCCAATTATGCATTTCTAAATTTCCTCTGTCCTCAGCACCAGGCCTGTGTTTCCAATTGTCTGGTGAACTTTTTCAAGCCTACATATTGCCAGTACTTCAAAATCCTCTCTAGAATTGGATGCATCATCTTATTTCTAAATCACATAACATAAAATTTACCAATTTCACTTTCTTTCCCTACTTCCCTCCTTCTCCCTGCCCACCCCCCTTCTCCAGCGCTGGGATAGAACTCAGGGGCACTCTACCACTGAGCTACATCCCCAGCCCTTTTTACTTTGAGACAGTTTTACTAAGTTGCTTAGGCTGGCCTCAAACTTGCCATCTGCCTACCTCAGCCTCCTGAGTAGCTGGGATTATAGACATGTACCACCTATGCTCAGCCCATTTTAACCTTTTTTAAAAATGCACAGTTTAGTGACATTAAGCACATTCACATTGTTGTACAACCATTACTGAATTGTCCATCATCAGTAAATGAAACTCTGTCTCCATTAAATAGTAATTTCCCACTATTCTCAGCCTCTAGTGACCACATTCTCCTTTCTGTCTCTGAATTTGACTATCCTAGGTACCTCATATAAGTGGAACCATACAAGAGTTGTCCTTTTGTGACTAGCTTATTTCATTTAGATTCCTCCTGAAGGTTTTAACAAATGGCAGAATTCCCTTCCTTTTTAAGGCTATATAATAATCAGCTGTATGTATATACCACATTTTATTGGTCTATTCACTGATGGACTTAGGTTTGCTTCCTAACTGCTTTCAGTTATTGTGAATAATGCTGTTATGATCATGGGCCTATAAGTATCTGTTCCAGACCCTGTTTTTAATTCTTTTGAATATATAACCAGAAGTGGAATTGCTGGATCATATGATAATTCTATATTTAATTTTTTTCATTTGGTGCTGGTAATTGAACCCAGGTCCTCACACATTCTAAGCATGTGCTCTACCACTGAGTTATACCCCCAGCCTATGTTTAAGAGAACATACGGTGTTTTGAGAAACCACCATACTGTGCCCACCTTTCTTTCTGACACAAAAATACTGAAGACAAATCCATTGTAAAAAAAAAAGATGATTAAAAAAATTCTCACTATTGCTGTCTTCTCTGCATGATATGGGGAAACACTGTCTTCAGTGGAGTGATGTCAATGCTTAGACCTCTCTGGGAAGACTTAAAAAGAACAATCTATGCTCTTCTGCTTGAAGACAGGATACAGTGAGAAACAAAGGGAGGTAAAAGTCTTGCTATAGTCTATAGTGCCTTCAGGTGATGAAAACAAGCCTATCTTTTGAGATAACATCAAGACCTGGGACCAGGTGTTTGGAGTTATAGTTTGTTTTAACCTAACAACAACACATATCTCAGGGTTATATCTAAGAATCTTAGCTGCTGTGAAATTTGTTCACCCCAGAGGCCCTGGCATCAGTCTCGATCCTCAGAGTTTCCGAAACTGGAACAATGAAAATAACCTCCTATACTTATACTGTGTTGGTTGTTATTATTATCATTATTTTGTGGTGCTGGGGATTGAACTTAGGGCCTCACACATGCTAGTAGGCAAGAGCTCTACTATCCCCATGCTCATTAATTTTTAAAGACCATGTTATACTGTGTTACATTTTATTTTCTTATCACTCCCAAAAGATGGAGAGGACTGATCTAGAATTAGAATTAAAATCTATTACCCATTTTTCAAGTGAGAAAGATGAGGTACAGAGCTCAAGACTACTACATCGCTATTGTATGGCAGAGCTAGATGGGGTCAATACCTCCTGACACCCAGCCAGGGATATGCTGGGGCCGGCTCAGTTACAAAAGCCAATGGTTGAATTTTCAGGAATTCTATGAACTGGCTGTTAAATGCAGCTATTATTTAAAGTTAAACTATATAAACTTACAATGAAATGAATTATATTAAAAACAAGGATAATATATACTCCCAAACTCATTGCTTCCTAATTGTTTTCCTACCTTCTATGATGTACTTTGCTGTTGAGGGAATGTACACCCAGGGACTCAGTGTGCCGGTGACATTATGTGAATGTGGCCACTATTTAGCTCTTCCCAACCTTCAAGATCAGGAACACTATTTCACTGGCTGGAAACTGGCCATGGTGGGAATACTAGCATGACAGAAATTGACAAATGCTGCAAAACAGCATTTATGGTGGTGGTCTTTCCCTCCAGAGAGCCCACTGTTAAACTAGCCCACCTGCTAGTGGTTACCAGAACACCATAGCTCACAATACTCTTTCTTTTCATATCCATATAAAAATCCTCAGAAGGAGGGACAGCTTTAGGTCCTTGCTCACATGGGGCAGGTTCTGGGAAGCAGTAGGGACTACTTACCGTAGCTTCACATTCTGCCCTGTGTAGGACTCATAGGGCTTCTCCACATGAGTAAATTCAAAGTCGAAGGCCTGTGACTGTGTGATCTCTCCAGGCCGAGCCAAGTCTTTCACCAGCGACACAAATTCATGGTGGTTTCCGCGGTCATAGTAGAGTTCTGGGGAAAGAGCAACATCTCCTGTATCAGATCCAGGCTACACAGGTCCTAGCAAGAGCACTCTAGGCTTGGCACCATTCTTAAGGTCTTCATCCTAAAATAGATCCCTCCTAGTCTTGTTTTTGGACTTCCTCTCCTCGTTCCCTGACCCTTGTCCTTCCATTACAGATAATCCTTTTAAAATTTCTAACTTTTGAAAAGATATGCATAATTTATTTAATTGTGTCATCCTTATAATAATCTTTAAGATGGCCACATCAGGCCTTATCACTCATTTAACAGAGAAGGGAAACAGAGGCACATCATGGTTATATGACTGGCTTAGAGACAGAGAGTTGGCTAGAAGGCTGAGATTAGAGCAGGCCTCCTCTAGAATTGCAGCTATATCCATGACAGGCTATCACAGGAATAATAACAGCCTACTCATAAGGTTTTGTGAGTAGAGGAGGTAATGTAGGTGAAGGATTTAGAACAATATCTAGTCAATGGCAAGTTTTCAATTTCTTGCTGGCTGCTGCTCTCACTCAGAAAGACAGGTGCATGGCTCATCTAACATGGAAGTTTTAAGGTTACTCCTTTGAACTAAATCTATGGTTCTCACACTTGGCATGCATCAGAATTCCCTGGAGGGCTAGTTAAAACATAGACTACTGGACCCTAGGCTTAGTGTTTTTGGTTCAGGGGTCTGGGGTAAAGCCTGAGAATGTGCCTTCCTAGCAAGCTCCAAGGGAGTGCTGGTACCACAGTTTGAGAAGCATGACTCTAAATTCATCCTTCTCAAGAAATATTTCTGGCATTTCTTCATGATAAGCTCATGCTATCATTTGTCCCATATTATTTCGTGTCTGTATTCTGCTATTTTAGTATTAAGTTTTGCTATACATATGGTCTCTCTCAATTTAGATGGAAAGTCCTTTAAAAATGAGTTCCCTATCCCCAGCTTCTTGGCCCTCCCCTCCCCTGTCCCAGTACCTGGTTCTGCAATAGTGAACACTTAATTCTGACTATGATGATACATGGTCACCTGACAGTTCTGGCTTATCACACCTCAGGTACTTCTGGGTTCAAGTGCTCTGCTGTGCTACATCCCTCAACAGGACAGATGAACTGGAAAAATGGAGCAGGCAGAGTATACGCCTCAGCTTCTCTAAGGCACAGGAGGCCCTTTCTCTCCAGGACCTGAGTATTAAGGGCAGCAGGGGAGAGCTGTATTTGCTCTGGGCCCAGCCCAAACAGCACAAGATCTGAGCCTCGATTAGGATAAAGCCGCCTTGGGCTCAAGAAACCAGATCTCTTGCCTCCTTAGGGCCAACACAGAATTTAGGACTGCCCTAGGGGAAGAACTATCCCCAGAAAGAGAAAAATGGTTTCAGCTGGTGCTTTTTAGCCTGAGTGTGAAATATCCCTGATTGTTGGTCCAGGAGTTTATATTAACTTCATACCGAGCCTTTTCCCTCAGACAGGGGGCATCTGGGGTGTAGCTCAATGATAGAGAGTTTCTGGGTTCCATAACAACACTGCAGACAAAGAATAAGATAAAAAGAAAATAAAAGATTTATCCAACTCCTAAAGGTGGCAGTAACATGGATAATCCCACACTAGTAATGCCACTTCCGTCTGAATTTGCAGTGTAATCTGTGGTTATGTTTAGTAGCTGATTTCCTACATAATTACACTTTAATTAATCTTTTATTACTAACAATCCACCTTCTCTTTCAAACATTAACTGGTTCCAGCAGTGGGCAGCATTCTAAGTAGTGAGTGATGATAATCCACAAATCCCCTAACGGGAGATGACAGTTCCAACTTATGTGGGGAAGAGTGAGCAATCCAGGCACTGTGCCCCCCAGTAACTGTAAGGAAGTGCAGAGATGGGGTAGAAGCAAAGCCTCAGCCTGCCCCAGTGACAGGGACTCCTCTACTCTTGCCACCAGAGCCCTGGTTGATGTGCTTGTTCCTATGTGAGAACTGAACCCTTCACTTGGGAACCTGGGGCCTTGGATCCTGGGAACAGAATTCTGGCCCTAGTTCCAGGGAAGAGAAGCAGGCAGAGCAAGGCCCTAATACCCACAAAGCTTCAAATGAGAAATACCAGAGTCAAGAGGAAGATGGGAAGAGAAGGGTGGAAAAATACACAAATGTGATCGCACAGCCCGAAGGCAACATGAGAAATAAACAGGACAGAGAAGGTTCAGAGAGCATTCAGGCTGCCAGCATTCAAGGATCCTAGCAACCACGCAGAAGTGCTCTGCCCGCCCAGCAGGGGGACCTGGGCAGAAGTCCTTTCTTGGGTATCATCTCGTTCTCCCTAGTGCTTTTCCTCCTGTAACACATTAACATGAGCACCTAGTGGATGACATGAAACTGGATTGGTCTTAATTTATGAGCCATTTGCAATGTTTTTACAAACATCGTGGGCCAAGGGGGCAGAAATAGTAGCCCTACTTTGCTACTTGCCAGAAAGACTGGTTTCATCTTGCATAACCTCAAACAAACAAACAAAAAAAATCCAAGAGGAGTGTTCCAGCAAGAGGTTTGGGCCCTAAAAAGACTATGATCTGCCTCTATTTCATCCTAATGAAGCAACCACAAGTCAATCCCTAATTCTTACCAAACACTAAAGCCCTTAGAGACCATACATTTCAGGCTAAAATGTAGGAACTGATCGTTTTTGTTTTTTTTTAAAGGTGACTTCTCTCCCTGGCCTGGTGGTGGACACCTGTAATCCTAGTACTTGGAAGGCTGAGACAGGTAGATTATAGGTTTGAAGCTAGTGTGTGGTATTTTAGGGAGACATTGTTTCAAAATAAAAAATAAGGCTAGAGGTGTAACTCAGAGGTAGAATGCCCTCTGGGTTTAATCCCCAATAAAACACACACACACACAAACACACTGTAACTTCTCTGTCCTTAGTTTCCTTCTCAGTATAACAGGAAGAAATAACTTTTGCACTCAGGATGTTTTCATGGTAAAACTTGCCACCAACGGCCAAGAAGTGAAGTTGCTACTTTGAAAGGAAATTGAGCCAGCTTTGCATCACAGGCTGATCCAGTGACATACACCCTGGGGCTCGCTGCTGGACTGGGACCACATGTAGTCCAGGCTTCATCTTGGTCGTGGAAGAAGAATGAATCAGCAGTCCTCTTCATCTGATTTTCCCAGTCCCTCTTTTCTAGTTGGCAACCTGATCAAGATTTGTGCTCACCACAGCCCATGCATATCTCCTGGCTCCTGGTAAGCCTGCTGGAGCAATCCCATCTTTGGGCTGTCTGTACCCAGCTCTGTTCTGCATAGCTTCACTTCAAGCCCTGCTGGCAACTTGCTAAGTAGGCCAGAATCAATCCATTTAATCTCAACCTGCCTTTTACTTAGTATTTCAAGGGCTACTCAATTAAAATAGGAAGGCTCTGGAGATTTTAAAAGTACAGACTTGATTGATACTGCTGGGTTCATTAAAAACTTTAGAAAAATCTAGATATACCTGTTTGGCTTTGGAGTACAGGGATGTTCACGTCTGCCCTCCTCTGCAAGTTTGACCTTCTAATTATGTTTGGTTTATTTAACCCCATTAGTCTCCAAGGTGTCCTAGGTTTGCCTTACAGTGCTCCCCAAAGAGTCCAGCTGAGAAATGGTTTCTTTGCTTCTGAGAGAGGAACAATTTAGTTCCTCCCTCAGTGCTCTTTATTGCATTTTTCTAAAAATGTGGGCCATTAGCTGGTAGAGTAATTTTTTTTTTAAATACTGAGAATTGGATCTAGAGGCATTCTATCTCTGAACTACACTTCCAGCCCTTTTTATTTTGAAACAGGGCCTCACTAAGTTGCTGAGGAGCTTGCTAAATTACTGAAGCTGGCCTTGAACCTTCGATCCTCCTGTCTCAGCCTCCCAAGTACTGGGATTACAGGCATGCACCACCACACCAGGCATGGAATGACTTTTCTACAGGCTTGATCTGGAAGATTCCCTTACCACACATTTAGTAGCATTGTTCAAACAGAGACCAAGCCATTGGAAAAAGCATGTTAGGTACAGGGAGGATACCAAGATGACAAAAACATATGCAACATAAGGGAATACATAAGATCTTATTATTCATAAAATGGGCAATAGCAAACTGTAACATCTGAGTAGTTGGCACAGGGCCAAATGGACCACATGTCTTATAACTCCTATTTTCTGATACACAGAGAGATCAATGTCAACTTGACATAGGTGCATAATCAAAGAAAGATGCAAAAGTAGGTGAACTAGCTGGGCATGGTGGCACACACCTGTAATTCCAGTACTTAAGAGGCTGAAAAAAGAGGGTCTCAGGTTCATCACCAGCCTCTTAGCAAGGCCTTCAGCAATTTAGTGAGATCTTGTTTCAAAATTAAAAATAAAATAGGGGTAGGGATATAGCTTAGAGGTAGACTGCTCCTGGGTTCAATCTCCAGTCACACACACACACACACACACACACACACACACACACACACACACAGATGAACTGACATTAGCTTTAGTGATTTCTTATCCCAGTTCCCTCATCAAGGATGCTACTCTGGTGGGGTCACACTGGTTCTCCGTGGCCTTGATTAAGAGCTGCACCTAAACTTATCAATGCCTCCTCCTCAGGCATGCACAGACACCCAGCCGCTTAACAGCAATCAGCAAAGCAAACCCGCATGCACCTTCTCTTTCACTAAAATAATTGATTTCTTCTCTAGGTAGACATGAGAAAAAAAAAGAGAGAGAATTTCTGTAAATTGTTGGATCCGACCAATGTATTCAGTTAGCAAATATATTTATTAAGTTCCTTCTAAGTGCTAGCTGCTGAGACTAGAGACTAGCCACTAGATTAATGATGATTGAAGGCAGTCTGTAGCTTTCAGGGGAGGAAGAAAGACAACTTAAACAGAAGTCACATCCTGCTTGAAAAGGGGTCAACGAGGCCTCTGGAAGAACAGTGGAGGAAGTGCTTAAATCAGCCTGGGGAAGTCAAGGAAGGCTTTCTGGTAGATGTTATGTTTGCTGGGCTTTGAAGAATGAGAAAGCATGCAAAGTCAAAGTTTGCAGAAAGATGTTAATATACAAAGGAAGAAACCAAGTTCCTAGAAGAATCAGGATATGTTGAAGAAGCTACATGCAGTAAAAGTGAAGGATTTGAAAGAGATGAATCCGCCAGCATTTGGGAGGCTGAGACTGGAGGATCCGGGTTCGCGGCCAGCCTCAGCTGCTTAGTGAGGCCCTCTGCAACTTAATGAGACCCTGTTTAAAAATAAAGAATAAAAAATAGGGCTGGGGCTGTAGCTCAGAGGTAGAATGCCCCCGGGTTCCATCCCCAGTACCACACACACACACAAAAAGATGAATCTGGAAAAGGCAAGTGACAGCTCAGGAAGAATTTAGATTAGTTCTGCCCTTGAACTAGCAAGGAGTCAATAAGAAGAACTTTAAAGGGGGGGCTCACAATGTTAGAACTGCCTTTTACAGTTCATCCTTTCAGAAGATGATCCAAAAAAGAGAAAACATGGGTAGGAAGATCAGGTATAAATAGAGTAGCAGAGAAATGGAGAAGAAGCTCAGATTTAAGATATAATACAAAGACTGATTGGAGAGGACCAAAATTTAGAAGTCAACCGGATGACTCTTGGATTTCTGGGGCTGAAAGGACCCAGGTGACACAGGCCAAGATGAGGAAAAGAGGAGATGCAGTGTGATGGGGCAATGGCGGGGGTGGAGGGAGGTCTGTTTGGATGTATCTCTGAGGCACCTGGGGCTATCTAGGTAACATGTCTAGCAGGCAGCTAGAAAGATAGGTGTGGGATGGAGAAGAGATTTCTAGTCAGGGCAAAGAAATGGTTTGCGAGTCATCAAATATAAAATGACGCTTAAATCACAGGTGCAGAGATTACAAGAGAGTAGGAAGAGACAGGACAAAAGTTTCACTTCCTCCAAAACTCCTGTCTAAAATGAGACTGAAGGGGGCCAGAGCTCAGCAACAGTAATTTTCTTGACTCTGGGTGTCACTCATACAAACCACACCTCCATACCTAACTGAAGTTCCACCCACTTAATACACAGTCAAAGAATGCAGTGAAGGAGAAAACCACAGGACCACAACTTCAGCAAAGTTACCCACCAGCCTCGCTCTAGTGCCTTGAAGTCAGCTCATAATGACTGTCTTAGGTGTATGACACAATACTTTATGCCCTGCTTCTTTGGAGGAATCAGTAGGATAAAACAGAAATATAAGTCTAAGAAAAGTCACTTTGTCCAAATTGGTTAGTATATCTCTCCTATCAGTCATTTTTAGGTGCACAAACTCCATTTACATCAAACATAATAAGAAAGATTTTTTAATGCCTTCTTCTTGATCAAGAAATGCATCCCAAAGCCAAATAAGAAGAAATATTGTCCATAATCTCACATTATTGTGATTCTTCTCTGGTGTAACCATAAGTAATTCAGAGTGAACTATATATACTTTAAGCACACAGCTGGGATTGGCTCTACATGTGATACCAGGTTTGACTGCCCCACCTGGCAGAATCAAGAACTTTAAGGCAAAGGGTTGAACTGTGCACTCCCTCTAAGTATACATGGTAATCTTTTGGGGGGAGTGTATAAGAAGTGTAGGGGGAAAGGCATTGCATAAGTGACTATAGTTAAATCTGTGAAATGGAAATATTGGTATACTGACTGCTATCATTTTTATAAAGAAACCCAAGGGGAATGTTCAACAGAATCACTGGATGACTGTATTACCCTTGCTTTACAGCTGAGAAAGTTGAGGAGCATGTGAGAGGCTAAAAATGCCCCGTCTCATGGCCAACTTATCTTAGGATTTCAAGAAGCCAGGAAGTTACCAGTAGAAGCAAGAAAAAGGCATAGAGAAAATTCCATTAGGATAATGTCTTAGAATTAAGGAGTTGGACAAGGGACCAGGTGGGGCAGGTAAA
Organism: Graphiurus murinus; assembly: GCA_004027655.1. Lineage (NCBI taxonomy): Eukaryota > Metazoa > Chordata > Mammalia > Rodentia > Gliridae > Graphiurus > Graphiurus murinus. Next base: position 75,519 of record PVLC010000698.1, read on the forward strand.
GCAAAAACCTCAACTATATTTCACTTAAACTAGACAGAGACTTGATACTGTTCCTTCTAGAATGGCTCAGGGCACATTCTGGGTTATTGTCCACATATTGGCAAGTTATACCATCTGGAAGTGATGGTGTAGACAGAGATTAAACATGCCAGTTTACCCTGGTATTATGGAGCCAAATAACTGATGTAATAACTTTAAAACTCCTACTTGAAAATACCTATTCTCAGTGGGCAAGGATTTCTCAACTATTTCATATATTTTTGTTTAGCATAAAATGCTTTGGATTTACCCCAACTATACTGTGGTTCTTTGCATTTTTGTGGCCACAAGTTGGGGTGCCACCCATATCAAGTAGATACCAAAGATGCTGTTAAACATTCTGTAACAACAAAACATTATCAGGCCCCAACAGGACCACTGTAAAGAAATCCTGCCATCTAACCAGAAGCAGAAAAGCAGAAGGCAAGAAACTCACCTTTTTGGGGGTATAGTAACAGGCCTTTCATATTCTACCTTTAACATAACAAAAACGTTCCTATGGGATTAGCCAGTATTTTTTTTTTTTTTCTTTTGTGGTACTGGGGATGGAGCGAAAGGGCATTCTACCTCCGGGCTATACCCCCCGACTTATTTTTTATATTTTATTTGGAAACAGGGTCTCACTAAGTTGCTGAGGCTGGCTTCGAACCTGCGATCCTTCTGTCTCAACCTCCCAAGTACTGGAATTAAAAGCATGTGCCACCACTGATTAGCCAGTATTTAACCTGGTTTCTTTTTCTTAAATATGAACAGCAAAATGTTGCAGTTGAACAGTGGACTGCAGGGCCAGGATGCCAAGGCTCCTTTTCTGGAGGCTCCTCCTACCTGTGTCTTGGTGTTTTCCTGCCTCTATAAAAGGGAGAGAACAAATGCTTTGCTGATCTCTGAGCACATGAGAGAGTTTAACAAGCTTCCCCAAGTCTCTAAACACAGTGTCATATGTGCAGTGTGGACTATAAGGCATGGATCCTCTGCCAGCGCTGTTTACAGCCCACAGGGTATTTACTGGGGACCCACTCCTGATCTCATGACAAAAACCATTTACTTTAGAAGTACCTGAGCATTTTAGTAACGCACAGGCCTCCAAATAATCTTAGAATTAGAAACAGCTTTGTTTTGATGGGCAAAGTGTGTGTTCATGTTACTGCCTTTTGCTGTCTAGTTCTAATGATTAACAGTCATGTTTAAAGATTATTATCGAAGCATTGAGAAATTTTTATCATTTAATTGTGGTTTTAGAAGTACAATTTATTTGCCTTTAAGGAAAAAAATTAGATGACTGAGGACCAGCATTCTAATAACAAAGTCTGAAAATACAAGCTAGGTGGGCAGTCAGACTAAGACAGAAGATTATAGATCTTCTTTTTCCAAACATGTACAAGATAGGTAATTTAGAGCTAAGGTGAAAGGCCCTCTCTCCCACATCACATCTAAAAAGAAAAAGGAGGCGGGTGGGGGCGCAGTTTAACACTGGATCTGACAGCTGTAGATATACAGGCGATTGGCAGGAGGACCTCCTCACTCTGAGAATCGAGGGGCAAGAAGCAAAGCGGAGAGCATGGTGAAGAAACAACGGGGATCCCCGGGGGCCAGGTGTCCATCCGACCCAACAGCCGGGCTCTCCCGGTAGCCCGCTGCTGTCCCCACCTCCCTGGCACTGCGCTGTCACTTTTGGCAGGGAATATGGGAACGCAGGAGTCGCCACGGGCGGGACTTGTGGCTGAACCTCAGGCCTCAGACTGCAGTTGACAAGCGACTGTGACAGGCCTCGCCAGAGCTGGGCCCTGCAACTCCTCTGTCTCTGCCCGCCCCCCGCTAGGCGCCGGTCTCTAGCTGACCGTGCAGGGGGAGGGAAGTCCAGAGGGGTCGACTCACCGATCTGCCCGATGAACTCAATCTTGATGCCCTGGTGTTCCAGCCGCTTGTTGGGGTTCTTGAGTGCGAGGCTCACCTTCCCGGAGACTGTCTCCCCATCGTAGAAGAGGAAATATTTCTCCTTCTTCCCGTCCTCCGTCTTGTGCTCCGCTCGCTTCCTACTCTCCGCATCATTCAGCAGGATTTCCACCTCCACGCTCTGCCCGAAGCCGAAGAAGCTCATCTCACCGCCGGGCCGGGCCGGAACGGTCTAGGTAAGGACCGCTCCCTTCCTCCCGGTCGCGGGCTGCCCTAAGGGACCAAAGGCCAGAGGACCTGCTGCGGGAGCGCGCTCGGCGGCCTCACCGCAGGCTGGCTCCGCAGCTGCGCTGGACGGTGGGCGACCACCGACTGCGCGCACCACGGGGGAGGGGCAGGGCCCGTCAAGGCTGGTGGCTTCAGGCTGCCGCGTCCAAAGCAGCAATGCGCCGCGGAGCAATGCACCGCACCTCGCTAGTCCAGACGGAGCAAGCCCGAGCAGCTGGTCGCCAGCAAGAGGGCGAGGGTCGGTTGGGCAGTGCTGGTAAAGGCAGCAGCGCAGAACAGTGTGTGCGTGTTCGGCCGCCCACCGGGTGGGGTCCAGAGCCGAGCAGTACAACGAGCTGCCCAGCCTCCGGCGGTGCAACGCACCGAGGTGCTTCGGCGGCTCGGGGCGGGGGAGGGGGAGGAGAGCTCCAGCCCGGATGCGAAGGAGATGCCGCGCGCATGCGCACGCCTGGTTCTCCTGGGCCTCCCGGCAGCCAGGAGGTATGCTCACTGCGCGTGTGCAGTGGAAGGAAGCCGGCCAGTCGCTCCCTCAGTTGACATGGCAGCCCCAGCTTCTTTCCCGTAGAATCGGGGCCCAGACGTTCCGTAAAATCAAATTGCAGGTGTTTTTCGGAAAGTTTTCGGTTGCTCTCCCCCTTTCTTCTTAGCTCTATGTTAGGCCGCCATTCACATTCAGATATATACAACGTTCGAATGCTGCCCGAGGGGGCATAGGTAGCCCTTTGACATGCACGCGAAATGTCGCTTGACTGGGGGTCAGGGTGACATGACAGGAAGCACTGTCTCAAATTCTCTTTAGATTCCCTCCCATTTAGGAAAAACAAGGCGGGAAAGAAGTTATTGGGATTTGACTTAGCTCCCAACCCTACTTTAGCACAAACCCACCATAAGGAACCTTGTTAAAGCTCGGGCATTCGCCCCTCACCCTGCTCTTTGCGCATGCGGCGTACGACCCACATAATTGGTAAATATAATGAAAGCTGTCCGGCACGGTGATTGGTCGGTTGGAAATTTTGTACTCTGTGATTGGTCCGCAGGAACGTCTCGGAGCGCGCGCGGGAGCGAGCTTTGAAAGTTGAGCACGGCGGAGGCGAGCCGGTGCCTCGGGGATTATGGTGTCGCTGCGGGATCTCGAGAGCGGCCTGCAGCCCTGGTGCCCGCTGGATCTCAGCCTCGGTGAGGAGACGCAGCCGCGGGTCCTGGAGGGCAGGGCTGGAATGCTGTGCGTCCCCGATGGTACCGCCGCCGGAGCCAGGGTGGGGGTGGGGTGGAAGGCGCCTGGCTCTCGGCATTGTCTGGGTTTCCCAGGATCGTGGCCTGTCAGGTTTACCATAGGGGCTCAGTCTAGTTGTTAGAAATACATTTTCATGGCGTCAAAAAGACACCTGTTCGAAAGTTGTTTGGCACGGCGATTTTACTCTTTTGCCAAAAAAAAAAAAAAAAAAAAGGTGCTCCTAGGTATGCAATAGATGCAATAGTATGCCTAGAACCGGTGGGCTTTATATCCCTGACCAAAGCACCTGCGCTTGTACTCCTATTGATGGGACTTATAGCTTCACATTCTTCGTCCAGCTACTGGGGAAGCCTGGGGAAGCCGGGGAAGGGGGACACCTGCACTCTTAAGAGATGCTATTTTAGGAAGGAATTTAAGTCCTTGTCAGGTTACAAAATGGCGGTTTAAGTTACTTCTTTGACAGAAAAGATACAATTATATTCTCATACAGTCAAGAAACCGTTTTTGGTTTTTTTTTCTTTAACAAAAAAGCTAATGTTGATCTCTTCCAGTGCTTGTGCATCAGTTTTCTCGGCCTGTCCTATCTTATTCTACTAGACTTCCTGGATCTATTCTCGTCTCTTCTGGGGGTTTCTCTTTCTTCAGCCAGACATATTTTTTTAGTTTCATGTTCATGAAGTTCAACTTGATGTCTCACAGGCAGACATCATCAAACATCACAAGAGTAAAGTCTGATTCCCAAGCCACCTCCTGGCATCAGTCAAACCAACAAGCCTGGCATTCCTGCATCCCCTTTCATGCCACCACCGGTTGTCTTTCTGCTGCCCAGACCCAAGCCCTCAAATCAACCACGTCAATTTAAGAAGTATCTTAGCTGCTTCCGGATGTTAACTGCTCCTGTCCAACCCCTACACTGCACGGCCACTTTTGAGAACACAACTTTGAGGGCCAAGTCTTTAAGCCCTTCCTATTTCCCATTTGTTTTCTAAATAAATGAACAGCTTCTTGGGAAGCCATATAAAAGCTTTCACTATTCTCTCCAGTCTGCTTTTCTAAGGGCATAATCTTTGGAATCAGAGATGCTTGGATTGGGTTCTTAGTTCTACTGCATGGCATCCCACTTTGCTATGCCTCAGTTTTCTTATCTATCAAGTGGGGATCATAATACCTACCACACTGGGTTTTTGTGAAGATGAACATAGTACCTGGCACATAATAACTATTGAATACCACTAATAGGTCTTCACATTCAAACTCTATGTTGTAAATATTTTATTTATCTTTCCCTGACATATTCCTATTTTCAGTCCCATCTCTAATCGAAGAATCATCTCCACTTCAATCCCTCCTCCTCCTCTCACAACAGTGTATCCTATTGATTCTCTCTAGTGTTTTACAGTTTAGCTACCTACTATTATTTTTAACACTCATCGTTGTAAAAATAATAACTATCATTTTATGTGGCTATTACATTTTGTGACCTTTTATATACATTATCTTTCATAACAGTCTTGTATTGCCAGTGATGGATGGGAGGTTAATTATACATAAGTGATCAAGTCAACCTATTAGTTTTATTCTGTGTGACTCAAAACTTAGTAGTCTTTCTTCTTCTATCTTTTTTTTTTTTTTTTTTTTTGTATTATAAGTGTGGGATGGTGAGATTTTTGTGGACAAGAATCCTCTACCATTTGTTTTTATATTCTTAGCACTTAGAGAAACTTCCTCATGTATTTTCTGAAAATGTTTGTTGATTGAATATATGGTATATTTCTTCTTTTTCCAACCTAAGTGAAGTGGGTAGAACAGACAAGTATCCATTTTGACAGTTAAGAAACTAGGAAATGAAGTACTTGGTTTGTATAGAAAGTTAAGTGATTTGAACAGAAGTGTAAAGCTAGATAAGAGGAGAGTCATTAGTAGAGTATAGGTTACCCGACACCAGATCTTTTTTTAATTAGGATATCTCATAGTAAATATTTCCAATAGAATATTCCCCTTTGTGAAATTGGTAGGTATTACCTACATGTTATAGGTGAGGTAGCAGAGGCTCAGAAATGTTAGAAATGATAGGACCAAAGGCATATAGGTGATTTTAGGAGGACTGTGAAATTGGGCAGTTACTGCCTTCCAAATTAGATTTGATGCTACTGACTGTAATGTATTATCATAAGCAAAGCCAAAACAAGGAACAGAATACTTTTGCTCTAATAACGTCTATAATAAGCATTAAAACACACAGAGATGCAGTTGTATTTTTCAGGTCTTCTTTCAGGTAGCATGTTGTATGTCTTTGGAAGGAATGCTGTGCAAAGCCACTTGGGCCACAGAGACTCCCTTCTCCAGGGTCAAGTTTAAGTAACAAAGTATGACCAGCAATTTTTCTTTTATCCCCTTTTGTGTGTGTGTGTGTGTGTGTGTGTGTGTGTTGCTAGGGATTGAACCCAGGGGCATTCTACCTCTGAGCTACACCCCTAGCCCTTTTATATTTTATTTTGAAACAAAGTCTTGCTGAGTTGATGAATCTCACTACTTTCTGAGACTGTCCTTGAACCTTCAATCCTCCTTTCTCAGCATCCTAAGTGCTACGATTATAGCCATGGGCCATCACACTGGACTGGGCAGTTTGTTTTCTAAGGAGGATGGATCTAGCTAACTGCATTGCTTTTCATTTGCTGAGTGCAACACAATGCTGGGAACCATGAAATAAAGAATTAAAGGTGGAAGGAAGCCTCCCAACTCTGTTTTTTTTTTTTGTTTTTTTTTTTTAGCATTCATATTTTGCTCAACTTCTCTAAATCAGTGGTGAACAAATAAAAAATATTAACTTGAAGGAGTACCTGGCTCATAATTTGTCTGAGGTGTCCACATGTTTTTAGCTAGTCCTAATTGTAGGTACACAGGAATAAAAATGAAAACATTGAAAGAAAAGTATCAAGTTTAGAGTAAAGAGGGCTTGTCAGGCAATCCTGTAATGCTGAGTTAATGTCACTTTCTCAATATACATACTTTCCATTGATGTGTTTCACAATCACTATCTGTGTCTGAGTATGAGTCTGGCTTGTCTCCTCTAGTTTAAACTTATTGAGGGAAATGCTGTCTGTTTTTCTGTTTTGTTTTAACACCCTACATTGTCCAAGGGCTCAGTAAAGTACTATATATTTACTTGGGGTTACTAACTTAGTTATAAGATTTTCACAGAAGAGCATCTGAGGCCATCATTGACCTAATATTTCTTTTCTGGATAGAACTAATGGGAAAGCCTGATCATTAAGTGTGTTCAAATGTCATTCCCCAAAGCTGTTAACATCTAAAAATATTTTTCTTCTTGATATTTTTAGATGATTAACAGCTGTCATTTATGATTTAAAAAGATTTTTTTACTGCTTTAATTATGCTATACCTATATTGCTATAGTTAAATGTGAGTTGTCATTTTTGTTGAATGTACCTGGAGTCTAAAGATGATTGGTTTTTACTTTTTAGAGCACTTGTTAATTACTTTTTTGGAGCATTTGTTAATTTAATTGCATTGTCTTTTGCTTTTAAAGCACTTGCTAATTTCATTGTATTTTCCCCTAGAATGGGTGGACACAGTGTGGGAACTAGACTTCACAGAGACTGAGCCTTTGGATCCTAGCATAGAAGCAGAGATCACAGAGACTGGATTGAATGCCTTCACACAACTCTATGAAAGTCTTTTCCCTTTTGCTACTGAAGAACATGGATCTTCAGAGGTAAAATAAATAAATAAATAAAAGATCAAGGTAATCATCTTTAGGTGTTTAAAGTAGAAGATGAAGCCAGGCTCGTGGCTCACACCTGTAATCCCAGTTCTTGGGAGGCTAAAACAGGAGGATTGTAGGTTTGAGAACAGCAACTTAGACCCTATTTCAAAAAAAATAATGAGGTTGGGAGTATATTTCTGAAGTAAATGCCTCTGGGTTTGATCCCTGCCACAAAATAAATAAACAAATAAATAAATAAATCAGTTGGGGGTGTGGCAAAGGAGGTAGAATACTCCTGGGTTTAATCTAAATTAGGTTTTTTAGTATACAGTTCATAAAGGGCACAATAAGAGTAACAAAGAATGTGGTTCATGCCGGGTGTGGTGACACACACCTGTAATCCCAGTTCTTGGGAGGTTGAGACAGGATGATTGCAGATTTGAGGCCAGCCTCAGTAAGTAGTGAGACTCGGCAACCTGGCAAGACCGTTCTAAAATAAAAGTAAAATAAGGCTGGGGGTGTAACCCAGAGGTAGAATGTCCCTTGGTTGAATTCTCAGTAACGTGCGCGCGCGCACACACACACAATCTGGTTCATTAGCCTATGCTAATAACTTTCCTTCAAGAGGAAAGTTACTAAGCTGGGCTTAGTGGCGTATACCAGTAATTCTAGTGCTTGGGAGGCAGAGGCAGAAGAATCACAGGCTAGGCCAGTTTCAGACTAAATAAATAAAAGGGCTGGAGGTGTTGCTCAGAGGTAGGGTTCAATCCCCAGTGACACACACACACACACACAAAATTTGGGGTATTAGTCTGATTTTTTTTCTAGACATGACCACTTTTTACCACAGCAAATTGATGGAAAAGTATAAAGGCAAAATGGAAGAAAACCAGACAAATGAAAAATGAAAAGAAGGCCAAGGAAAAATGCAAATAACAATTCAGTCATGCATTAACTTTAAGAAAATCTGATACTATTAAACTGAGAAATGATTAAATGAATTACAGATTTCCAAAGGGTTCCCTTATATATTGAATTTGAATAGTGTGCTTATAAATATTTAGATCATTAACTCAGAAAACCAAAGGGCTGGGAAGCAGAATAAAAAATGCATAGATATTAACATAACTGAAACATTCAAATTAACAAAATATTGACAGTGTCAACATGATTTACATTATGTGATATGATAATACACCAATAAAAGCACATTAAAAAAAGAAAAAATTAAATTTTAATTATAGGTTTTATGTACTTTAAAAATTAAATCATATTAAAGGAAGAGGAAAGGGAGAATAAGAAGTTAATAGAGAAGGTAGATACAATCAAAGCATGTAAATATGCATATATTGAGAATGTCACAGTATGAGATGGGTGTGGTGATACATGTCTATAATCTTAGCTACTCAGAAGGCTGAGGCAAGGTTGATTGTAAGTTCAGGGTCAGCCTAGGCAATTTAGGAAGACCCTGTTTAAAAACAGGGCCAGGCATGGTGACACTTGCCTAGAATCCCAGTGAGTTGGCAGACTGGGGCAGGAGGATCACAAGTTCAAGAACAACCTGGCCAACTTTAAAAAGGGCCAGGATGTAGCTCATTGGTAGAGCTCTTATCTAGCATGTGTGAGGCCCTGCATTCAATCCCCACTACTGCAAAAAGAAAAAGGAAATTTATGTAATTAATATGTGCAAATATTTACACTTGAAAATAAAAATTTAATTATCTAATTAATGTTCCTTCAGTGCAGTGCTAAGCACTACATTAAGTACTTAGAGAACAGAGTTGGGAATAAGGTACAAAGCCTTGCCCTCAGTCAAGGGGCCTTCTCAGGGATACTTGAGCACTGGTTAAAGCTAATCTCATGACTACATGGAGCTGCACAGGGTAGGGAAGTACCATGCCACCATAAGTCCAGAGGCATGAAGATATTTTTTGAATTACATTGTTAACTGTGCTCCCAACAAGTAGCAGATGTCATCTCATAGGACCATGGAAAAGGGAGTGTGGTAAGACTGAGACTGTTCTGGAGAGAAAGTAACCAGAAGCGAGTCTTAAGTTGGGTAGAACATAGACTATAAGTAAGTGTTGAAGGTCATTCCTAGTGCAGGATCCACACAGTGGGAAGATGCAGGGAGTGATGAGAGAATTGTGAGAGTATAAATGGTATAATTTAAAACATGCAGTGGGACAAGGACAGTAAGTAGTCTGAGAATAGATTGTGGTATAAGTTTAAGTTAGGCTCAGCTATGGAGTTTGGCAACTTTTGCTAGGGAGTGTATTGTGTTTAAGGTTTTGTTGTAAGCATCAAGCATGTGTTAATTCACAACCAGCCCTCATAAGCAGTATGAATAGGTCTGTTTTAGGACAAATGTTCTTGACCACAGGTAGAATAAAGCTGAGAAAAGTTGTACATAGGGGTATTCCTTGGGAGACTATTATCTTAGTGTAGGTATTATGAGTGTTAATGGGTGTGGACTGGAATTTTGGTTGTAGGAACTGGAAAGGAAGGCTGAATTTTTTGAAGTAGAATTAATAGGGCTTTGTGAACTCAGAAGCCTTTGTCAGATATCTAAGGCATGGTGTAAGGTGCTAAATTGACAAGATATAGGGAAAGAAAACTGGAAGGATGCTGGGCATGGTGGCACGCCTGTACTACCAGTATTTGGGAAGCTGAGACAGGAAGATCACAGGTTTGAAGTCAGCCTCAGCAAGTAGTGAGACTCTTGTCAACCTAGTGAGACCCTGTTTCTAAATAAAGGGAAAATAGGGCTGGGGATGTAGTTTGGAGGTAGAATGCTCCTGGGTTCAATCCCTAGTACCACACAAAAAAAGAAGAAAACCCTGGAAGGATGATAATATTATTAATCACAGTGACAAATAAGAAAGAACAAGATCAAGTGGTAAAATAGAGTGCCACTCTAGATTTTTTGATTGTGAGATTCTGTTTGGAGATCCTTGAGAAATATAACTTTAGTTTGAAAAGTGGGTCAGAAGACCAGGAGAAAGAGCAGAGTGTTCAGGATCAGAGTGTGGGTGGAAAGCCCAGTCATACATGCACAACATCAGCTGGGGAAAGAAGCTAGCACAAGATTGGAGAGTGTTTAAAGGAGGCCACAGGAGGACCCATCAGAAGTGTAGGGAGTACAGGTCACTGGGGCAAAGGCTAGGCAGCAGCCATGAGGTCAGATGCTGCTGAGGTGACCCAACATGTAGAACTCTGATGCTTAGAAGGTTCAGGCAAGTGGACTGGAAGTGTTTGTAGCATTGGGAATGGGGATGTGACTGCTGTAAAGGTAGCAGAAGGTAATTTCTTCCAGAAGTTTCATAGCGAAGAAAAGTAGAGTATGACAAGATTTTCAGTGGCCTCTTCTCTAAATGGTACCTGTTATGCAGTGTGGCTAATCTGTGGCATTACTGTATGCTACTTACCCTGTCTTTTCAAGAAAGCAAGAGATGTGAACTCTGATACCGTAAATTTTGTGGTTCTTTTATTTTTTAAAAAAAAAATGCTCAAGGATAAACCATATTTAGTTCCTACTCTAATTAATTAATTAATTTTATTTTGCGTGGCACTGAGGATTAAGCCTAGCAGCATTCTACCTTCAAGCTACACCCCAGCCCTTTTTATCTTTGGTTTTGAAACAAGGTCTTGCTAGGTTGCTAAGGCTGTCCTCGAACCTGTGATCCTCCTGTCTCAGCCACCCAAGTACTAGGATTACAGATGTGGGTTAACATGCCAGACTCCTGTGCTTCCCTTTAGTTTATAAAAATTTACGCATTTCCTCTTTGTGTGTTTAATAGGAGAAAGCATGAGAAAATGATAATTTTTTTAAAACTGTGGCTTCTGTTCTAGGGTTTATTTCCTTTCTCATCGAGACTACTGTATGTAATCTATTGAGAAAAAAATTCCAGTGTTTCCTTTCCTGCTCCTCTTGCCCACAGTCTAAAGAGCATTTAAGTTTAAATAAAACATTATGGGCCGGGCGTGGTGGCGCACGCTTGTAATCCCAGCATTTGGGAGGCTGAGACTGGAGGATCCTGGTTCGAGGCCAGCCTCAGGTACCTAATGAGGCACTCCACAACTTAGTGAGACCCTGTTTCAAAATAAAGAATCAAAAATAGGGCTGGGGGTGTAGCTCGGAGGTAGAATGCCCCTGAGTTCAATCCCCAGTACCACAATAAAATAAAAATAAAAATAAATAAATAAATAAAACATTATGATTTCCTTAGTAGTCCTAAGTGGATTTGGGTACATTTAACATAGATGGAGGAGTAACTTTTCTGAATAATCACTAATATTTAAGGTATTCCAAAAGTCTTAGTGTACTTTTATGAGGTAATAATTTAAGAAGTATATATGCTTCAAACTTAACCAAAAATGTTTTTAGAAAATTTAATTAAATTTCCTGTATACTTATTCACCTTATTTTTTTGAATAGTTTTTTTTTTTTTTTTTTTTTAAATCTGAGTCTTGTCATGTTACCTGAGGCTGGTCTCAAACTTATAAGCTAAAACAATCCTCTTCCCTTGGCCTCCTGAGTAGCTAGGACTACAGGCATGTGCCAGCATGCTTGGCTTGAATAATACATTTTAAATTTGAGTGTTTGTTTCAGTCTGTTTGAAGATGGCAAACATTTATCATTAGGAGACTGGTCCATTTTTTGTTATTGTTTTTTTCTTGTGCTTAGGGATCAAACTCAAGCCTACTCTTAGCTACATCCCCAGTCCTTATTATTATTTTTTGTAAGTCACTAAGTACTTGTAAAAATGAAATAGGAAATCTTTCTATTTCTCTTAACTACTGGCTTTTATAATCCCCCCTCCTCCCCGCAGAGCATTTGGACATTCTTCATTGAGAACAGTATTTCCCATAGTACCTTGGTGGCATTATTCTATCACTTCGTTCAAATAGTCCACAAGAAAAATGTCAGCGTGCAGTATCGAGAATATGGCCTGCACGCTGCTGGGCTTTATTTTTTGCTACTAGAAATACCAGGTATGTATACATTCAGTGTTCCATATGGGTTTAGCATCTGTGGATTCAACCATGTGTGCAGTAGCTGATGTGCACTATGAGGGTTGTATTTATTGAATGTGGCAGGCTTTTCTTATAGTTACTCCCTAAACAATACTGTAATAACTAATTACATAGCGTTTACATTGTATCGGGTATTGCTAGTAACTTAGAGATGATTTAAAACATACAAAAGGATTAGTGTAGGTTATATTGCAGATGTTGCACTATTTTATGTAAGGGACTTGTACATAAGGCATTTGAATATTCTTGTGTTTTGGATACTGAGTGGGGAGTGTATTTGATATAGTAGGACAAGTCTTTTTTTTTTTTTTTTTCTTTCTATATTGTCTTAGTTCTTAGACTTTTTCTCATAAAATAAGGCAGTGATAAGCCGTCTCCTAGAATTGTTCTGAGGATTAAAGGAGACCAAGGGCATAGCATAGTCTAGGTATTCATTTTCTCTTTTTTCACTAATTGTGTTTGTTTTCTGAAATTGTGCTGTGTCTATAACCTAATGCAGATAATCTGAGAGGGATCAGGCCGGAGGGGGAATGCTTCTAAACTGCAGCAGCTCACGTCCATCCAACTCAGCCCCAATAGAACATTCTGATTCTGTCCTCCCTTCTCCTGACTTCCTATTCAGATTGAGAAAAATCGTTGTGAAGAATCATTATGCTATAGCTTTGCCATGTGGATATTAAAAAATAGGTTAAAACCCTTCTGATCAAGAAAGTATAAGAGCAACTAGTAATACTTGACGAAGGAAAGCAACAAAAGAAGAGGAGTCCACTTATGAGCACTGTTCTGCTTCTTTTTCCTTGGGCTTGTCACAGTGTGTAGGTGTCTGTTCCTTCTGTGGGCAGTGAGCAAATCCATTTTCCTTCCTCCCCCAAACCCAAGGAAAGAGAGTGGAGCATAGAGAGATCCTTAAGGTTTTTTTGTTTTGTTTTTTTTCTTTGCAGAGCTGGGAATGAAACCCAAGGCTTTGTTTAGTTAGACAAACGCTCTACCACTGAGCTATACCCACGGTACTCTCCCCCAGCCCACTGAAGTTCTTAGGGAAAAGAAAATCACAGGATTAGTCAGCTTGCTGCCTGTCACATAAATGTATTTGTAACTAACATTAACGATTTTGTCTGAATGATTTGGGGACAGATAGAAAGATTTAAAACCTTGAATATGTGGTTTGTTTTATTGTTAATTCTTCCATAATGCTAAGGACTATAATATCTTAGTTGTAACTGGGCTCTTTCTCAGAAAAATAGTGATTTTAGAAATCCAGCTTATCTCCTCTTCCCTTGCCAGATGTACTTCCTTTTGATTAAGGTTGATATTCATGCCAGAGCAAAGAGGTAGCTGTTAGAAATTGTGTGGGCTACTTGCAGCTTTCCAGCAAGTCCTATTCTTGCCAATTACCTTCCGTTTTTAAATATTTCTGGATTATGGTTGAGATGCTGTTGATGCTTAATATTAATTCACAGTTTTCAAGATTATGTTGGCTGTTCTGGGTCCCTTGCATTTCCATGTGAATTTTAAGATGTGTATGTGAATTTCTTCAAGAAATGGCAGCTGGGATTTTGACAGGGACTGCGTTGAATCAGTTTGGGTAGTATTTCTATCTTATTGCTATCCAATCTGTGAACACAGGATATCTTTCCATTTATTTTAGGTCTTTAATTTGTTCAGTGATGTATTATAGTTTTCAGTGTACAATTCTTACACTTTTTTTGTTAGACTTACTACTACTAAGTATTTTCAGTGCTACTGTATAAATGAAATTGTTTTCTTTTTTTTTTTTTTTTTGTGGTACTGGGGATTGAACTTGGAGGCATTCTACCTCCAAGCTATACCCCCAGCCTTATTTTTTATTCTTTATTTTGAAACAGGGTCTCACTAAGTTGCGGAGTGCCTCACTAGGTAGCTGAGGCTGGCCGCGAACCCGGATCCTCCGGTTTCAGCCTCCCGAATGCTGGGATTACAAGCGTGCGCCACCACGCCCGGCTTGAAATTGTTTTCTTAATTTCACTTTGGGGTTGTTTAAGGCAGTGTGTACAGAGGCACAATTGATTTTTTATTATTTATTTTATATCCTGCAGCTTTGCTAAATTCATTTATTGGTTTTGAAAGACATTTCTATAAGACCATATCATTTGTGAATAGACATAGTTTTTTACTTCTTTGTTTTCAATCTGGTTACTTTTTATTTTTCTTACCTAATTACTCACACTAAGACTTCCAATTCAATGTTAAAAAGAAGTAGAGTGGACATCTTTGTCTTGTTTTTTATCTTAGGGGGAAAACATTCAGTCTTCTTCCTTTAAGTATAATGTTAGTTGTTGTGCTTTATTATGAAAGGGTGTTAAGTTTTGTCATTTACTTTTTCTGCATCTATGAGGTAATCTCCTAGATTTTTTTTTTTTAAAATCTCTTGATTTTTGTTTTTTATTTTACTTATAGAGATTATTACATTGCTTTTCATATATTAAGCCAATTTTACATGACCTTGGTCATAGTATATAATCATTTTCATATGTTGTCAGATTCAGTTTGCTAATAATTTATTGAAGATTTTTGCACTTGCATTTTTTGGTCTTCTTTCTGTTTAATGTCTTCTTCTGGTTTGGGTATCTGGGTAATACCAGTCTCATTGAATGATGTTCTCTTCTTTGTTTTGAAAGAATTTTTGTGGAGTTAGTTTTCTTTCTTCCTTAAATTTTTGATAAAATTTATTATGAAACCATCTAGGCCTAAAGTTTTCTTCAAAAGAAATTCTTTGCTGGGCATGGTGGCACACACTTGTAATACCAGCATTTGGGAGGCTAAGACTGGAGGATCTGGGTTCGCTGCCAGCTTCAGCTACCTAATGAGGCATTCCGCAACTTAGTGAGACCCTGTTTCAAAATAAAGAATAAAAAATAGGGCTGAGGGTGTAGCTCAGAGGTAGAATGCCTCTGAGTTCAATCCCCAGTACTGCAAAAAAAAAAAAAAAAAAAAAGAATAAAAAGTAGGACTGAGGTATAGCTTGGAAGTAGAATGCCCCTGAGTTCAATTCCCAGTACCAAGAAAAAAAAAAGTTCTTTGTGCAATCTCTTTTATCCTAATGTTGATTATTTACATTATTTTCCGTGTGTGTGTGGGGGGGGGGGGGATTAAACCTAGGGCTTTATGCATGCTAACCAAGCACTCTACCACTAAGCAAAACCCCTATCCCTTTTCATTTTTACTAAATCAATCTAGATAGAATTTTCTTAATTTTATTGATTATTTCAAAGAGTCCTCTTGATATTATTAATTATACTCTATTGCTTGCCTGTTTGGTATTTCTATCTCTATTATTTCCTTTCTTCTTACTTAGGGCTTAGTTTGTTCATATTCTGACTTTTTAAATATGGATGCTTAGCTCTTTGTTCTCACATACTTTTTTTTGTTTCTGATACAACTATTTAATACTGTAACTTTCCATCTTCTTTTTCCCAATTTTTTAAAATTTTAATATGCTTTTATTGGTGCATTATAGTCTTACATTATAATGTAAATCATATTGATAGTGACATACATACACTTGGTTACCCTTCCCCCCATGCCTCCCCATCTTCCCCCTTCCCAATACAGAGTACTGCAATTGACATTAGTATTTTCTCATAGTCGATAGTAGTAATTCCATTAATGAACCTCACTTTTCCCCTCCCCTCCCCTTCCCTTTGACCACCTCCCTGGCTCCACTAAGGTTTCTCCTTTATTATCTGGAATCACTTTGGCATCCCAATTATTCCCTAGCTTGCACATATTAGAGAAAACATGATCCTTCACTTTCTTTGATTGGCTAATCTCACTTAACGTAGTATCTCCAGGTCCTTCCATTTTCTTGCATATGACCTAATTTTATTCTTTGTTGCTGGGTAGAATTTCATTGAGTGGATATCCCATAATTTTGTAACCCATTCATCTGTTGATGGACACCTAGGTTGGTTCCATAATTTGGCTATTGTGAATTGTGCTGCTGTGAACATGGGAATGCATATATTACTATAGTTCTCTGATTTCAGCCCCTTTGGAAAGATGCCCAGGAATGGTATAGCTGGATCATATGGTGGATCCATTCTCAGTTTTCTGAGGACTTTCCACACTTCTCTCCATAGCAGCTAAACTAATTTGCAATCTTACCAATAGTGTAGAAGAGTTCCAGTTTCCCCACATTCTTACCAACATTTATTATTTTTTGACTTCTTGATGATTGTCATTCTGATTGGAGTTAGATGGAATCTCAGTGTAGTTTTGATTTGCATCTCCTTGATTGCTAATGATGTTAAACAGATTTTTCATGTATCTATTGGCCATTTGTATTTCTTCTTTTGTGAAGTGTCTATTCAATTCAATTGCCCATTTCTTGATTGGGTTTTTTTTTTAGTGTAAAGTCTTTTAAGTTTTTTGTATATTCTAGAGATTAGTTTATCAGAGGGATAACTGGCAAAGATCTTCTTCCATTCTATAGGCTTTCTCTTTAGACTCTTGATGGTTTAATGCCATCCCACTTATTAATTCTTGTTTTAATTTACTGAGCTTTGGGGAGCTTGTTGAGGGAGTTTCTACCAATGCCTATATGTTGGCCTGTTGGACCTGTGCCCTCTTCTAATAGCTTCACAGTCTCTGGTCTAACTTCCAGGTCTTTGATTCATCTCAAGTTGACTCTTGTGCAGGGTGAGAGGTAAGGATTTAGTTCTACTTTTTTACAACTGGATAGCCAATTTTCCCACACCATTTGTTGAAAGTGCTATTCTTTTCTCCAACATATGTGTCTGGTACTGTTGTTGAAAATCAATTGGCTATAAGTGTGTGGATTTGTTTCTGTATCTTCTATTCTGTTCTGTGGGTCTTTGTGTCTGTTTTTGTACCAATACCATGCTATTTTTATTACTATGGCTCTGTAGTATAATTTGAAGTCAGGAGGCCAGTATCACCTTAATACCAAAACCAAATAAAAATGCCTCAAGAAAAGAAAATTACAAATCAATATTATTAATGAACATAGATGCAAAAATTCTAAACAAAATACTAGCCATGTGCATTCAAAACTATATCAAGAAATATGTAAACCATGACCAAATTGTTTTCATCCCAGGAAAGCAAGGCTGATTCAACATATGCAAATCAATATATGTTATTCACCACCTAAATAGAACTAAGGACAAAAATCACATGATCATCTCAGTAGATGCTGAAAAGGCATTTTGACAAAATCCAACACCCATTCATGTTAAAAACACTGCAGAAAATAGGAATAGAAGGAACATACTTCAACATCATTAAGGCGATATACAATAAACCCAAAGCAAACATCATATTGAACAGAGAAAAACTATAGGAATTCCCTTTAAAATCAGGAACAAGACAAGGATGCCCACTATCACTATTCCTTTTCAATATAGTTCTTGATACTCTTGCCAGAGCAATAAGACAAGAGAAGGATATCAAAGGAATTCAAATAGGAAAAGAAGAATTAAAATTATCTTTATTTGCAGATGACATGATCCTATATTTAGAAGACCCAAAAAACTCAACCAAGAGACTACTAGAGCTGATTAACAAATTTAGCAAAGTAGCAGGATACAAAGTCAACCTAAAAAAATCAGTAACTTTCTATATGTGAACCATAAATCCACTGAGAAAGAAATCCGGAAAATATTTCCATTCACAATAACCTCAGAACCAATAAAATACCTAGGAATAAACCTAACCAAGGAGGTAAAAGACCTCTATAATGAAAATTATAAAACACCAAAGAAAGAAATTGAAGACCTTAGACAATGGAAAGATCTCCCTTGCTCTTGGACAGGCAGAATAAATATTATCAAAATGGCCATTCTACCAGAAGTGATCTACAGAATTGATGCAATCCCTATTAAAGTACCAGTGTCAAATTTCATATGGAGAAACAAAAGATACTCTACCAGTTACTAAGAAAGAAGTGTTGAAAGAAATGGGAGGGTGAGACAGGAGGATTGCAGGTCCCAGACTAGCTTCAATACCCCCCCCCAAAATTATATATTTAATCCTGACAGTGTATGTGGCATTAAACTATAGATTTCTCTCTCACATTGGATTGCTTCCCTGTTTCCTTAAACTTGCTTTATATGAGATTAAATATTTATTTTAAAATATTATATTTATTAGTTATCCTTATGCATATTTGTTGGCTCCATATAGTCTATATAGTATATTATGAATATATGCTTTTTCCTTTCAGGTCTTTAAAATATAAGTGGTTTGAATATTTTATTCCTCATTGAGATAAGAAAACACCAGTTAAATTGCTTTTTATGTAAGTTTTTGACTCAGTGGTCATCAATAGAAAAAAGTTTTCCTACTCCTGTATTAGAGAAATCTTTTGAAATTTGTAATCTTTTTCTACCTCAGGTGAAACTACACTTAAACTAATGTGAACAGATGAGACTTACTTTTTTTTTTTTTTTTTTTTTTTTGGTGCTGGGAATTGAATCCAGGGGCATTCTACCTCTGAGCTACTTTGTATTTTGAAACAGGGTCTTGCTAGGTTATTGAAGAGTCTCATTACATTGCTGAGACTGGTCTTGAACTTATACTCTTGTCTCAGGCTCCCAGGTATTGGGATTACTGGCCACCACGCCCAGCTAATTTTTTTTTTTTTTTTTTTTGCGGTGCTGGGGACAGAATCCGGGGGCATTCTACCTTCGAGCTACAGCTCCAGTCCTATTTTTTATTCTTTATTTTGAAACAGGGTCTCACTAAGTTGTGGAGGGCCTGACTAAGCAGCTGAGGCTGACCGCGAACCTGGATCCTCCAGTCTCCGCCTCCCAAATGCTGGGATTACAAGCGTGCATCACCACGCCCGGCTCCAGCTAATTTTTAATTTTGAAAGTCTACTGAAATTACCATACCCTGGTCTCAAATCTGTGATCGTCTTGTCTCGGCCTCCCAAGTACTGGGACTATAGGTGTACACTGCCACATGTAGCTTCTTTATAATAACTGCTTTAAGGTTGTCAGCTTATTCCATTATCTCTGTCAGAGAAGAAATATCTCATACAGTACATTTTTTCTGCTTCTTAGCTTGCCCAGAAATTTTTTATTGGATGGTAGACATTATAAAGATTAGGTTGTTAAATGTCTGGATTTTGTGGGCTTTCCCTTAGATAATATTGAAGTATGGATTAACTTGAAACTTTAGAGACTTTTTAATAAATTTTGTTATGACAGATATAAATCAGCCTTAACTTAAAATCTAGTTTAGTCTTAGTGCTAAGGTATATTTCTTAGGAGAGTTCTGTTGAATGCTTCAGAAGTTTATCAAGATCCATCTACTTAGGCTGACCAGAGTTCAAACATTTCTTGGTCCTGTGTGAGTTGTGAAAATAATTCCTCTTCTGGTTACTTGGAAATAGTTCTTTGCCCACTACTATGAAGTTTTATCCCATGAATCCATCACTTACATTCAGCTCTGTGCAGATTTTTTAAGAGTTCTTTTTTAATGTAGCTCCCTTTCCTTCAGTACTCTGCTTTATAAATTTTAGGCACCCCTGCTTTCTGACACTGATTTTTTAATCTGACAACACCATCATAATCTGCTTAGATTCACCATTTCTCTCCTGTTTGTCCAGTCTTGTAGTTGTTTACAGCAGGAGGGCAAGTATAAAACCACTTACTTTGTAGTGCCCAGAGAGGGAAATACTATAATGTATTTCTGATTCAGCACTATTGCTCACACCTAGGCTGAAATTAAAATGATACTTTTTTGCTAAGGGTTGATTATTATTCACAGTTAACAATAAAAAGCCTGCCTTTTGCTTTTTAATTTCTTACTCTGTAGTTATAGACGTATTTCAAGATAATTAATTCTAACCTGCTTACTGTTTACTCCTTGTGACTAGGCAGTGTTGCCAATCAAGTATTCCACCCAGTGATGTTTGACAAGTGCATTCAAATCATGAAGAAGAGCTGGCCTCAGGAATCTAACTTAAACCAGAAAAGAAAGAAAGAACAGCCTAAAAACTCTCAGGCTAATCCAAGAGGTAGTAGAAAAAGAGGAAGGCCCCCCAGAAAAGAGGATATTGAGG
Source organism: Graphiurus murinus (assembly GCA_004027655.1). Taxonomy (NCBI): domain Eukaryota; kingdom Metazoa; phylum Chordata; class Mammalia; order Rodentia; family Gliridae; genus Graphiurus; species Graphiurus murinus. The sequence goes on from PVLC010000698.1 coordinate 95,805, forward strand.
TAAGAAGTAAGTGGAATACTAATACCTATTAATCCCAGTGCTGGGAGGCTGAAACAGAAAGACTGCCCAGAACAGCATGGCAATTTATTGAGACTCTATTTGAAATAAGAAGGGCTGAAGGTGTAGCCCACAGGTGGAACCCCCCTCTTCCCCTGGATTGAATCCCTAGTACCACAAAAAAAACAACAAAAAAAGTAGCAAGTGGAATAAAAAAACATACTAACACAGGATTTTAATTTTTTTTTAAGGTTTGACTTTTGTGTAGTATGGTTTCAGGCATCATGATTATAATCCAAAGCTCTTAAGCTATCATCTGGTATTCAGTACACGACTTGATGTTGTCTCTTGGGCTTTGTATACTACTGAGGTCATGTATCTGTCTTACCACTTTTGCGCCCTCCTGATCATCTTTCCATAGAATTTTTCTCAAGGATGCATGGAAGTGTGTTAACTGGTATATTTGCTGCATTATTTTATCGTCTTTAGAGAGGGTAGTTGAAGTATCCCAAGAGCTTATATCCATAAGAGCATACTAAAATAGCATGATTTCCAATTTTTTGTGCAACAAAGTAGAATGGTAGAGGTTTACTGACATTAAAACTTCTAAGAAATACAAGAATTCTCATTGACAAAAAATACTAAAGTAGAAACTACTGTAGTGGTCACCTAGTCCAGTGATTTACCATTTGGCCATGGAGACAGAATAGTCAAGAGACCTGGTCAGAGTCATATCACGGCAACAACTCAGTTGCTCCCCACAGTTAAAGTGGGCTTGGTTTGAATAAGTTAAAAACCATGAGACAAAGTGTTAGGCATTACTACACAGTCACCTGTACATCTTTTCATAATCCAGATGGATGAAATCATAGAAGAAGAAGAAGATGATGATGAAGAAACTATTTGTTTTTCTGCCCGGGACCTTTCTCAAATTCGAAATGCCATCTTTCATCTTTTGAAGAGTTTTTTAAGGCTTCTGTCCAAGTTTTCCCTCAAAGAAAAACCACAGTGTGTACAGACTTGTATAGAGGCAAGTGAAAATTCCAAGAATTTTAATTTCAAATGACACAGACTATGACTAATACTTATTGAATAGGAAAAACAGACCTTTTCTTCATATTTGTTTTCCAGGTCTTTGTTGCATTAACTAATTTTGAGCCAGTTCTTCATGAATTTAATGTTACACAAATCAGGTGAGCCATGAAATCTTCCAGTGCTATAATTTAAATATAGTAATTTGTGCTGCAGAAAGACATTTTATTCGAATTGGCATTTAAGTAGAATTTATTCACTTAAATAGGGATTATAGGGACATGCTGAGGTGGTGTACTCTGTAGTCCCGGCTACTCAGGAGGATTGCTTGAAGTTTGAGAAGTTTGAGACTAGCCTAAGTAACAGAGCTAGACCACATATCAATGATGATGATGATGATGATGATAATTGGGCCTCTAGGGTTAAGAAATATTCCTATTAAAATCATATCCTTTAACCAGTATTTGCCTTTTTTCTTTAGGAACCTTGATCAAGCAATGTACATGCCTGGACTGGCCTATCATGGATTGTATTTGCTGTGCTCCACAATTCATGGAGAAGGAGATAAGGTAAGGGAGAGGAAGATCTAATTTTGTTACTAATTGAATTGAAAGCAGGCAGACTACACAATGAAAAGACATTAAAAGCATTTGGTAGCTAGGCCTGGTGGTACATACCTGTAATTCCAACTATTTAGGAAGCTGAGGCAGAAGAATCACAGGCCAGCCCAGGCAACTTAGCATGATCCTGTCTTAAAATAAAATTTGAAAAAGGTTGAGAATATAACTCAGTGGTAGTGCTTGCCTAGCATACACAAGGCCCTGAGTTCAATCTCCGGTACCAATAAATAAATAAATAGATTGATTAATAAATAAATGCATTTGGCAGTTCCCATTTACCCACAGTTTCATTTTTCAATATTTTAGTTGCAATCAGTTCTGGGTAAGAAGGCTGTGTACGGTACAGTAAGAGAGAGACCATATTCACATAACTTTTATTATAGTTTTATTATTATACTTTATTATTAGTTCCTGTTAATCTCTTGCTGTGCTTAATATATAAATTCAATTTTATCAAAATTATATGATAGGGCTATATGATATGAATATGTAATTATGACTATAGTTATATGATACCTATGGTATATCATAGGTATATGATATGATAGGTATATCATAGTATAGTATAGGTATTTTTGTTTGTTGTTTAGTTTTCATCAGCTAGTTTATATCTGAAATATTTGGTGGCTACAGCAAATTATTATTAGATTTTAGACCAAAACAAAAAAATTGTTTCAGTATCAATTAAGTAGGAAGAACAAATACTGAACAGTTATTTTTATAGAAGTATTCATCCAATTGTTTTAAAAAGGATAGAGTCAAGCTGGCATGGTGGCACATGCTTGTAATCCCAGTACTTGAGAGGCTGAGACTGGAGGATCTGGGTCCGTAGCCAGCCTCAGCTACTTAGTGAGGTACTCCGCAACTTAGTGAGACCCTGTTTCAAAATAAAAAATAAAAAATAGGACTGGAGGTATAGCTCAGAGGTAGAATGCCCCTGGGTTTAATCCCTGGTACCACAAAAAATAAAAAGAATAGTCGTAGAAGTTTCAAGTTTACCTCAGTATATCTATTAATATTTTTATTATTTTAATTGGTATTCTACAGAAATTTTATTCCTACTTAGCAATGATATCTGGGTTTTACCCCATAAGTTATCTTAATATTGCTACAATAAACATTCAAATTAGGGTAATTCATACATTGAGATATTACTAAACTTAGATATCATTAATAAAACAAGAAAATTTGGGGGGAAATGTGGTGGATTAAGGTCTTGACACTTGGTGGTTATGATACAGTTAATTTGCAGATATACTATGTGGTGATTAAAAAAGATTTGAGGGCATACTGGGGTTTCTGCACATCTGTGTTCAAATTCAGGCTACTGTGTACTAGTTCAACGTTGTAAAAGCCTCAGACTTGTCACAGAATTAAATAAAATTAAGTTGCCATATGCTGAGTACAATGCCTGTTTAGGAAAAACATGCGTGTTGTTTAGAAAATGTTCAGTATTTTATAACATTAATTTTTTTTCTTTTTTGTAGTATTGGGGATTGAACCCAGGGGCATTCTACCTCCAAGCTATACCCCCAGTCCTCTTTTTTATTCTTTGAAACAGGGTCTCACTAAGTTGCAGAGGGCCTCACTAAGTAGCTGAGACTTGGCCACAAACCCGGATCCTCTGGTCTCAGCCTCCCAAGTACTGGGGTTATAGGTGTGCGCCACCATGACTGGCTACGTTAAATATTTTATAATTTATTTTATCTATCATTTCTATGTGCCTGAAATATGGATGTAGTACAATTTGCAGAAATATTTTTAATTTTCATGCCCATTTTAATATTTTAAAAGTTAAATCGGATAGAAAAATTTTTCCTTTTAGGTATCTAATGATGTTGTATTTTTTGTGTGTGTGTGTGTGTGGTATTAGGGATTGAACTCAGGGGCATTCTACCTCTGAGCTATACCCCCAGCCCTATTTTTTATTCTTTATTTTGAAACCGTGTCTCACTAAGTTGCGGAGTGCCTCACTAGGTAGCTGAGGCTGGCCACGAACCCAGATCCTCCGGTCTCAGCCTCCCGAATGCTGGGATTACAAGCGTGCGCCACCACACCCGGCTGATGTTGTATTTTTTTAGGTTGTGAAAATGTTAACTTGATGTTAGGCAACCTTGGTTTTAGCCAGATCTTTAATTTCTTATCTTTGGACGAACCACTTTTGGGATTTCTTTTATTTTCTATAAAGTGAAAATTATACACTGTCTTGCCTACCTCATGGACTTCTAAGTTTAAACCTCTCAAGGGGTTTAAAGTTAAATTTAGTCAAATATATATATAAATAAATATAAAAGTGCTTAGTGCAAAACCTACCATATACTTGGATTTTAGTGAATATTTTATTTGCCAGGTGAATAAATCATGTGAGTTGATATATTAGAAAGCACTTTGTAAACTTCAAGTAAAATACAAATGTAAGGTCTCATTCTTCCCTCCTTTTTTAATAGGGGGATATTGGTAGCATTCTTTACTATTTATTCATGGCAGTTCTCCACTTGCCCTAAATTCAGAGTGTAATACTCAGGGAATGGAAAAGGAAACTAGAAGGTGTTCTTATTTTTATATTTTCATATATAAGCAGTTCTTTCATACTGTTCCCACTGTGTATTTGTTGAATAGCTAGTAATTATCCAAGAAACACATCTCTTGTGTTCCGCCAGAAGTTCTGTTAACCTGACCTATTTTCAAATGGTTTGAAATGATTTACTATAGTCTGCATTGCTATCTTTGAGGTTCTCCGATTCTCTAGTATACCTTAAATCAATTTTTTTTCTCTCCTAGGTTATTGGTTGTATTTTCCATCAAATGCTAAATGTAATATTGATGTTAGAAGTAGGCGAAGGATCCCATCGTTCCCCCCTTACTATTACTTCACAAGTCATCAATCGTAGAAACCAGGCAGTCCAGTTTATCAGGTGAAGCACACAAATCTTGAATACTTACTCTTTGTCATACTCCATTAGTCATCTGAGTGCTGTACTAACCAAGATTTCTGACATCTGTGTAGAAATATCTAGTCTGATGATGGTTAATGAGGTAGAGAACCTGACAATTCTGGAGCCAAAGCCTTCCTCTAGCTCAATTCCATCCACCTCTGTGGTCAACCTCTGAGAAAGGACAGTTGTCTCTTTTCTATCATTGTTTACTTAGGTATTCACCTCCAACAGAGAAAGACATCTGCCTCCTCTTCCTCTTTTCTATTTCTACTCATTTCTCTTTGCTTTTATTCTTTGCCCATTTTTCCTGGTATCTTCTTATTTTTCTATTCCCCTTCCCCTACAGAAAGTACTTCCTGAAGGAAAAATGTAAATTGCTTTTACTTCCTTAGCAATAATTTAATAGGCTGCTTTTCCCCTCACAAATCACTCAGCTCCACTTAAAAAGTCCTATGTTAGCTTTATTAGTGGAGATATGTTTGCTGTTTCCTCAGATTTTCTTTTCCTTCTTTCATTGAATATTTGTCATACAGTATGGAGATGCAGAGAAGTGGTGAGTATGTACGTGTGTGTGTATATACCTACAGGTACGCACAGGGTGTATATGACTGGAGATGTGACCGTGGATGATGTCATCTGGTCACTGAGCAAATGTCCTTCACTCAGGAGTTTTTTAAACATTAAACAACTAAGATGATTTAAGTGAGAGTACTGTTGCTTTGGTTTTTCCATGAGAGTTCATGATGTTGCCAGATGTAGTAATATTCATATAATATAAGTAGCACAATAAATTTATCAAATCTGGGCATGGTAGTAAATTCTTCTTGGATCAGAGTTTGGAGAAATAATGTTACAAATGCATTAAAGTAGCATTTCCCCTAGCTGCCACAAGATGGTACTGTGTCTTAGTCTGTTCTTCTGTATACCCTAAAAGGATATATTTTACATCTTAATATAAAATTTAACATGTAATAAAAAAAACTGTATGAAGATTGCATTTTCGATCTTCCTTTACTACTCAGTTTCTCACTGACAGCTCTCTAGAACTGCATAGGAAGTGCTTAAGCAGTTTTGTACTCCGACATGGTATATCTTTACTCTTAGTTTACTAAAACAACTCTTGTAATATGAGGGTAGATTATTTATAGTAAAAGGAAATTACTATTTTGTTACAAAAATAGATGAACTATAAATAGTGGATGTATTTTTCTTTTAAATAGCTCACTTGTGGATGAACTGAAAGAAAATATATTCCCAGTCCTTCGTATTTTACTGCAGCATATCTGTGCCAAGGTACCATTTGTTTTAGTAATAATAGTGGTGATGATAATATGTAAGTACTTAACAAATATGAAGATAAATGTGTGTATTTGTTCTTGAAGATGTGTAGTTTTCTTTAATATTAGATGTTCTCCTAAACAAAGTGTTCTTTTAAAAATAAACTTTATTTTAGTATGGCAAAGCACTTTATTTTAGTATGGCAAAGCACCATACACCCACTACCTATTTTTTTCCACTTTGTCATTTGTATACTCCTCCCCTCCAAATATGAATACTGAATTGTTTTGGGGAGCAAATTCCATCATATCCTTTCATAGTATTTCAGTATATATCTCTTAAAGGATAAGAACTCTATAAAAACATAACCATAAAATATTAGCACACCTAAACAAAACAGTAATTCTTTAATATTGTCAAGTACTGAGTTAGTTTTCAAATTTCCTCGATTATCTCTTAAGGTTGTATGACTCTTAAGACAAATGATTCTTAATTTGAACTATATGTATCCTAAAATCCATAAACTATGAAATTATATGCTAAATGTGTGTATGGATTTTTCTGAAGAAAGAATTTTTAGCGTAGTTTTCAAAGAGGTCTGAAGCATAAAATTTCATAGTCACTTGCATAATATTTAAAGATCATTGAAGCTGGACGTGGTGGCACAATGCCTATAATCCCAGTTCTTGGGAGGCTGAGATAGGAGTATCATAGGTTTGCAGCCAGCCTCAGCAACTCACTGAGGCTCTCAGGAACTTAGTGAGACCCTGTTTCCAAATAAAAACAGGGTGGCTGGGGTGTAATTCAGAAGTAGAATTCCTCTGGGTTCAATCCTCAGCACCACAAAAATAAACAAACAAATTAATTAATTAATTAAAATTTAAAGTAACAATCATTGAACTAGTTATGCTCGTTAATTTTCTATTTGTATTACAACATATGTTTCAGTTTTCCTGCTAGTGGTTATTAGCTGAACAGCTTCTCTATTTTTATGTTCCAGGTCATAGATAAATCAGAGTATCGAACTTCTGCAGCCCAAGCCCTGGTCCAGCTGCTCAGTAAACTTCCTTGTAGGGAATATGCTACATTCATTGCCTGGCTTTACAAATATTCACAAAGTTCCAAGGTAGGAGATAATATCTGCATGAAATCCTGAGTCCTAGCTCTGCTGACTTCTTAATGACAACCAGATCTGAATTCAAGAGAAGACTTTCTCTGGTTTTCTCCTATTCGATGGCAAATTCTTAATGATTTTTGTTTCACCAGATCGCGCACCGGGTTTTTACTCTTGATGTTGTCTTAGCTCTCTTAGAGCTACCTGAAAGAGAAGTGGATGACACTGTCTCCTCCGAGCATCAGAAGTTTCTAAAACACAAGTTCTTGGTGCAGGAAATTATGTTTGATCGTTGTTTAGATAAGGCACCTACTGTCCGCAGTAAGGCACTGTCTAGCTTTGCACATTGTCTGGAGTTGTCTGTTAGCAACGCATCTGAGAGTATCTTGGAGCTCCTTATTAACAGTAAGTAGGAGAAGCTGAGATTATGGTTTGCATAACATGTATGAGCAAGGCCCTGAGTTCAATCCGAAGCACTACCAAAAAAAAAAAAAAAAAAATCAGTAAATGAACCGTAAGGAGATCATTTTTTATTATAGCAAAAATAATTGATATACCATGATTAATCTTTACCCTCAATTTAATTGTATTTTATTGTATAATGAGGTTTTTTTCGGGGGGGAAGAGAAGTTAGGGATAGAACTCAGGCCTTACACATGCTAAGCACGAGCTCTACCACTGAACTATACCCTACCCCTATTTCAAATGACTTTTTAAATAGGGAAACCTGATACATTTGAAAGCCCTTTTTAAAAAAAATCTCACATATTCATATTTATATTTAGAGGTGAGGTTGTTGGCTGAACTTATGATTACTTTGTACTATTGAACATTGGCTTTATTGGGCTTACTGTCCCCTGTGAGGAGATATTGTCAGTTGTCAGCAATTTAAAATCTCTGCTGTGTTTTTTAGGCCCGGTTATCTTGATTTTGATTTCTTTGTGAATATTTACTCAGGGTTTGTGACTCTTTTTCCTTCTTATTTTTAGGTCCTCTGGTTTCAGGAATAGGAGCTCAGACTGGTACCTCATTGAGAAATTCATCAGGTAATCGATCAGTACATTTTCAAATACTAAATAATTGACTTTTAAAAACTTGCTGAATATTTAAAATGGTTTTTCTTCCTCCCATACTTATGTTTTAATGTTACACTGTTCTTCATTAAGGAAGTTGGAACTCATTTCAGTAATAATGTAGTAACTTAAATGAGTAGCAGTATGCCATGCCTATACTATTAAAAGTGTAACAAATTTTTACCTTAATGGGTGCTGTTTTTCTGTTTTTCTTAAGATTTATCCTCTCGGAGGCAGACATTTAACCCTTCTGAACCCTCCGAAGAAAACAACATCTACAGCAGTGGTGAAATAATTACATCTGGGGGTATGTCAGATTTTATATCAGATGGTTAATACTATTAGATTTCAGGCAACCATAAGTAGAATCTAAAATACCCTGTTTTTTGTTTTGTTTTATTTTTCCTAGTTAATTCACCCTTAAGAATTAAAACTTTTTTTTTCATTAAAGAGAAATAATTTCCTTATACTATACTATATTTCATTTTAAGATAAAAAAAAAGCTCTATCCCAATTATCATGTACTAAACCTCATTGTACCTGTAACACTAAAGAGAATATTAATACATATTTTATCACTAAAGTTAATTATTGTGAACTCTTGGGAATGCTGACCAAACAAAGAACTAGTTACTAGGGAAAGTTCAATAGAGATTAAATTTGTGTTTTGGGAAAAGTCCCCACAAAAAAGGGGAAAAGATGAATAGTACATATTCTTGTAGCTATTTTTTTTCTTTTTCATTTCTGCCATCTTCTTATTTTTACTCAAGCCTTTCTAGAATCTACTTAGCAAGTTAGTGTGCTGTGGACATAAGTTTTCATTCCTTTTGACTATATACTGAGAAGTGGAACTGCTGGGCCATTCAGTAACTATGTTTAATGTTTTGAGGTGCCACCCAACTTCCATAATGGTTATGCCATTTTACAACTCCATTGGCAATATATGAAAATTCTTTTTTTTTTCATATCCTTAACAACACTTGTCATGTCTGTTCTTTTTATCTTTTCCATCCTAGTTGGTATAAAGTATTATCTCACTGTAGTTTTGATTTATATTTCCCTAATGACTAATGATATTGAGCAAATTTTCACATGCTTATTCACCACTGGTATGTCTTCAGAAAAATGTTTCTCCAATCCCTTTTAACTGGGTTGTCTTCTTATTTTTGAGTTGTAAGAGTTCTTTATATATTCTGAATCCAAGTCCCTTATCAGATATATGATTTTTAATTGTTCTTTTTCCATTCTGTGGATTGTGTTTTTACTTTCTTTCTGATCTGTCTGATGAGGCACAAAACATTTTGATTTTGAAATCAAATTTACCTTTTTTTTCCTACTTGTGCTTTGTGTGTTACATTTAAGAAACTATTACCTGATCAAGGTCATTAAGATTTCTTTCTAGTTTTTTTTTTTTTTTTTTTTTTTTTTTTTTTTTTTTTTTTTTTTTCCTTGCGGTACTAGGGATTGAACCCAGGGGGTCTGGGATACACCTGTAGTCTTATTTATTATTATTTATTTTGAAACAGGGTCTCACTAAATTAGCCGAGAGCCTCACTAAGTAGCTGAGGCTGGCCACAAACCCGGATCCTCTGGTCTCAGCCTCCAAGTACTGGGATTACAAGCATGTACCACCACACCCGGTTTCCTTCTGGGTTTTCTTCAGAGGCTTTCATCTTTGATTAATTTTGAGTTAACTTTTGCATATGGTGTGATGTAGGTGTCCAGTTTCATTCTTTGCATGAAATCTAGTTGACATAGTGTCATTTATTTAAAAGACAATTTCTTCACTTTTGAATGCTCTTGGTACCTTGTAAAAATAATTTGATCATAGACATAAGAGTTAAATAATTTGACCATAGATATAAGAGTTTACTCTGTACTCTCAGTTTTATTCCATTGATCTAAATTCTGTTTGTATGCCAATACCACAGTGCATTGATAACTTCCATTGTAGTGTTCAAGAATTAGAGGACTTACCACATTTAAGTCTTTAGTTTGTTTCACTGATGTTTAGTTGTTTTCACATGAAGGGATCTTCAAATTTAGTCACAAGCATTACTTTTTTTCTTTTTGATGCTATTATAAATGAAATGTCTCAATATTTTTAATTGCTCATTGTTTTTATGATTTATTATTTATCATGTATCCTGCAATCATGTTAAACTTGTTACTAGCTCTAGTAATTTTTTTGTGATTCCCAAGATTATATAGAAGCCCAACTCACCTATGAATAGAGATAGGTTTGCTTCTTCCTTTCTAATCTAGGTACCTTTTATTTATTATTTTTACCCTCGTTGCACTAGTTAGAATCTCTAGTGTAATGTATTAAGGAGGAAACGTTTGGTTTTCACCATTGAGTATGATGTTAGCTGTGGTTTTTTCATAACTATTATTGGTGTGAGGAAGTTTTTCCTTCTATTCCAAGTTTCTTGAATATTTTCATCATGATAAGGGATTTGATTTTGCAAATGCTTTTTCTGCATCTGTTGATCTGATTGTGTGGCTTTATCCTTCATTCTGTTACTGTGGTATGTATATTGATTTTCACATGTTGAACCAGCATTTCATTCCTGGGATAAATCCCAATCATGGTGTACAATCTTTTTTGTGTGTTGTTGGATTTGAATTGTTAATATTTTGTTGAGAGTTTTGATGTCTCTCTTCATAGGAGGTCTGTGTTTTCTTGAGCTGTCTTTATCTTGTTTTGCTGTCATGGTAATACTGGCTTAATATTATGACGTTGAAAGTATATTCTACTTTTTTTGGGGGGGGGTACTAGAGATGAACCCAGGGGCATTCTACCTCTGAGCTACATCCCCAACCCTATTTTATTTTCTATGTTGGAACAGGATCTCTCTAAGTTACTGTGTGTGGGCCTTGAACCTGTGATCCTTCTATCTCAGCCTCCCAAGTGCTGTGATTACAGGCATGAGGTACCAAACCAGGCTCTTCTACCTTTTGAAAGGATCTGTGTTGCTCATTTTTATTTTATCATTTGGTAGAATTCTTCAGTAAAACCATATGGTCCTTGGCTTTTATGTATTGGGAGGAGGTAATATTTTTTAATGATTAATGCAAGCTCTTATTTATAGGTATATTCAGATTTTCTACTTCCTTTTGAATCAGCTTTGTAGTTTATACCTTTCTAGAAACTTGTCCATTTTTTAAAAATTTTTTTATTTATTTTCTTTTTTGGTACTGGGGATTGAGCCCAGGGGCATTCTACCTCCAAGCTACACCCCTATCCCTATTTTTTATTTTTTATTTTGAAACAGGGTCTCACTAATTTGCGGAGGGCCTAAGTAGCTGAGGCTGGCCTCGAACCTGGATCCTCCAGTCTCAGCTTCCCAAGTACTGGGATTACAAGCCTGTGCCATCACACCTGGCTAGAAATTTGTCCATTTCATGTAGATTATTTAATTTGTTGGCATGAAATTGTTCCTAGTATTCCTTTGTAATCTGTTGTATTCATATAAAGTTGGTAGTAACGTCCCCTTTATTCCTGATTTTACTAATTTAAATCTTATTTACTTGGTTAGTCTACCTAAAGATTTGTTCATTGTGTTGATCTCATAGTTTTTTATCATCTATTTTATTTTTTAAGGTGTCTTCTTATATATATCAGCAGTTCCCACAGTGTGGTTTGGGACTCTAAAATATTGCTAAGTTTCCTTTATGTGTCTTTGATGTGAATACTGTGTTCATAATATGAAAACATTATTTTCTTTCCACATCGTGGTTTTCTCACAAGGGTAAATTAGAGTTTTCCTGAAGTCCCATGACATGTGAATTTAAGACAGAGATGAGAATCCAGCTGGCTTTAACTGAGCCAGGCATTACAGATTATAAAAATGTAAAACAGTGCCATTCTTTCTTGATTTACTATTTTTGAGAAAAATAGTTATTATATTTTACATATTGTGCTTTTTTATTATTTTATTTATTTGGGGGGGCAGATCTGGGGGTTGAATCCAGGAGCATTATACTCTGAGCTACACACCCCTGGCCCTTTTGTTTTGTTTTGTTTTGAAACAGAATCTCACTAGGTTGCTGAAAGTCTTGCTAAATTACTGAGGCTGGTCTTGAACCTGTGATCTTCCTGCCTCAGCCTCCTAAGTACTGGGATTACAGGTGTGTGCCACTATGCCCGACTTCATGCTATTTTAAAATGAGCTCTTACATGTTTTTACAATTCTCAGTAAATTTCTAACTCATATTAAAAGTTAGAATCCACATTAAAAAAAAGCCCTTTGGGGTCCTTTGTAACTTAAGTTTGTAAAGAGATATTTCTATTTGCTGCTAAACAAAACAGAAGAGCTAAGTCATTAATTCAGAATTTTAGAGGTAGGGGGCCAGGATTTAAAACCAAATTTTTAATATTAAAAAATGTAAACTGAATACCTAATTATTCAAATTTTATTCTTTTCCAACACTTATTCATATGTTAATTGTGTGTGTGTGTTGTGTGTGTGTGTGTGTGTGTGTGTGTGTGTGTGTGTGTGTGTTTTACTGGGGATTGAACCCAGGGGCATTCTACCTCTAAGCCATACATTCAGCCCTTTTTTATTTTTTGTTTTGAAAGAGTCTATTTAGCTGAGAGTCTCACTACATTGCTGAGACTGGCCTCAAACCTCTGATCCTCCTGACTCAGCCTATGCTGTTTTCTTAGAATTTAAAACATGCTAATTAAGCCAGGCGTGGTGGCCCACTCTGGTAATCTCAGTACTTAGGAGGCTGAGACAGGACGATCTGGGTTCACGGACAGCCTCAGCTACTTATAGTAAGGCTCTCCGCAACTTAGAGAGACCTTGTTTCAAAATAAAGAATTAAAAATAAGACTGGGTGTGTAGCTTAGAGGTAGAATGCCCCTGGGTTCAATCCCCAGTACCACACAAATAAATAAATAAATAAATAAATAAATAAATAAATAAATAAATAAATAAAACATGCTAATTAGTGAGTCTTTAAGAAGAGCATATTTTGTCAGTATTGTGTAGTGAAATGTTAGATACCATCTGGTCTTCCTCAGTAATGATTTTTTGGCATTTCCTCAACAGAAAGATGTGTCATGGCAATGCTGAGAAAGAGAATTAGGGATGAGAAAGTCAATGTCAGGAAGTCTGCAATCCAGGTGGGAATTTTTTTCTACATGTTTTAAAATATACTCTGTAAGCACTAAAAACTTCAATATGCAAGGGAATATTTTAAAACCCCAAGGCCATATTCACTACTCAGCTTGATTTTCATGTTTGACCCTTGTCCTGATATATGTGTAGATGAACTAAAAGAATTATGTTTTTAAGCTTTCTTACTGGATTATAAGAATCTGGCTTTTAAGATCCACAGATTGATAACTGTAATTTGTTTTGTTTAGATTCTTAATCTGAGGACCATGAATGAATCTCAATATATTTTTGGGATTGGTTGTAAATACTTATTTATATAAAATGTCAAATTTTCTGGAGCGAAGTGTTAGCTTTTATCAGATTGCAAAAGGTGAGATACTGTAGGGAGGAGGAATGGATACGTGACCCCCCAAATGTTAAGAATCACAAACTTGAAGCATGCCTTTATCTTCCTTTTATCTTTCTGTATTTGTGCTATATAGTCATCACTTCATATTGTATATATGCCTTCAGGTGTTAGTGAATATTTTGAAACACTGTGACATCTTGGGTATGGAGAAGGACCTGTCAATCCTGCAGGACCACTGTCGGGACCCTGCAGTGTCTGTCCGGAAGCAGTCCCTACAATCTATTACTGAACTTCTTATGGTGAGAGGCAAGACATTATATATCTATCTAATGCATGATATTTTACAGTAAACGTAATTCTGATGCTAGGGATGCAACTCAGTGGTAGAGTACATACATGGTCAAAGCCTCTGTGTTCAATCCCCAGCACCAAAAAAAAAAGAGCAATTTTTCATGATAGATACCCCTTGCCAAATGTTAGTTGACCATTAAAAACTACCAAGTCAACTGTAAAACTACAGTGTAAGAGAAAACATGAGATATCCTTCAGTTATGTATGATGGGCTATACTTCATATTAAATATAATTAGGAAGTAATTCAAAATAATGCTAATGCCTTTTCTTGGTACATCTTAAGTCTCAGATAAGGAAAGAAATTTTAAAATTAATTTGGTTAAGCAAGAGGTCTAGTTTGATTTTTGTCAGTTGATTTAGAGATATTGCCAAAAGAGCAAATCCACTAATACTATATATAATTTGCTTATGCCAACTAATTAGCTGTTAAGGAATTTAAAAAGCATGTTTATTTCTTTATTTGATGAGGAAAGGCATTAAGCAATGCATATTTTGACTTTTTCTGTCAGCATTTATTCTCATCATTCCTTGGGGTAACGTGATTTACTTATTCTTGGTTTTGAATGACCAAACAAGTGCCAATTTACTACAAATAATAAAATAATGACTTTATAAGTTTAAATATTCATATATTTGGTTTGCATATATTTTGAATGTGAATTTTTTTGGTTTGCATATATTTTAAATGTGAATTTTTTTGGTTTGCATATATTTTGAACATGAATTATTTTCACTCTATGCTCCGTTTGCTTGTTTATTTATTTATTGTGTGTGTGTGTGTGTGTGTGTGTGTGTGTGTCTGGCTGAAAACTGAACCCAGGGCATTCTGCCTCTGAGCAACACTCCCAGCTCTATTTTCTTATTTGGAAGCAAGGTCTCACTAAATTGCTGAGTCTGGCTTCAAACCTATGATCTTCTTGTCTCAGCTTCCCATGTACTTGAATTATAGGCTAAGTGTGCCACCATGCCTAGCTCTATTTGCAATAGGTGTGATTTTTAACACATTTCTTAAAACACTGACGATGAGTTCTCTGACTCATATTTAGACTTCTAATAGTGTCAGACCTTATGATGTCATAATTTTCCAATTTTCAGGACCAACCTAGATGTGTCCTGATCCAGAAAGCCTGGCTAATGGGGGTCATCCCAGTGGTGATGGACTGTGAAACCACAGTGCAAGAGAAGGCCCTGGAGTGCCTGGACCAGCTTCTGTTGCAGAACATTAAGCATCACAGTAAATTTCATGGTGGGGACCAGAGTCAGGTGCTCACGTGGTCACTTCTTGCCCTCCTCATTACAGAATGCCAGGAACTGAGGTACGTTAACTATATGACCTATGTTTTTTATGAAAGGCCATAGGACTTTTTAGTAGTAAGTTTTTCCATTATTTATAAAGCCAGCTTTTCAAATTACTTAATATATTTAAAGACCTGGTCTCTTTCTTGATGTACTTCAAATCTTAGCTTTTTTTTTTTTTTTAACTGGGGATTGAACCCAGAGGCATTCTACCTACAAGCTACACTCCCAGACCAATTTTACTTTATTTCTTTTTTGGGAACAGGGTCTTGCTAGGTTGTCTTAGCCTCCCAAGTACTGGGATTACAGGTGTGCACTACCACACCCAGCTAAATCTTAGCATTTTTGTGGTGACTCTTTTGGTGGCACCGTTTATCACTTCCTTTGGTTACTTCTGACTGCTTTCCAGTTTTAGGTTGGTATCTTAATATGTAACACAAAACACTGATGGATACAGGATATTAGTGTTATCTTTCTCAAATACTCATTATTGTGAAAAATGACATCCTCATTCTTGCAAGTTAAGCATTTCATAACATTTTATTGGATTGGTAGAATTTAATACTGCACTATTATTTTTTCCTATTTGATAACATATTGAGTATATACTTTGTACAGTGAACACTAGTTAGGAATTAGAATTCTTAATAATACATTTTAATCTGTAATGCAGTAATCTTACAATTAGATTGTGGTAGAGCTATCTTGGCTGCTTTTTTCTTTTTCTTACATTTCTTTGTCATTTCTTTGTACAAATTTTTCTACTTTTTTTCCGTGGTACTGGAGATTAAATCCAGGGGCTTTCTATCCCTCAGCTATACCTCCAGCCCTATTTATTTTTATTTTTATTTGTTTATTTTTTTTGAAACAGGGTCTCACCACTAATTTGTGGAGGGCTTCACTAACTTCCTGAGGCTGGCCACGGACCTGTGATCTTCCTGTCTCAGCCTCCAAAGTACTAGGATTACAGGCATGCACCACCATACCCAGTTTACTTTTCTACTTTTTACATGTAATTATGGAGGAATTATAGAGTAGAAAGATTAATACATTTAGTGTCATAAAATACCACTTTGTGGTCATGGCAAATCACTTCTTTCTGGGCCTTAGTTTCCTCCTTTGTAAGAGCAGCCAGTTAAATTACATGCTCTCATAAGATCCTTTTTGATATTAAAACTCTATTACTAAAAATGTATTCATTCAGTAAATATTTTCTTAGTACTAAGATGCTTTACTGAGGTTCCTAAAAAATAGGGATTTAACCAGCAATAGGATTGTCTTCTTTTTCACCGTGTGTGTGTGTGTGTGTGTGTGTGTGTGTGTGTGTGTGTGTGTGTGTGTTATTAGGGATTAAACCCAAGAGGTTTTACCTCTGAATTATACTTCAGCCCTGTTTTTTTTAAATTTTGAAATAAGGCCTCATTAAGTTGCTGAGGCTGGCCTTGAACCTGTAATCTTCCTGTCTCAGCTTCCCAAGTACTAGGATTACAGGCTTGTGCCACTTGTCCCTGACCTCACTCTTTGTGCCATTATGCACACCCAACATAGTAAAGCTTCATGGTAAAGTGATGAAGGATAGTAGCCATTGGTCACAAAAGAGCAGGAAAACTCTACTAAAGCTTTTAAGAAACTGGTAGGGGGTTTATTTAGTTTCTTTTTTTTTTTTTTTTTTCAAACTTTTATGTTGATATACATATGTATAGAAAAATAAACCATAAATTTAATAAATATTACAAAGTGTACCATGTAACCACTGCCCTGGTCAAGAGATAGAACATTGTTGAGTTAAGAAATGTCCTCATTGCCCTTGTAGCCCGCATCCTTCCACTTCTTCCGTGGTAGCTACTCCTGTGGTTTAAAACTGTGTTTTTACTTTCTTCCATTTTCATCTTTACATAAGTGTAATTATAATTCTGTGGTATGTTTCTTTTGTGCGTCTGACTCCTTTCATTCAATAGAATGTGAATGTAAACTCATTTAGATTATTTTGTGTATAGCTCATTCATTTTCATAGTTGGACATACACAAACACATAGGTTTGACATTTATGACTGGATCGCAGTTTATTTATATATTCTATTGTGGATAGATTCTTGATTGCTTCTAGATTTTGACCGTCATGTATAATGCTACTGTGAATATTCACATACATGTATCTATATTCACACATCTGTTGGATATATACCTAAGGAGAGTATTGGTGAATATGTTTTTATTCACCTTGAATAAATATTGCTAGATAGTTTTCTAGAGTAGTTGTAGCAATTTACAATTTTACCAGCAGTATATGAAAGTTTCTGTTGCTCCATATCTTTGTCAGTCTTTTTCCTTTTAGCCATTTTGGCCAATGAATAGTGGCATTTCATTGTGTCTTCAAGTTATACTTCATATTGAATAATAAGATTGAGTCTTTTTTTTCATGTGGGTTAGCATTTAGACACTCGAATTTTTGAATTGCCTGTTCAGATCTCTTGCCCTGTTTTTTATTGGGCTGTTACTCCTTTGCTTGTTCATCTAAAAGTGATTATTAAATATTTTGTGTTCAAGCTTTGTTATGTATTGCAAATATCTTCTCTCACTCTGTGGTTTACCTTTTTACTCTCTTACTGCTTTTTGTTTTGTTTTATTTTTTGGGGGGGGGGCGAGGGATTGAACCAAGGGGCATTGTACCTCCAAGTTACAACCCCAGTCCTTTTTTATTTTTTATTTTGAAACAGGATCTTGCTAAGATGCTGGATTTGAACCTGCGATCCTCCTGTCTTAGCCTCCCAAGTACCGGGATTATAGGCATGTGCCACCACAGCTGGCTTACACGTACCCTCAACCCCTTAATAGCATCTTTTGATGAGTTCAGTTTGTCATTGGTTTTCTTTATGGTTAATTTTTTTTATTATTTCATTAGTTTTTATTTAGTTGTTTGTTATAATAATTATTAACACATTAATTGTACAGATTAGTGGGGTTCACTGTGATATTTCCATCTATGCATTCATCATGCATCGATTAAGTCCATTCATTCTTCTACCTGCTCCTTGTTTCCTCCTCCAATCCCCTTTCCCAGTTCCTAATTATCCCTCTTCTACTTTCAGATCATTGATTTAAGTTTAGCTTCAACATATGAGAGAAAATGTGGTATTTGTCATTTCCTGGCTCTAGTGCACTCGTGTCTGTGTCCGTGTATGTGTGTTTGCTGGAGATTGAACCCAGAGAGGCATTCTACTTCCAAGTACACCCCTAGTCTTTTTTATTTTATTTTGAAACAGAATCTTGCTATGTTGCCAAGAGTCTCACTAAGTTGCTGAGGCTGGTCTCAAACCTGCAATCCTCCTGTCTCAACCTCTCAAGTAGTGGGTTTACAGGTGTGTGCCACCATGCCTGGCTGTGTCTGGCTTATTTCCCTTAACATGATGCCCTCTGGTTCCATCTATTTTTCTGCATATGACAGGATTTCCTCATTCATGAACCTGTTGAATCACCTCGTGGCTGATTCCGTATCTTGGCTATTGTGAATAGTGCTGCAATAAAGATAGACATGCAGGTATCTCTTGTATGGCAACTCCATTTCCTTCAGGTGTACACCCAGAAATGGGATACGCTGGATCATATGGTAGTTACATTTCTATTGTTTTGAGGAACCCCCATTCTGTTTTTTATAGTAGCTTTGAAATTTTTTCTTACTACTGAGTTGTACACATATCCTATATAATCTCCTACAAGTCTGAGGGGTTTTTTGTTTGTTTTTTCTTTTCGTTTTCACTGTTAGGCCTTTAACTTTATCTGTCATTGATTTTGTGTACCATACTAATTAGGTATCAGATTTCAAGTTTTTCTAAACATCTAGTTAATCTAGAAATACTAATTTAAAAGACTGTCTTTGCTGTGTGTGGTGGCACATACCTGTAATCCCAGTACTTGGGAGGCTGATACAGGAGGATCACGGGTTTGAGACCAGCTTCAGCAACTTAGCAAGACCCTGTCTCAAAATAAAAAAACATAAAATAGGGCTGGGGGATGCCCCTGGGTTCAATCCCCAGTACCAGAAAAAGAAAAAAAAATCTTTATTCATTGCTTTGCAGTGCCATCTTTATGACAAATAAGGTGTTCATAATTCTAGTTCAGAGTTCTCTATTCTGTTTTGTTCCTTTTGCATATCTATTCCTCTTTGTAGCGATATCATAGATTTAATTGTTGTGGCTTTATAGGCTCTCCTGGTCAGTACAGTTAGTCTCTTGCTCTTCTCCCCCTGCCCCTGTACAGCTCTTGAATATTATTTATTTATTCCAGGCCTTCTTTGTACGTATATGAGCTATCAAATCTATTTACTGTTTTATCATTGAATTTTTAATTTCCAGAATTTTCATTTCTTTGTTATAAATTTCAGTTCTTGCTGAAGCTGTCAATCTTTTTTGCTTTCCTGACTATATTAAGCAAGGTTACTTTAATGTGCATCGGATAATTCTACAGGTCTGTGGGTCTGTTTCTCTACATTTTTGGTAATTTGTCTTACCTCCTCGTATATTGTTACATGCCAGAAAAATTGAAAGAATTGATCATGTACTTCTTCCTAAAGCCAATCTTTAAAAAAATAACGAATTTTTATTAGCAGATGATATTCTCTGAGCATAATACAATAAATAGTATGGGAGTAACCCAAAAAAGAACATTTGAAGAACCAATAGAAAAAAGATACTTCTAAATAACTGCAAGATCAGTAAACTACAAGATTTTTGAAACTGCATACATAGAAAAACTTGTGGCTTTACAGATTCTATTAATCATGTAGTAGGATACTTAGAAAGAAATGTATAATGTTAAATATTAGAAACATTCAAAATTAATGATTGAAATGTTTAAGAATTTAGAAAAGGTAACTAAGTAAACTTGAAGAAAAGAAAGACTAAAATTAAGAACAGATATTACTAAATTGGCTGACAAGAAAAACCTAAGTCTTTGAAAGGTTTAATGGAAAAGACAAACTTCTGCTAAGATTTTCCAAGAGGAAAAAAAGTCACAGATAAAACACTATTATCAATTAAATAGATGGTACATTATAGATTTGTAAAATGTTTAGACTATATTAATACTTTCGTTAAAAGAGCACAGTTCTCTATAGATTTTTTTATTTAAATTTTAATTGATATAATCCATTGTATTAGTCTGTGAGGGCTTCCATAAGATAATACCACAGACTGGGTGGCTTAAACAACAGAAATTTAATCTGGCATGGTAGCTAGCATATACCTGTTATCCCAGTACTTGGGAGACTGAGATAGGAGGATCACAGGTTGGAAACCAACTTCAGCAATTTAGTGAGATTCTCAATAACCTAGCAAGATCGTTTCAGAATCAAAAATAAAAAGGCTGGAGGTATAGCTTGGATATAGAATGCCCCTGGGTTCAATCCTCCATACTAAGGGGGAAAAGAAACGAACAAACAAACCAGCAATTTATTCCCTCATAGGTCTAGAGCCTGGAAATTCAAAATGAAGATGCTACGAACTTCAGTTTCTCTTGAACTTCTTCTTGGCTGACAGCTGCAGCCTTGCTTTGTACTCACATGGTCTTTCCTCTGAGTGTGCACATCCTTGGTGTCTCTTTGTGTTGCCAGATTTTCTCTTGTAAGGACTCCTGTCAGATTGGATCAGGGCTCTGTTGATGGTCTTATTTTAATTTCGCTACTTCTATATAGGACTTGTCTCCAAATAGAGTCACATTCTGAGGTTATCAGGGTTGGGACTTCAACAGATGAGTTCCAGAGGAACACAAATCAACCTGCACATATCTCTAAAGGGAACAAGTTGCATCCTGTTTTCAACACAAAGTCCAAGCAACACATGACCTGGCATAGTATGGTGCCTCAATGCATACCTGTTTGAACGATGATTATCAGTACATTCTATAGCTGAATGGTTGTCCCTCCCAAGCTCATGTCGAAATTCTGTAGCCGATGTAATAGTAGCAGGAGGTGAGACCTTTAGGGGTGATTAGGCCACCAAGGCTCTACCCTTGTGAATGGATTAGTGTCCTTATAAAAAGGGCTCTCAGGAGTGGGCGCACTTCTTTTGCCATTTGCCCATCTGAGTATTCATTGCCTCCCTTCTGGGAGGACACAGCATGCAAGGCACTGCCTTAGAAGCAGAGAATGCCCTCAGAAGACACCACACTTGCTGGCTTCTTAACCTTATGACTTCCCAGCCTCCATAACTGAAAGCAATAAATTCCCGTTCTTTATAAATTACTGTTTGTAGCAGGAAAAAAATCAATAAATAAACAGACTAAGATGACACCATAAATAAAATTAAGGCATAAAGGACAAATTGGAGAAACTATTACATATGACAAAGAATGATGTCTTACTAATCTCATAAGTCAGAACAGATAATCTCTTTAATAGAGAAATGTATAAATTACATTAAAATGCATTTCACAAAAGTTGAAACAGAAGTGAGCAATAAACAGAGCAATAGTTACTGATTTTGATATTGAACTTTTGTACTAGTCAAAGGGGTTCAAATTAACAACAAGTTTTAGTTTGTCAAAATGTAAGATTAGAAAGTTTATGCTTAAGCCAGGCGTGGTGGCACACACTTGTAATCCCAGTACTTGGGAGACTGAGATCAGAGTATCTGGGTTTGCGCCCAGCCTCAGCTACTTAGTGAGGCTCTCTGCAACTTAGTGAGACCCTATTTTAAATTAAAGAATAAAAAAAAAAAATAAGACTGGAGTGGGGAGCTCGAGTTAAAAACAGTTTACGCTTTAGCCAAGTATCATTCAGAATTTGAGAAAATAGATGTTTTCACATACTTGGTTAGAGTGTAAATTGTCAAAATCTATTTGGAGAACAATCTAGCAATGTATGTCCAAGGAGAAACTAGACTCAACATTCACTATCCCAGGGATATGGCTCTCTCCTGCATGTCCCATGCCCCCTAGCCAGGCCGTCCTTGATCTGGTCCAACTTTCATGCCACCCAGAGTACCTTTCTAGAGGCATGAGTTCTTAGGAAACTTTCTAAGATGTTTACTATCATATCACTCCTCCCAACCCTTCACTTTACCTCACATTCTGTGACAGACACCTAAGCCTGTTCCCCACACCTTGACACACTCTTCTTGTATACTCATGCTTTTTAGCATGGTATTCTCCATGAAAAGTCCTTCCAGCCTTTCCTCCTTTGTTTGCTCTTACTTATCCTTCAAGATTTCCTTTACTGCCATCTGGAAATCTTGCCTGGCTCGCTGCATTTCATCAGTTCTGTAACATGTTAAACACCTGACATTGAAGTGCACTTCAATTCAGGAGCTTGTATGTCATCCACAATCTTTATTTTCAGATGGAGGAAATGATCTGTGGATATTTGAGGTCAGAGGTGAAAAGCAGAGAAACTATTGAGGATAAATGATAGATGGGTGATAATACAGTTAAGAAAACTTTTGGAAGAGAACAGTAGGCAAAGACTTGTACTTTATAAAGTAGAAGGAGGGCTGGGGATATAGCTTAGTGGCAAAGCACTTGTCTAGCTTGCCTAAAGCCCTGTGTTTGATACCCAGCGCCAGGCACACACACTAAATATTTAAAATAATAAAGTAGGAGGAGAAAACTTCAGAATCAAAAGGGAATATGGAAGAGAAGTGCAAAAGAGCAAATAATGTGAACACTAGAGCTCATGAGCCTTTCT
This sequence comes from Graphiurus murinus, assembly GCA_004027655.1. Classification (NCBI taxonomy): domain Eukaryota; kingdom Metazoa; phylum Chordata; class Mammalia; order Rodentia; family Gliridae; genus Graphiurus; species Graphiurus murinus. The sequence continues at coordinate 118,657 of PVLC010000698.1, forward strand.
TTCCTCAGTACACTAGTCATCATTTGCTCTGAGTTAAGAAGAGGAAGGTAGAGTGGGAACCCTAGGTGTAAAGAAGATTTAGGATAACTATTATAGGGCAGTAGTGGTGGTGCTCCCATTGCCTAATTACCTTGTGCCTAATTACCTTGACTGAGATATGGAAAGCAAAGGTCAGGCAGGTGGGGAACAGAGGGAGGGTTGGAGATAGGCGTCCAGTTATTAACTTGTGCTTGACTTTCTTGGTCACAGGTGAGAGGGAAGGTCTTGGTGTTAGCTTGTAGATAAGAGGAGAGGACTAAGAATAGAGCTTTTCAAACTAGACTAGCAATTAAAGTGATGAGAAGAAAAGGGATTAGAGGATGGAAATGAAGGCTATCCAACTGGTAGAGCAGAGGACTGTTAGAATTCACACCTCTAGGACAGGCCAAATAAAATGGATACTGAAGACTAGCTGTTGGTTTTGATACTAGGATAGAATCAGTGGTGCTGTGGGTTGGTGTTTGTTGAATCTTGCTCTGACTGGGATGGGGAATGGCTGTGGTTGACAAGGTGCTGACTGAGGGCTGGGGTAGGAGGCTCCTTGGAAACTGTTCACTTAACATAGTGGGTGGGAGTTGTCGCAGAGGAGCCAGACCAGAGACTTTGAAACTGGAAGTTCAGAGAATTTTATGTGGGTTTTTTTTTTTTTTTTCTTGTGGTACTAGGGAGGAACCTCCAAGTCTACCTCAGAGCTACGCTCCCAGCCTTATTTTATTTTTTAATTTTGAAACAGGGTCTCACTAAGTAGCTGAGGCTGGCCACAAACCCTGGGATCCTCCTCTCTCAGCTTCCCAAAGTACTGAGATTACAAACATGTAACACCACACCTGGCTTATGTATCTCCTGGTATTGCTGCATAAGTCAGATATAAATCTTATTGAGAACTAACTAGTGAAACTCTTGACATATGGATAGATTTTTTAAAATCAATATCTAATTAATAAAACCATTTATATATTTATACTTACTGTGATAATAAATGTTTTAGTTGCTTTGTTCTGCATAGTTTGAGAATTTCCTTTCTTAAAAAAATTAGATGAGGAGCCGGGTGTGGTGGCACACGCTTGTAATCCCAGCATTCGGGAGGCTGAGACCAGAGGATCCGGGTTCGCGGCCAGCCTCAGCTACCTAGTGAGGCACTCCGCAACTTAGTGAGACTCGGTTTCAAAATAAAGAATAAAAAATAGGGCTGGGGGTGTGGTTCGGAGGTAGAATGCCCCTGAGTTCAATCCCCAGTACCACAAAAAAAAAAAAATTAGATGAGAAAGTATAGTTAATCTGTGCATTTTGTGTGTGTGTGTGTGTGTGTGTGTGTGTGTGTGTGTGTGTGTGTGTCCATCTATGTTTGTCCTAGCAGTCTAAGAAAAATTGAGGAAAGAAGTGTTTTTTTCTCTTGGCATTATCTTGAGTCATATGATCTCAGTTAGTGCTATGGGAAGAAAAGTAAAAGACAGTTTTTAAAACAACCATGACATAATTTGAATATTTTAGTACATCAGAAACATTTTTAATTTTTTAAAAGGCTTGAAAATTTATTTCTGAGTCATATTAATGGTTTATATCTAATTTTACCCCATTCACTATCTGTATTTAAATGCCAAGATGTCTTTTCTTTTCAATCCTTCTATTGAAAAGAAGACATTGTTTCTATTTTTTTGTCACTATAACTCTATAAACTCTGGATGTTATAGTAACATATTCCCTGGGTTTTGTGAAGGGATGAGCATCCGAAGAATCTCAAGTGAATTATGCAATTTTATTTTTTGTTTTAAAATAAATATTTTGTGAAGGGGAAAAATAAATATAACTTATTCTCTAAGAAAAAAAAATTTTAAGTCCTTACTTTGATATCACATGTGCTATTAGTTAAAACCCTCTCTGTGGATGTTTTATGTGCCAGAGGCATCCTGGAACAACAGAAGTTGATACTCTTTCAGTGAGGAGTTGATCTGAATGGTTTTGTAATATTTTGCTTTCCTATCTTTTTTTTTTTCTAGCCGCTATCTAAATAAGGCTTTTCATATCTGGTCCAAAAAAGATAAATTCTCATCCACTTTTATAAACAACGTGATATCTCATACTGACACGGAACATTCTGCACCAGCCTGGATGCTGCTCTCCAAGATTGCTTGCTCATCACCCAAGCTGGACTATACGAAAATAATGCAGTCCTGGGAGGAAGTCAGCAGGTTTGCATGCTTATAACAAAGCCAGTGATGGACACTAAAGTTTCTTGGAAACAAAGCTCACATCTTAAGCTTTTCATTGTGTATAGAGATCTTTTCTTTAAATTCTGGCAATGAAAACAAATGTCAAAAATGGGAATCAATTTTAAGCAGTTAGTTATCCTTGGTCTAAGTTTATTAAGAACCTTAATGTTCCTACCGCTTGTCATTAAAAATCATGCAACCTAGCTTTCTTTGGTATTAATAATACAGAAGAAAAGACATTTATTTATATCTTGATATTTCTCCTGCCCTTTCTCTAGTCAGCAGAATCCCAACTCAGATACCTTAGGACATATCCTACGTGTCATCGGGCATATCGCAAAGCATCTTCCTAAGAATACCCGGAGCAGAGTGACTGGTGAGCATCTGTTGGAGAATCTTTCTTGAAAAAGTATTGCTGACTTCTGTGTTTTATTTGTATATGTTTTTAAATAGTAAACTTCAAGATTTTTGACTTCCTTCGTAGATGTCATCAAGTGTAAACTGAATGGATTTCAGTGGTCCCTAGAGTTGATCAGTTCAGCTGTTGATACTTTGCAGAGGCTTTGTAGAGCCTCTGCAAAGACACCAGTGGAGGAACAGGTATGTATAGCCTTGCGCAGTGCTCTGTTTCTCACTTACTTGAATTTGGACCTGTTACTGTTTGCTTGAAAGTGTGAGGAGTGTTCTCTGTAAGTAGAGGACATGTAAGCTTGTGTAGTCTCTAATAGCTTATGTGACTAGCAGCCGACATTCACCAAGAAGATTTGGCTGCTAAAGACATATCCCCTCCTTTTTTATCAGGTACAAGTGTCTTTTCGTAAGGCATGCCTCTTGATTGGCATTTATTTCCTGGTGAGAATTCTGCAGGATTATCTTTTGACAAGTTATAGCATAGACCTTCATTCCAAAAATATTTAATATATAATTTTCCAGGGAGTTTCCTTTAGACTGAAGGTTTCTGATTTCTTGATTAGTCATAACCCTGGAAAATGCCTGTCTTATTAACTATGTTACATTACTCAAATATTTTGCTGGTGTTGTGTCCCCAAAGTTTCCCACAGACTACAGCTAATGAATTTATAGTCATAAACCCAAATTAATGATTTATGTGAGGCAGAGAGATACTTTGACCCCCTAAACTGTATATCCATATCAGTATCTCTAATAAAGTATTTTATTACTGTATCTTTTTTTCCCTTTTGGGACTTTGCATGTGCTAGGCAAGTACTCTACCAGTGAGCTACACCCCCGGCCCTATTGTGTTTTCTATTTTAATTATTAGATATACTCCTATACAGTGCTATTCATTATGAAAAAATTTAGGGCAAAAGCAGTTAATAATGATTATAGAAGTCTCAATTTAAACAATTGCTAAAATATATTTACTTACAATTTTCCAGAATAAAAAAAAAAAAGTTCTCTTCATTTGTGCTACCTGTCTACCTTTCTTTCTTTGTGTAACTTCCATGAAAGTCTTTTGTTAATGTTACATTTCCCACTTACAATAACAGATCTAATACCACAATGTATTGTAACTTTTTTGCTTGTGACCTTAAGACAGATTAGAATGCACTTAACTAAAAAATGCTTAAGCAATTTCTTATGTAGATGGTGTCTGATGTTTGCCTTAAAGAGACACTTGCATTATTATTTTTTAAAACCCTTTATCTCAAGACTAGAAATTATATGAAAATAAGAAACATTTGAATAGTATTTTAATGTAGCTGGTACTATGGTGAGTCTAGTAAATATAAGGAGACAATGATGTAGGGGAAAAATTATGGCAGGTTATGACTGATCCTGCAAGGTTTGGTGGCACACAGCTTACTGATGGCAGAGCTAGGACAAGAACGCAGGTAGGTCTCTGACACCTTAGTGTTCTTTTCACCGGCACAAGCTGGAAAACAAATTATCCGTAAGGTAGATTTTCAGGGCCATAAGAAGTCTTGAGGTCTCACAAAATGTAAACTTTTGTCTCTGCATCAGAATAAAGCCCATGGACTTCAGACGCTTTCTTGGGCAATGTTGTATGATCTCTTAAAATCTTAGATATACGTTTTAAGTAATAAAGATAATAGTTTTGAAAGATTTTAGGCCATGTCAGACTAAAAAGCATTTTGTGCATAATAATGATCTTCCTACAGCTTGGCAAACATTGATTGGATAGCATGCTGTGGTAGATTCCTCGGCCCTGGATGATGACCAAGGCAGACTTTTCCTAAGGCACCTATTGTATAGTGGAGGAGATATACACACAAACAGATAATTTCAACAGAAACAATTGTTCCTAAAATTAAAGTATGCATTGGGTAATGTGGAAGTACTGGGGTTGGAGGCACTTAATTCAACCTTACCTGTTCTCCAGGAACAGCCTCCTACAGAAAATGAAGGCCAGGAATTCTAGAAATAGGTTGAGAGCACACTCTCTGCTCAGAGGTGCAATTAGATGTTGTGTACTACCAGTGACCCCTGGAAGTTATTATAAGCAGAAGATGACACTGAAAATTTCTCCCTAATTAATAAATTTCAGAGGACTAACAACATCCTTTCTGTTTTGTGTCTCTCAAGTTATTATAGTAGTTAATGTGCCACCTGCACTTGCCAGAAGAATTGTGACATTTTATCTCTACTGTTGGATAGCACTGCTGTTAAAGATATCATAAACTAGGGCACTAGGTTTTCCTAAGTATTTGCCTTTTGTAGGGCAAACGTAGAAAGATGATCTCTACACTATTTATTGAAAATTCCACTTAGCCAGTTCTCATGGCCAATTTACTGAGTGTATCATTGTGGTTTTGGACAAATCGTGGGGAAATGAAAGATGCACAAGAATGATGGCCTCGGTTTTCATGCAGTGGAAGATCCTAGAACTCTGAGAAAGTGGACTTGGTAGGTTGTCTGGGAGATGTATGGAACCCTTCAGAGCTGATCCATGACTTCCTGCAGGAACTGCTGAACCAGGTGTGTGGGGATGTGCTCTCTACCTGTGAGCACCGCCTCTCCAGCATCATTCTAAAGGAGGATGGGGCGGGGAATATCAATGAAGACCTGTTGGTAAGAAGCTGCTTTCCCTAACCATTCTTTCCCTTCTTTTTTTATCTGCAGGGATTAAGGATGATTTTGTAATGCAAATTTTAAATGCTATTACCAAGAAAGGGGCTCTGGTAGCCTAGAGCTTACTCTTTTTCAGAAGTAGTTTTATTACTAATCCATTCATTTTTGTCTTACCTACTTACTGTCTGAGGAAACTTGATAGAACACATCATCCAGCTAGAATTTATGTGAACCTGATTTCAACAGGGAAAACACATTATGCATTGTAAGCTTAGTAGAGTCAAACTTAGAAATGATAAGGTAAAAAGATTAAAATAGAGTATGCTTTTTAGTCTTTTAGTTTGTTTGTTTGATTTTTAAAAGAATTACAACATGTCTTTTGAGCCGTTTGAACTTTGGGCTATAGAACTGGGGAATGAGGTCATGTTGTCTAAAAGAAAGGAAAGATTTGACAGTTCAAAACACAAGTGACCTTGGGAGAATAAGGTTGTCTTTCCTGGCACCCCTACTTTAGAAACTTTCAGTCTTAAGAGATTCCTGTGAGCCAAAACATGGCAAGCCAATTGGCTGTTGACAAAATGTGTTATTGTAGCATCTGACACTGTCTAGTGAAGGAATTACAGACTTCTTTTTGATGCCCTTCAGTACAGCCATCATTTAATTAAAATGGGCAACCTTTCTCATTTGTTTAGAATTAGAAAGGCACCTCTTTTCTGTGTTTAGTTCCTGCTTCACCCACTTAGCTCTTGTTGTTAGTGATCATAGACCAGGTTTAGATTAGTAAACAAGAAGGTTGTGCTTGAGCACATCAATAAACAATAGCATATGGAAATTTGGACCAGGGTTTTAGAAGGTTTTTGCTTTTCCCAATTGGGGCAGAGTCCCTGTCCACACTAAGAGAAATGCTTATTATGGTCAGTAAATTATTTCCCCTAAAAATTTTTCAAATATTAAATATGTCACTAAAATCTACTCTTCAGGCAAAACATGAAGTTTTGCCCTGTGAATACTGTCTAATTCATATTTCTTTAACCCATTAAGAGATATTGTATATTCTAAATTTTTAGACCTAAATACATTTACTATTGCCTTTCCTATGCTAGAATACCTAGAATAAGCTTTCTTTTTTCTTTTTCTTTTTCTTTTTTTTGGTGGTGGTATTTGGAATTGAACCCAGGGATATTCTACCTCTGAGCTACACCTCAGCCCTATTTCATTTTTTATTTTGAAACAGGGTTTCACTAAGTTGCAGAGAGCCTCACTAAGTTGTTGAGGCTGGCTAGAATCCTGTCTTAGCCTCCCAAGTACTGCGTATTACAAGCATGTGTGTGCCACCATGCCCAGCTTAGAGTAGGCTTTTTGTTTGTTTGTTTTGCTTTGTATTTTTCTGATATGTAGTCTTGCAGTGTTGCCTATGCTAGTCTTGAATTCCTGGGCTCAAGTGGTCCTCCCAACTAGCTGGGACTATAGATGTATACTGTCATTCTCAGCTCTAGCATAACTTCGCTTGCTTTTTCCTTCCCTCCTTCCTTCCTCTTTTCTTTCTTTCCTTGCAGTACTAGATATCAGATTCAAGGCCTCCTACATGGTAGGCAGGTGCTCTACTGCTGAGCTATACCATCAACCCCTAGAATAAGCCTTTATTTAACATTTTACAATTTAGTATTAATCCTCCATTTGGGGGGTAAGGGAAAAAAGAACAGTATCATTTAACCACTAAGCTGAATTCACACAGTAGTGGTGGCTGTGAGGAAGCAGGTCCTTGTGTATATTTTGGGTAAAAGTTTAAACAGTAAATTAATTTGGAGGATAATTTGGAAATATATTTTAGAATGTAAGATAGGTTTGCATGTTCTTTAACCCTGGATTTCACTTTTAAAGAAATAGAACAGCATCCAAGAAAGAGTACAGAAGGTATTGACTAGAGCTAATGTAAACAAAAGCAGTTAGAAATGGCATACATACTTACTAATTGGGCAGTAATGAGTGAAGTTTTAACGATACTCATAATTTTAAATGGCCTTGTTATGTTCTCATTATCTATATTTGTTGCATATACTGACATGAAAGGATAGTCAATATTAAACATAACAATTGCAAATTTCAAAGTAGTATGATTGGTAAGTGTATAAGAAAAGCAAATATAAAACCATGTGATTAAAGAAATACTTTGAAAAGGAAGTTAATACACAAAGATAATAGTGACATCTTTAGGTGGTAGAATTATAGATAGATGATTGTATATATTAGTTTAGCTAAGATTATTCTGGTTTATTCCTATTATTATAATATAATAATGAAAAATATTCCTATTAACTCTCAGAAATATCTGGATTTAAGTGATAAAATCATATGGCCACCTTAATTTTAGTTTCATTAAATAGTGACTGCATTTATACAATAACCATATTATTTTTCTGAAACAAAATAATAAAGTTTTTGTAATTTATGAGACAAATTATTCCATTGACTTCATTACTATACCTAGGGTAATTTTTCTTTTGCAGTATTTTTATTGCAAAACTAATTCTCTTTGTAGGTGAAGTACATTTTTACCTTAGGAGATGTAGCCCAGCTGTGTCCAGCCAGAGTGGAGAAGCGAGTCTTCCTTCTGATTCAGTCCATTCTGGCTTCTTCGGATGTGGATCACTGTAAGGCACTGAATCATACATACATCATACATGCTGTTGTAAGGCTGAGTTAACTGCTAAGGCACTGTCTGTAAACCCTTTTCCTTTCCTTGTAGTACCATCATCTCAAGGTACCAGTGATGCCCCAGCCATTCAGCTCCCCTCCCAGGTCAGAGGCTCTGTCATGCCTTTTGTGATTAGAGCACACGCCATCATCACCTTAGGTAAGAATTACATGATTAATGTTAATTTACAATTAAAATTGTTTCTATAATTTTTTACACTCACAGTGTATCATGAAGCCTGATTATCAAAAATGGTATTCCAGGCACTACATTGAGTTTTGGGAATGGAAAATTAATTTGAAGTTTAGTTTAAAAAAGGAGATGCTTTATTAAATACTTTCCAGAACTGGAAAATGAACTGTAAGCATATTTTTCCATGAACTCAAATTGTTGTTAATCTTGAAAACACTGACCTCTGTGCTATAATTTGATTTTTTTCTTTATTTTGATTGTGTATTTTATGGTAGATAAGAGTTATGAATTTTTTAATACTATTTTTAAAATATCTAAGAATTGCAAAACATTCTCCAGGCTACAAAACAAATGTACAGATAAAACAGGAGCTTTCATAGCTGGCGGTGGTGGCCCACGCCTGTAATCTCAGTGATTGGGAGACTGAGAGAGGAGGACCACAAGTTTGATGCCAGTATGTGGTAACTTAAGGAGACCCTGTTTCAAAATAAAAAATAAAATAGGGCTGCGTTGTGGCTTAAAGCCCTTGGGTTCAATCCCCAGTACCATGAAGCCGAAGAAGCAAACAAAAAACTGAGCAGCCTTCTAACTATGAACAAAAATATGAGGGGACATTCTTTCCTACTCACCTAGCTCACATTTCGACTTCATTGAAAGGTATCAGAGTATATGTATAATCAAAAGTAAAATGAATCATTTCTTAGATTTTATTGGTCATTTTCTATATAAGTAGATAACTATAAAATTCAAATGTTAATTTTTTAAAAGGAAGATAATTTTATTAATGTAAAGAAACATTCCATATCATGTACCTCATGAAATCCCTGACGGAGTTTATTTTTTCTCAAGGTATTTTGAGCTTAATACTATGTAAGATGGGTTTGTCTGCCTTTTTTTTTTGTTGTTTGTAAGGGTGGGCATGATATTTTAACTTTAATTAAATAAAACCTGTAGACTAGAGTCAAGACGTTTTCCTCTTATATGACAGGTAAGTTGTGCTTACAGCATGAGGACCTTGCAAAGAAGAGCATCCCGGCCCTCGTGCGAGAGCTCGAGGTGTGTGAGGACGTGGCTGTCCGCAACAATGTCATCATTGTGATGTGCGATCTGTGTATCCGCTACACGGTCATGGTGGACAAGTATATTCCCAACATATCCATGTGTCTGAAGGATTCAGATCCATTTATCCGAAAGCAGACACTGATCTTGCTTACCAACCTCTTGCAGGTACGTATGAGGTACTGTCCTTTCCACCTCCACCACTGCTTATGGTTTAAGGGAATATTTAATTAATATAGGAAATGTCCTTGCTTTGTAGTAGAATCCAAAAATAATGAGTTTCCTCTCAAACTGGTTTAGAATGTCACTCTTCTAATGCTCTGTACAGCCTTTTTGTTGTTGTTGTTGTTTTGTTTGTTTGGTACTAGGGATTGAACTCGGGGGCATTCCATCTTCGAGCTATACCTCCAGCCTTTTATTTTGAAACCAGGTCTCACTAAGTTGCAGAGGGCCTCACTAGGTAGCTGAGGCCGGCTGAGAACCTGGATCCTCCAGTCTCAGCTTCCCAAATGCTGGGATTACAAGCGTGCGCCACCACGCCCAGCTCTGTACAGCCTTTTAAACACATAATTAATTGCAAATATTCGTGTGGGGTGTTTGTTCAGACATCCTGTCAAGCAGTGTGAAGTTCGACTTTTGCAAATAAACACCACAGAGAGAAAAGTACACTCAGTAGACAAGTAGTTCTAGTTCCAATTCTGTTCTCCTTGACCTTGAACAAATCCATATGTTTTTGTAAAATGAGGATCATAATATTTGTGCTGGGCTATCACATAGCATTGCTCTGGAAATCCAGTGTGCTATTTCAGTGTGTGAAAGAACTTAATGAATTGCAAAGTTCTACAGAGCATTAGATATTCTTGTATACATGGAGAGTGTATGTTTACCCTATAGTGAGGAGGAAATAATATTTTTTAGAAAGAAAGCATTTCACTAAGCTGAATATTTTTTCTTGTATGTTTCATACACTCATCTTTTCATGCATTATGTACCTCAGAGGCAACAGTGACTATTTCCTGTTAAAGCCCTGTACTTTGAGTCATTTTCCTAATACAGTAGAAGGTTTGATGCCATTCTGCCACATGTTCCTCCTCATCTCTTTGAACTGACAATGGTGCGGTGTCAGGATGGTTGGGAAGTGAGCTCATGTGTCCTGGATACACCAGTAGCCGGCAGGTGTGAAGCAACACAAAGGATTCACCCTGAAATATGCCGGTTTCTCTTTCTACAGGAAGAATTTGTGAAATGGAAGGGCTCTCTGTTCTTCCGATTTGTCAGCACTTTGATAGATTCATACCCAGACATTGCCAGGTAAGTCTTTCTCTCATGTTGCCAGACAACTGAACAATTCACCTGATTTCTGATATGCACTGGATTTCTTTCAGATTGGTTTAGAATTGTATTATTTAGGATTTAGTGAGCTTTTGATAGTTGCCAGAAAAATTAGTAATTTTAAAAATGCTAACTGTATAATATATTTTTGTGTGTGTGTGTGGTGCTGGGGCTTGAACTCATGGGCATTCTACCTCTAAGATAAACCCTGAGCCCTATTTTTTATTCTTTACTTTGAAACAAGGTCTCACTAAGTTGCAGAGGACCTCACTAAGTAGCTGAGGCTGGCCGAAAACCTGTGATCCTCCTGTCTCAGCCTCCCAAGTACTAGGATTACAAGCATGGACCACCATGTGTGGCTTATATAACAGATTTTTATTTTATATACAGGTTCAAAACAAAATGAAAAACCTGTCCAGATTCATCATTAAATAATCTCAGCATTGCCTATATCTGCTAACATTGTTCACCCTTCCTGAAGGAGTAATAAAGAACAGTATTCGCCTTTGTCATATTAAAGTATAGGAAAGAATCCATTTACTATTGACTTAACTATATTGATTTTCTTTTAAAAAAACAAAACAAAACAAAACAAAAAACAAGCTAGTTTTGATAAGTTTCGACTTTATTTTAAGCACCGAAATGGTAAAGAAGAAATTCTAGGAATTAAGACAATTGCACAGTGTGAAATAGAGTATACAAATTACAAGGCTCCTTAGAAATGAGTGTTTCTTGAGAATTGGACGGGAGGGGAGTTACTTTGCCAATTATTTAATTCTTACTCTGTTTTTGTTTGTTTGTTGTATTGGGATTGAACCCAAAGGCATTCTACCTTAGAGCTATACCCCAAGCTCTTTGTGTTTATTTAGAAGAAGGGTCTCACGAGGTTGTTGAGGTTGTCTTCGAACATGTCATCCTCCTGTCTCATCCTCCCAGATACTGGGATTACAGGCGTTCACTACCATTCCCAGCTCTTTTATCATTTTTTAAAGACTTGTTTTCAAGTGATTGAGAAGTAGTCTGATAGAATTTGCTACCCTAATTTATGTCATATTAATTCCCCCCCCCTTTGGTGCTGGGGATTAAACCTAGAGGCTTCCAGGCCACACCCCCAGCCCTTTTTATTTTTTATTTTGATACAGGGTCTCTCTAAGTTGCTGAGGGTCTTACCCTCAAACCTGTGATATCCTGCTATCTCAGCCTTCCAAATACTGGGATTACAGGTATGCACCACCATGCCTGGCCTTTAATAATTTTTTTTAAAGCAAGTTTGCAGTTAGAAAATAGAACGTTGAATGCCATGGCAAAAGCTACCACAGTCAGGAAAAGGTCTTTATAGAGTTCATTAACTAAAAATAGCTTATAATAATAGGTCCCTCTGGTTCTAAATATGGTCACCAATAATTTAGTCTTAGTTCCATAGAAGAATTTCTACTCAGCTTTCTTTGGGTGTAATTTTCCAGGGAGGAACCTTTCACATAACAAAGTACTAGAAGGTTAACATTCTAATTAGTCTAGAGTCTGAAGCAAAAAGCTAGGCTATCACTTTTTCTTTTTCTTTATATGTATAATTGGGAAAGGGACATAAGATAGCTATACTACTTTTTTTTTCTTTCTTTTTTTTTGTACTAAGGATTGAACTCAGGGCTGTTCTATCACTGAGCTAGACCCCCCCCCCAGCCCTATTTTATTTTTTTTTTAAACAAGTTCTTCCTAACTTGCTGAGGACCTTGATAAGTTGCTAAGACTGGCTTCAAACCTGGGATCCTCCTGTCTCAGCCTCCCTAGTAAGCTATTCTACCCTTAACTTTACAGTGCCTCTTGCACACTGACTCTGGCGGCTGGCTCACCACATAGTGTTGTGCACAGCCCAGGGGCAGGAATGATTACAAGTGCTTAGAATGCTTTCAGATGATGAGCCTCGGAGCCAACAATGGTTGTTTAACCTGTATTTCCTCATCTCCCCACCACCTACACACACACACACACACACACACACACACACACACACACACACACTTTTGTTAGGTCCTTTATGTGCCTGTTAAAAAGAAGCGATGGACATATTTAACCTGACTTAAATATTACATAGTATATACATGTATTGAAACATCACATAGTACCCTATAAATAGGTATAATTTTTTTTATATTTCTGTATGTTGGTTAAAAAATAAATTTTATAAAATGTAAGAGAATATATTTTTTTTAAAAGAGCATTGATTGGGATGTAAAATATATAGGGAACTTGTGAATGCGGGTACTCAGTATCAATCAGAAGGAGATTAGAACAGATAGAGAGACTTGTAGTAAGATTATCAGCTCCTCTTCTAACATTTTAATCCTCCCCCTTAAATTTTTTCATTTTATTTCTGCATTCTGGGTTTGTTTAAACCATGGTTCATATGTGGACCAGGATTTTCAGCTTTGAAAATTTAAGTAATGTAAGTTAAGGTAATCTGTTCCCTGATTTTTAGGCCAAAGGCTAGTCCTATCTGCATACATTAAATATATTAATTTTTCAATATTTATTTTTGGTCCCATTGGATTTCTTAAAGATTCTAGCATGAACAAACTTTTATGACATTTTTATTTTACTTATTTATTTTTATTTTTGGTGCTAGAGGTTGAATCCAGAGGTATTCTGCCTCGGACAACACCCCCAGCCCTATTTTTATTTTGAAATAGAGTCTTACTGAGTTGCTGAGGTAGGCCTTGAGCCTGCAATCCTCCTGTCTCAGCCTCCCAAGTACTGGGATTATAGGTATATGCCACTATACCTGGCTTGTATGACATTTTTTATTGCTCATAAAACCCCAAATTTGGGGGCCACAGAATTATGTAATACATTTTCTTTTCTCCCTACTAAATGATGGGCCTTATAATCCAGTAGTCATAGGGTGATAGCCATGTAACAAGTGGATTGTTTAACTGGGAAATTCCTGCAGAACTGCAAGAAGGTAGGGTTCAGAGAGGTTCAAGGCAAAAGAATAACTAATACCATATACCATTGAGAAATAAAAGGGAGAAAAGACAAAGATGGCTTGCTTTGGGAGAAAGAAAGGACTAGACTATCTAGAGGGCTTAGTGATGTTGCAGAGCAAGCAGGATGAGGTGAGGGAGTCAGCAGGAAGGATAAGCAGGGTGTTCATAAAATGGGCTGTTTGCTATCCAGTATAGCATAGCCCAGGATGTGGCAGCAGAGGGGTGACATTGAGTGAGATGTAGGAATACTGGAGGCAGTGAAGTCAGGAAAATAGAAGATTAGGCTGGCAAATGAGCTCCTCTGTATGGGCATTAAAGAGACTTGAGTGATGTTAGGATTTGAAATGAAGAGGAAAACGAGGAACCAGATACCAAGTAGTAGAGAGCAGAGTAGGTGGATGGGTTGTGACGGGAGAGCCCGAATGTTATCAGCCTTACTGGGTGGAGCATGAGTGTTTGTTTAATTAAACCAGTAGCCGGCCCTCACTCCCCTCCCTTCCTCTCACCCTCCTTCAGCTTTTTCCTCAGCACTTTTGGAAACACACTTTGTACTGATTACATGTATGACATCTGTCTACTCACTACAGTACAGCCTTCCTGAGGGCCAGAGGATTTGTATCCTAGCACCTAAAAGGGAGCTTAAAACCCACATAGACACTTAGTGAGCATTTGGTGCATGAATGAATGAAACTATTAGTGTCTAGGAAGTGTGGTACTCACCCCCTGACTATGGGATGTGAGAGAATCTCCTGTTGAGAGGGCTGAGTGAAATGGTGTCCTTGGAAGACAGCCAGCTCCCACAATGAGGGAATATAGAGAATGCTCCAGGAGTCACTTACAGATGGTTGGGGCTTGATTTGTCACCGGGCTTGGAACACAGCACATGGTAGAATGGTTCAAAGCAAAAGAAGAGCATCATGGGAAGTTAGATCAGGAGGAAAAGAAACACCAATACAGGGATGGGCCAGAGATACGGAGGGCCAAATAACAAGAGGGCTTGCATTCGGGGTGGGAGCTAAGGAGAACAAGAATGTGGGAGAGAACTTGCTTCCAGTTTCCAGTAGAATTCTGGTAGAATTTATTAAGCAGACACATATAGGAGTTTAAGCCTTCCTTGAGTTTCAGCATGGCATTTGGCTTGGGAAGAAATCTGAAAATAGTCCGAATTTTACATTTCCTATTATAGCTGAAAATAGAGGTGAACAGACTGCTCTTCCCTTGTGGCCTCTCAGGCCATTTGATCCCTGGATTGCAATTCTTAGAGAGTAATAATTACCCTTTACAATGTTGTTATTACTCTGATTTAACTGGTCCCTCCTGTTTTTCATTTAATGCAGTTAGTGCCAGATTTCTAGACAGTATCCCTGAGTTGGTGGTGTGATTATGTCTGCTCCTTGTCCTGGAGAGTCTGCGGAAGGATGCTAAATTCTTAGCTTACTAAGCTTTCCTAAAAGCCACTGAAGTATTCTAATCCAGATATCTGGAATGTGCCCCCTTCTGTCACTTCAGTAGTAAGCATTACTTTAGTATGTTAAATTCTTTTAACTTTTAAGCAACAAAGTAGTCTCTCTTCTGTAGTTTATCAAGCTCACATGATCTGTGAGACTCTTTCCAATCAAAACTGAAACTTGCCCTTTTAACAAAGTCCCAGTAGGTATAGGAGAAAGATTAGTCTTGGATCTTATGCATTGACTAATTTCTGGCTTCTCATGCAGGAAAGTTCTGTAGCTCTGCTTTCAGCCCTGAATGCAGGAATGCTGAAGTAGTCAATGTTACTACTGAGTTGATTTGTAGTTGGTTTAATCCAATTTTCCAGTAGGGCATAGATGCCCTGTCAGTTATCTTTACTGGTCTGGATTCTTGACCTTTGAGAAGATTGGCATTTGACATCAAGTCATGGCTTTAAGTCAGCCTGTCTTCTTGTAGAAGAATTACTAGACTGTATCTGGTTCCACATTTTCACATACATGACTTCATGTCTAAGGAGAGAGTTCAGGTAGATGTCAAAACTACAATGCCATGCTGGGTTAACTGTAATAAAAAAAAGCACAGAAGGTAAGCTCTTGTTTCTTTGGGGGGTGTTTTTGTTTATCTAATGGTTTCATCCATTCTCATCATAGATGGTTTGCCAAAGTAACCCTGTTTAGAAGAATTTCATCTGATGTTATGACCTCATTTGCCTTTCAAACCTGGGTTCCTAAACAATACAGTTTGTGAAGAATATACTGTCTACTCTTAAACTGGTGCTTCTAGCTGGCCCTAAGTGTCTTCTCAGGGAATTCCCTTTATTAAACAGAGTTGTGTTTATTTTGTTTTCATATTTGTAAACCAATCTGCTGCCTTATTTTCTAGGTGAATAGTTAAAGTTTGATTCTCTGCAGTGGAATTTTTATCCAGGTTTATTTCTATTGTGATTTCTAAACTACCTTCTCTGACTTTTAGTTTATGTGAGTGCTATGAATACAAACTGATTTGAATCTTAGCCTCAGGAACACCACTAGGAGAAGGTAAATCTCCTGCAAAATCCTAATGTTTTGCAAAGCCAAGTACAATCCATCTGGATTGTCCTTGTCACTGTTACTCTGCAGTGGAGAAATGACTGGTGCTCCTGTGTAGGTAGGAATTGCATCTAAGCTCTGAAACAAAACTAAAACATTGTTCCTGGGAGTAAATGAGTCATAGCAAGCCCTGCGCCCCTCAGATTGGCACTAGGCAAATGCAGTGCCTTACGTTATCTCACCTACTGTCGTGGTCAAACAGAAATGGTTGGGTAGCCTGTAGGTGAACAGTTTAGCTTTTGTTACTTACATTTGGCTTTGGAAACTACCGGAATCCTGTTTTTCACTTTGGGGAGGTCCTAGTGGCATCTGTCCAATGGGAAGCATCATACAGGTATGTGGAAAGAAGAGTGCCAGGGCTTGGTGGTGATTCCAAAGTTCAGTGAGAGTCAATCATTCTGCAAAGGACCCTTGTCTGCTGACCCGTATGTGAAGCTCTTATTATTAATCCCCATCCTTGATCTGGTTTTGGTTATTAAAATTGGTTTTGTTCATTACTGTGGGTAAGGAGGTTGAGGGGGCAATGGCCAGGTGTTTATTCTCAGGTGATCATTGTCACTGCATCATCCTTGAGGACTGTTGGCCTCTGCTGAAGAAGCAGTTTAGGGAAGGTTTGTTGGTTGTTTTTCCCTGTTTGAAATGTAGCTGGAGGGTAACTCCTTGTTAGAATTTTGAAAGGAAACCTAGGAGAGAAAGCCTTTACACTGACCTCAGATTCAAAAGGAAGCATTGAGCAGGTACAGTCAAAATAGGTGGAATTTCTACCTGGCTTTTGATCTGATGAAGCTGTTTGTTGGGATAGATTTAGAATCTCTTACTGCTGCTAACTCTTTTCTTCTGTTTGCTGAGGTTTTGTAGAGGTGGTCTGCAGATTGCAAATGGATCTCCTTCCTTTGTCCCCCCTTCTTGCAGCCTCGGGGAATTTTGCCTGGCTCACCTGCTGCTGAAGAGGAACCCTGTCATGTTCTTCCAGCACTTCATCGAATGCATCTTCCACTTCAACAACTACGAGAAGCACGACAAGTATAACAAATTCCCCCAGTCAGAGAGGTCAGTGAAGCGGCCACAGTGGTCTCCTTGTCTCGGTAAGGGCTGGGTGAGGCTCGGGAGGTGTTTGGCTGTTTTGAACTCACAGGTTGGACACAGATCCTGACTGGCTTATTTGTTGTGGTTGTTGCTTTCCTTGGCAGATGGCATAAGAAAATTCGGTTGCGAGAATAGTTCCAAATGTCTCTGTGATGATGTTGGAATCTCATCAGTGTCCTCAAGCCTTTGGCACACAGTTTTTAGGATGCTGTTAAAATGCTGTATTAATTAAGCTGGGGCACGCCTGTAATCTCATTACTTGGGAGCCTGGGATGGGAGGATCACAGGTTCGAGGACAGCCTCAGCAAATAGTGAGACTCTCATCAACCTAGCAAGACCCTATTTCAAAATAAAATTTAAAAATAGGTCTAGGGGTATATCTCAGAGGTAGGATGCTCCTGGTTCAATCTCCAGTGCCAAAAAAAAGAAGAAAAAATGTTGTCCCAGTCAACTATGCCCCATAATGCCATAAAAATTGTCCTGTTCTGTCACAGAGAGAAGCAGCTATTTTCACTGAAGGGAAAGACAAATAAGGAGCAGCGAATGAAGATCTACAAGTTTCTTCTAGAGCACTTCACAGATGAGCAGCGATTTAATATCACTTCCAAAATCTGCCTTAGTATTTTGGGTAGGCCTGGTGTGTTTGGGGCACCATGTGTGTTTAAAATGAAATGCTGTGTTGATAATGAAGCAGCAGGTCTGTAGCAGGTGGGACCAACACTGCAGGAAGACCCATCTTTTTATCCTCCTTCCCTGTCAGCTGTACCCCATGCAGACCCCCCTAACAGCCCCAAACAGCCCCCAGTTCTGCAAATTACCCTTCCCCTCAGGGGCTAATGTGTTTCTCAGAAGCTGGTCTCCTGCACTCTTTCCCAGCATGCTTTGCCGATGGCATCCTACCCCCGGACATGGAGGCCAGTGAGTTACTCTCAGATACATTTGAGGTCCTCAGCTCAAAGGAGATCAAGCTCCTGGCAATGAGATCTAAACCAGATAAAGATCTCCTTATGGAAGAAGATGACATGGCCTTGGCAAATGTAGTCATGCAGGAAGCCCAGAAAAAGCTCATCTCTCAGGTGCGTATGCATTCTTCTCTCAGCGGGCCTGCTAGTACCTCTGTGCCTCCACGCTGGTCTTGGTGGTGTACCTGGGGTCCTGGTGTCATTCTTACCAGTGGCTTTGACTCTTGCCCAGGTGGTGATGACTCTAGTATGTTTCTAATTATAACTTCTCTTGTGAGCCTGAACTTGTTTGCACTTGCTGCCTAGATATGCTGCAGTGTCTCTCACACTTACTCTGTCAGAACCAAACTAGTCATCTCTTCTTTCTACTTTTTGTCTTTACCTTCTTCCAGTGTGCTGTAGAGAAGGGAACCATTGTCTACCAAATAATCCAAAAGGGAATGTGGTGCTGGAATGGAAAGCAGAGCAGGAGTCTGGCATGCCAGGCCTGTGCTCTGTTTGATGTTGGGGGAGGAGACTAGTGTTCTTTTGCCTAGCTAGGATAGTCGATTTGTATTTCCTACCTGACCCCTGAAGGGAGTTGACCCCAAAGAATAGAATTTGATCACATCCAGTTTGCTGTGAGATCCTACTGCTTTAATCTTGCAGATCCAACTCTTCTGCATTTCCCCTGGGTCTGGCTTTTATGAAATCTGGGCCATTTTACAGTAGTTTCTTTAGCACCCTGTCTCTAGTTTCTATAGCAAGTATGCCCCAGCTTGCTGTTAGAGCAATCTTAAATACAAATGTGATCATTTTATTTCCTGGGTTAAAATAGTCTAGAGACAAATTGTCTATGAGGGGTAATGAGGTAAAATTATTGTATAAATGTTATATCTCACTAATGGTATCTTTTAAAACTGTGTTGGTGGCTTCCCATCATCTTCCAAATAAACCTCTAATTCTCCTTTGAGACATACAGAACTTGATGTGCCTGTCCCCACCCCAACCCTTACCTCCCTCCTCACCTCTGATCCCTCTGATCTTAAATGGTTGTGCTCTCCTGCTTCATGCCTTTGACACTGATTCTTGTTATCTGCCACACACGCTGTGTGCTACCTTCTCTTACTCTCCTAATGTTCACACATCCTAAGAGTCATCAGAGATGCCTCCAGTATACATCCTGTCTACCCACTTCCCTTCTAAGTGTTCCTACTCCATACATAAGTTCCTTAATCCCCACCACTTGCTGCTTACTGCCATTTATCACTACCGCAAAAAAAAAAAGAAATCTTCTCTACATTTCTGTATCCTCAAAGGTCAGTTTTGTATCTGGGGCAGAATAGGTGCTTGATAATTAGGCCACTTTTTAAGACTGTTCCTAAACTTCATCTGCTCAGATTCCTATTTATTATTGAATCGTTTACTTTTCTACCTATTTCCCTTCTGTTTCAGGGACTCTGATAAGACTTTTTAGAAAAAAAAAAAAAGAATGCTTTGCAAGAAACATATTAGTGATTTTAAATGGAAACAAAAAGAGTACCTTTAAGGTTCAGAAGGATAAATCTTACATATGTGACCTACTATAATGAATTACTTTTAATTTTAAGAGATTGCAAAATATTTGAGTTACTAATCATTTAAATCAAATGCTATACAAACAACTAGCACTTTTCAAAATACGTACCAAAAAGACACACTTATGTGCGCCTGTGCAAGCACACAGATACAAAAAGCTGACCATCTTCTGCTTAGCCACGTTTAGACCACTGTCATTTTAACGATAGGAATATAAAATATCTCTTCAGATAGTCAGAGTGAGCTAATTTTTAATCCAAGAGGGAGGATATTAAATGGAAGAAGGACTGAATGTGAAGCCAGAGCCAATGGTCTGTTGAGGGGTTGTGTGGAAATTTGGAGTTTTTTTCAAGTTATTCAACATGTTTCTATTTCTTTTTCATTTTTCTTTTTTACTTAAAAATATGATAGTATTTATCCACAATCTGATTAGCAAAAGTCATCAGAAGAGAACCTGTGGGTCCTATACATCCCCAGTTTCATAATCAGAAATATTTTTTTTTTTTACTATGCTAAATTAGCCACACTAAAAGAACAAGATCAAGGAAAAGTTTTTGTCTTTCAGAAGTTCATGCATCTAAAACTTGCCTCTGTTTGTGTTACTGCAGGTTCAGAAGAGGAATTTCATAGAAAATATTATTCCAATTATCATCTCCCTGAAGACTGTGCTGGAGAAAAATAAGATCCCAGCTTTGCGGGAACTTATGAACTATCTCAGGGTAAATGAGTTTGACCTTTGTGGTCCTCCCTCCCCCCCCCCCCTAGTTCATTGTTTAGGTTCTTTGCCAGTATAGAAGGATAGTCATGGTAACTCAGAATGCTACAAAACCAACATTACATTGGCCTATTTAGAAATATGCCTGCTATGACGGCCTGTAACTGGAAGGGATGAGGAATTTCACCACATGGGCCACTGAGGTTGCCCCTTCCTTTCTCGTACAGTTGGATTTGTAAAAAGCTGACTCGCTGTGTGGAGCATGGCTGTCTTTGATGGATTTGACTCCATTTTGAAAACTCTCTCCTGGGATCAAGAGCATCTTAGTTCATCTTGATGAAGGATGATGTGAAGTTGATCCCGGTGTTTAATCCTGGGTCTTTGCCTTCACTTTGTCACAGATGGACGCAGAAAGATGTGTCAGGAAGTTGCCGCCCTGTGGCAGCCCGCCTTGGGTGGCTGAGGGTCAAAGTCCCTGGGCTGGAGTCCCAGTTGGTGAAGTGGGGCCAGGAGAAGGTTCTGTCTGAGCAAAGCCAGGATGTGTTTACTTGCGGGGCAGGCAGACCTAAATAAGGCCTCAGACCTTTCTGACAAAATCACATAGAAATAAATGCAAGAATTCTTTCCTTTAACTTTTTCTTTTAATTTGTTGGCATATTTTTCTTCCTCAACAAAATTACATTGAGTATAATTTTTCAAAAGACTTTATGCTGGAGAAGCTAAGATGAAAAAGATAAGCTCACTGTATGGAAAATATGAGAACTTCAATTATTCTCTTTATTTTATTGCCCCAACTATTTTAAATTTCAGAGGGTGGGGTGGGGGAGAGCTTAGATCCTAAATAAAGTACTTAAATTACTTAAGAAAAGTCTTTTGTTTCTGAGCGCATGCCAGAGGATACTGCAGGGTTGCCATCTTGGTAGCAGCAGTGACTCTGCCCAGTGGTAGCTGGAGAGTCGAGGGAGTCGAGCCTCCAACTAGGAGGCTTCCTTTGTAGTCAGAACTGTGATGTATCTTTTTCTTCCCCAAATACTATTAGGTGAAAAGATTTCTTTATTTTAGCCAAGAGGCCTTGTTCCTAGCAGCTTTTTTTAAGATCTGAGAGTGTTTTTACCCAGATATGATAGAGCTTTCTGTAAAATCTTCAGAAGACATAAAAATGAGATTGGAGCATTACTGCCTCCTGTCCCTTGCTGCAGGGGCTCGCCTGAGCCAGGGCCACATCTTTGTTCCAGGTAGACAGGAAGCTTCCCAAAAGGTCGGAATGACTAGTTAGTACCTCACATCCTGGTCACCTGCTTATGTGGTCAGTAGAAGTACAGTTGGTGTTTTCTTAGAATGTGCAATTATGTTAGCAACCTGTGCTAATGTAGGAGAAAGAGTCTGCTCTCAGTAATACATGTCTAATTATTCCTATTATTATTTATCGTGTGTTGGAAAACTTGTATCTTTATTCAAGAAACCACTAAAGCATGCATCTGGATCTGTTTTAGGAGGTGATGCAGGATTACCGAGATGAAATCAAGGATTTCTTCGCAGTTGACAAACAACTGGCATCAGAACTCGAGTACGACATGAAGAAGTACAATGAACAGCTGGCCCAGGAGCAAGAGCTGGAGAAACACACCAGTGTGAATAGGATGGCCGTAGGTGGTGACGAGGCACAACCTGTGCAGGTAGGTGGGAGGCTCGCCTTTGGTTGATCATCTTTCCAGACCCCTCTCTGCTGTTGGTTTTCACAACATTCTCAAAATCTGCACATAATCCGAGAGTTGGACTTCCAATCTGGCCATCTTGCTTGCCAGTTGACAGTGTCCCTTTATTACGTGTGATGGACATACTTGTTACATGTGTGATGGACATACTTGTCATAAGATCTTGCCAGGAAAGTCACAGTCATATTGGGAAGAAATGTATGAGCACCCAGGAGGCAAGCTGGTAGAGGGCATTGATTTTGCAGACTCCTCTGTTCCCATGGTGCTGGGCCTGCCACACTCTTTCTTGCAGCCTGGGGGCGCAGCTGAGTTTAGCTGCTACTCACGTTAGAAGCACTATGTTCCCACTGCCTGATGATTTCAGACAGATCTGCTGCACTAGAAAGTGATGAGAACAAACTTACTCCTTTTTTTCTTTAATGCCACAGCATCCACGTATGGCAGTTTGCTAGTAGTTCTCTGTTTTGAAGGGAAACTTATACTTGCCCAGGGCTGATAGGTTTTAAAATAGATTACATATGGATGTGCTCACGGCATACAAAGATTCCATTCGTCTTCTCTAACAGGTTGGTCCAGGCTTAGAAGTAATGCCAGCTCCTGCTGGCCAGGAAAATGCCACTGTATCCCTGGCAGCGAGCCGGCCTTCAACGCCTGGGCCCAGCACTGGCCACACACCGGCTTTGCCTCTCACATCGGAAACAGGGCCTCTGAAGATGATAATGCCCAGTGCCAGGTAGGGATCCTGCTGAGGCAGTGACAGACTGAGCCTTGCAGATTCTTACAGGCATCTCTTCTGTCCCCACCAGGTGTCAGCCAGGAGCCTCGTCACTGTTTGCACTGGCACCTCACTCCACACCAGCCTTGGGGATGGAGAGAGGGTGGATGAGCCATGTGTTTGAAAGGACGTGGCAGGGATCGCAGCATCTCACTGCTGCCTTCCCAGCAGTCCACCCAGTGTAGCATCTGTGGCACGTTGTCCTCCGTAGGCCCATGTCCCTGAGCACCATCGCCATCCTGAATTCTGTCAAGAAAGCTGTGGAGTCCAAGAGTAGACATCGCAGTCGGAGCTTAGGAATGGTGCCTTTCACTTTAAATTCTGGAAGCCCAGACAACCCGGGCAGTCATGGTAAGCCAGACATATTGAGAGTATGCAGCTTGAAAAAGAGAATAAGTCCACTGCTCATTTTTAATATGGTTTCTAGTTTCTTGTCTTTGAAACAAATAATATTAATTGGGTACTTAGGACTGTAGAAAAGGAAACAATGCATGTTTATGCTAAAAGATTTGTGAAATATAAAACTCACCCATAGCAATGAGGTGTTTGTTTATTCCTCCAGGCTTTCTGCTCCTCACATACACGTTTTATTTTTAAATGTATGACATTAGTGTGTGTTGTTTTAAAGCTTGCTTCTCTACATACAGTTATAATAATATGTAGAAAAAAGTTTTCATGAGCTTTCAAAACTTTCTCCTAGTTGCTTCATAGTATTCTGTCTTACAGAAGTACCAAAACCTTTTTGTTACTACCCTAATCTTATAGGTGTAGGTATTTCTCAATTTATTGATGTAAATAATGTCACATGTAAACATCCTTGCACATATAGCCTGGTATATGTGTAATCCTTAAGACTATTCCCAGCATAGACCATGAATATTTCAAAACCGTTAGTAGTATCAGATTGTCCAAAATTAGTGCCAAATGGTACATGTGTGTGTGTCTTTTACCTAGAAACACTGGTTTTATAATTTTCCATTGTCTTTGCTGAGCTTTATAGACAGAAAATGGTATGGTTTAATTTCCTTTTTTTTGAATCCTAGAGAGAATACTTTTTTCTCATGTTTATTATTTATTTGTAGTTCTTTCAGAATTGCCACTTTATAAAAGCTTTAAATGTTAGGGATTTTAACTTTATCATATATATCTGCTTGCTCTGTGACCACTGTTTGGGAGTTTTTTGGACAGATAAGACTTTTCTCTTCTATCCTAGCATCTTCCTACAGCTTGGAACGAGAGTCTAATGGAGTTATCGACCATGTAACTAAACGAGCAATCAGCACCCCTGAAAGTAAGTAACCAGTTTGAATGAGCTGGCTTCCCTTACCTCTCCCTGACAGTCATTACGTATTTGCTAAAGTTGTGGTAAAACTCCTTCTGTTGCAAGGTCCTTCTTATAATTGGATAAAGCCTCTCTTGATGCTCAGCCGCACTGTAACTCATTGTTCTGACAGCGTATCACAGTGATAATGCTTGCTCCATTTCGTGAGCATTGACTGAATGTCAGACGTTCTTCCCAGTGCTTTTACATGCATTAACTGAGTTAAACCTCCTGATAACCTGTGAGGGACCCTTGTGTGACAGATGTCAAACTGAGGTACAGCCAGGTCAGGTCGCTAACCTGGACAAGCACCCTTACAGAGGCGGCCCTCTCACCACCTCCCAGCCTGCCCAGGTGTACTTGATGTTGCAAAGCTATTCTGCCCTAGGGAGAGGTTGAAGGAAACCCTGGTGGGTTCTTTTGTGTTCTGGGCTCCAAACACTAGCATAGTGGTGTGTTGAAAAGTACATCCCAGCCGTGCCAAGACCCTGTGTCTTCTCACTCCCCACTGGTGGTTTTCTAATGTCCATTCTTTTCATTTCAAAATTAGAGGCACGTTAGAAGAGTGTTTTTTTCCCACTTTTTGTTTTACAGCTTCTTATGGTCTCAAATTCTATAACAACCTTTAGTTTGAGAAAATTATTATACAAGTTAAGGATCTCTTTTCCAAAAGGCTTGGAACCAGAAGTATTCAGATATTTTTAGATTTTGGAATATTTGCTATACACGTAATGAAGTATTTTGGAAATGGGACCCAAGTCTAAACACAAAATTTATTTGCCTCATGTAGACCTTATACACATAGTCCAAAGGTAGCTGCATCCACTCTTTTTACTGCACCTGCGATTTGACTTTGACCCCTCACATGAGGTTAGGTGTGGAATTTCCTGCTTGTCATGTCTTTCCTTCAAAAAATTTCACATTTCAGGTTTCTAATTTTCAGATTAGGGATTCTCAACTTATAGTATGAAGAAGTTGTTACTGTCCAAAATATGTACTATCCCTAAGCTCCCTGGTGTGCCCTGGGCTCTCACTCTTCCCTGACTTGGACCTTCCCACACCACATCCGGGCAACCCCTTCCTGGGCTCTTTTGGATAGAGCAGGTGCCTCCCTTGACCCTCTGACCTTCGCCACAGAGCTCACTACTTCTGAGACCATTTTCTGTCCGTTCTTGCTGGGTTTTTCAAGCTGTTTTACTCTTCATTGTCTCCAGGACCAACCACAGAGCCTGGCACATGGTAGGTGTCACACAGAGATCTGTTCAGTGGCTGACTTGGGACTGCGATCAGGCCTCTGATTCCATCCTCTGTGTCCCCTCTCCAGCCTGTCTTTCCCAATGCTGACCCGACATTATGAGATGAGAATAGTGCTATGTGTTCTCCTGCGGTGAAAGAGCAACCGGCACCAGTCACACCTCCCATCAGTTCACTCATTGGCCACCTCCTGGGTTCTTGCTGCTTGCTTGCTGGTTCTGTTGACCTGCCGTGCTGTGCTGTCTTGGAATATTTAAAGGGTTGTAGATCATTTTTGTCGAGGTCCTGCTTTTAAGGGAGATTAATGGATGAACGGGATTCCCACCCCACTTTTCAGACAACTGAATGTTGACAGTTTTTTGTCTTGAAAGGCAGTGGATAATTACGGACAGGTATAATCTTGTATATGTAAGAGCCAGCCTCTTACAAGAGAAGTTTTCTGTATGTTCTGTGCTCCTGGCTCAGGGGCACCAAGTGCTTCTATTTTGGCAGTTAGATACCATATGCTGAAGAAACATCTCATTTTAATTTTGCTCGTCTCATGAGTCCCTGATTCCAGTCTTCATTTGGTTTCCTGGCAGCATGTGTTCCTCAGCAGGGAAACTTGGCATGGTACATTAATGCCACTCTAATTTGCATGTGTGGACTCAAGTCTGCACTGAAAATGAAAGTTGGGTGTCAGCAGATCAGGAGAGCACTTCTCCAGGAAGTCAAATGTAACATTCTTGTTGATGTGACTTCCATCCATCTCTCCGGTCTGAGTCAGCAAAAAATGCTTGAGAAAGGCCTCCCTATTAGCTCCTCTTCTTGGGAAGATTATCAGAGATGTTAAGAGCACTCATTGCTGTTTCCAGCCTGGTTTATAAATACAGATTCTTGGGGTGACTGAAGTTTAGGTATAGGGGTGGCTGTCAGGAAGTTGTCTCAGCTCTGCAGAGCTGGTGGGAAGGCCACCCGGCTCACCTGTTGAAGCCCACTGTTGGCATTCAGCACAGGTTGATTTTATTAAGTGGAGAGGAATCATCTTCAGAGCTAGAGCTAGGATTTTAACTGAAAATCCGGGGCGATAGGGGACAAGAGGTAACAAGTCCCTCTTACTACTACAATTCAAGTAGTAAAGACATTTCTACCTTTGACTTTACTAAGTAGAGTGCGCTGGGGGTGTGAGAACCACCGCATAGGTGCTATTGTAAAGTGGGGAGATTTATTACCTGAAATGCACACAGGCTTCTGAATGGACAAAGTAATGTGTGTGTAAGGAAGAATTCCAGATGACAGCACTAAGAAAACTCACAAGAACTGGAATAAATAGCACTGAGCTCTTTTAATGGCAGTGATGAAGGTAATTCATTAATAAAAGTTCATTAATAAAGCTTGAGTAGCTCTCAGATACAGAGCACTGCAGTTGATTTTAGAACATAGGTAGGCCAGGCATGGTGACACACACATGTAATCCCAGTTATTTGGGAGACTGAGGCAGGAGGATCCTAAATTCAAGGCCATCCTGGGCAACATTGCAAGACTCTGTCTTTAAAATAAAATATAAATAAAAAATAAAATAAAATGGGTTGGGGATGAAGTGCTTGCCTAACATGTGTGAGGTCCTGGGTTCAATCACCATCACTATAAAACAAAAAAAACCCCATAAACTGGAAAGGTATTGTTTGCACTCATAAGAAGGCTACAAAACTGGGTGTGGTGGTGTATACTTGTAATCCCAGTAGTTGGGAGGCTGAAATAGGAGGATCACACGTTCCCAGCCAGCCTCGGCTACTTAGGCCCTCTGCAACTTAGTGAGACCCTGTTTCAAATAAAAAATAAAATAGGGCTGGGGGTATAGCTCAGAGGTAAAATACCTCTGGGTTAATCCCCAGTACCAGACACACACAAAAATGGCTATAGTGTGTGGAGAATGATAAGAACTCTTGGCGCTTACTCCACAAATGTGCTTGCAGAAAGGAGAGTGGGCTAGGCGTCGGCATGCATAGGTGATGTGACAAGCCAGAGCCTGCTGGATAATCCAGGGATAGGAGTGACCCAGGTAGTCAGCAGTGTGTGTGTGTAGCATGTGAGTTTGTAAAGGCTACTGGAGCAGCTCACACTGAGGTGGACTTTAAGTTCTCCTAGGAACACAGAGCCATCAAGGTGGTAAGCAGGGCAGTAGCTACCAGACTGCACATGACTTTAATTAAACATGACTACAGTGACATTGGATATAATAGCTAATAAATTAGTGACTAACATTCATTCAGTAATTACCTTATATCAAATACTGTTAAGCACCTTATGTAAATAATCTCATTGAGTCTTGATAAGCCCCTGTGGGGTCGGTACATTTTTAATCCCCATTTTAGAGATGAAGAGACTTAAGCTTCTTAATGTAGTTCATATAACTAGTAAGATAAAAAGCCAGAATGCAAACCTAGTCTGCTTCAGTTTGTGTTCCTAAACACTGCTCTCCAGGGTAGACTGGAAGAAGGGGAAGCTATGGAAGTGGGGGAAGAGCTGTGAAAGATAAAAGTAAGGAGTGAGGGACTGAGATGTTCCAGGTGAAGTAGGACAGGTAATGGGTGGGATACTTGGAAGCTGGAATCAGTACTTAGTTGCTGATTCTTGTGGGAGAGCAGCTAATGATGCCTGGTATTTCCAATTTGGATGGACTATTTGTTGGCTAGGAACACAGAAGGAATCTGTGGAGAAACAGGGGTAATGAGAATCTCTTCAAGGAATCCAGGTGAGGTACAATAGTAGAATGAGGACCCAGAAGAGCTCTGGGTGGAGCTGGGAGTCCTTGACACATGAGCAGTCCTTGAAGATGCTAGGTGGGTGAGAAGCCAGAGACATGAACAATGAAGAATTGGGGGCTGCGGCCAGAGAAAGCAAGTCAGGAGAGACTGAAGGAAAGCTTCTAGGAAGGAGCTTTAGCACTGTCAAGACCTGGGAAAAGGTCAGATTGAGGCCTGCGTACCTGGTGTCCATCTCTCAGTCTTGGGATAGGAGCTGTGCATGAAGCCTGAGTAGAACTCTAGCTGACTCGCCCAGGCGACTATATTTGATGCCTGTGTCTTACCAGCTTTTTACTAACAGTGCTATTTCCTCTTTCCCCCAGAGTCGATCAGCGATGTCACATTTGGAGCAGGGGTCAGTTACATAGGGACACCACAGACTTCTTTTTCAGCCAAAGGCAAGTTGCCAATTTCTTTCCTCTTCTTGTCTGATATGTCAAGTTGCCTTTGAAGCTCTGGGAAAACTGAATTTGTGTTTCATTCCTTTCAGAGAAAACTGAAGGCCAGAATCAAGGAAATGACATTTTATGTTTATCACTGCCTGATAAATCGTAAGTTTACCAATGAGTTCCTCTTGAGGTAGATGTTTTGTCAGGGTTCTTTTATGACTGGATCGTATCTTTCCTTAGGCCTCCACAGCCGCAGCAGTGGAATGTGAAGTCACCAGCCAGAAATAAAGTCAACCCAGCCCCCAGCCGGAGATCCCTCCGAAAGACCCCCCTGAAGACAGCTAATTGAAACTGTGTCTCAAAGGGCAGCAGCCCAAGGGAACAGTCTCGTGCCCTGTCTTTAAGGAACACAACTTAAAAACTTTGGGCTTACTTTTATAAATCAAGCTTCTGTTAGCTTGTCTAAATTCCTTATAGTACATATTTTCCCATATCCAGTGACAGAATTTTGACTGTAATATTTTTTCTATTATTTATAACTGCATATTTCTAAAAGTGTACAGCTTTCTAAAATGAAGTAATAAAGGTTAAAGCTAAATACAGCCTTCTACCATTCAGTACATTTTTTCTATTTTTAGAACAGGGCTCTATTGGCATTCATCTTAATTTTACATGAAGTACTTAAGAAGAATGAAACAGATCTTTCCTATTAGAAAAAGGATGAGGGTGTTTGTTATTAAGGTTTGGTTCACCTGCCACGTGCCTTTGTTCTCATCTGGAAGCTGTCTGCCTCCTAACAACAGACATTCTTATCAGGACGTAAGTATGAGTCCTGTGTATGAAAACACGGCTTTATGTCCTGTATGCAGAGTTGGTACTAATGCCAGTTTGTAAGACATTGTACTAAGGACTGCTTCACGGTGGGGGAGCCACTTTAGGCACTTGTTGGCACCATCCGGTGAACTTAAAACACTGGTTGTCCATAAATGCAGTTTTGTTTTGTTTTTGTTTTTTTTTAAAGAGATAGGATACTGCTATATTGCCCAAACTGGCCCTTCAAACTCTTGAGGCCAGGAGTTAGGCATATGTCGCCATACCTGGCTGAATTTATAGTATGTGTGTGTTGCTAGGGATCAGTCCGAGGACTTCATACATGCTAAGCAAGCATGCTTCCATCGAGCTATACCAGGACCTCAGGAGCTACTGTTTAAATGTGTGTGTTAGTGGGCTTGGGGACTAGAAAGTCATTGTGCTCTGCCCACAGCTCTCCCACATGAACTTCAACAGGTGGCCTCATCACTGGTGGAATGAGCCACACAGCTGCTCTTCCATGAACACAACTGTACAAGTCCCAAGTGTGGTTTCCCTGTGGAGAGTGATGGAACTGTCTCTGTTCAGTGTCCCTGCCTAACAAGATGCTAGGAAGACATGGCCAACCCAACATAAGCACAAACAAGAAAGAGAATGAAGTGAGGTTTGATTTTTTTTTAAGCTTTTATAAATGAGGTTTTAACAAATACCACATTACAGATGTGTTAGTACAAGTCTATCACTCTTATGTACAGCATATCCGTATCAAAGGCCAGAAGAGATCAGCCTGTACAGGCCTCTCAAGTCTTTAGTCACATTCACATCTTAGAGATGTATGGATGCTCCTTCTGTGTCTGTGCAGTTTTACAGTCCCAGGCAACTGCTTCCCAGGCTCCAACAGTCACTTCTCGCTGCTTTGTCAAACCCAGTTCCCATGGCACTAGGGCAGAAGGTTCTAGGGTATAGAAGGGAGGTAATAGGGCTACCCTATCACTAACAAGGAGGCTGGTGTGTTATTCCCCACCAGTAGACTGGGGAGTGCCTCCTTCCTCCCAGGAAGTGTGATAAAGGGACATTCAAGATGCAAATGCAGAAGAAAACAGGTACCACTGAGCCAGTGCAGAACTGCTACTGCTCCTATCAAATAACCCATAGCATAGGAATTCACATAACAAAAGAAACATCAACATGTCTCAAGTATTCAATTAAAAACAAACTGTCAAAGTATAAAAATTTAAGACACTGAAAGCTGAATCACAAGGTGACTACATTCTACAAAAACAGCCACCCTCCAGGCACATGTGGAATTGGGCGCTCCTCTGAGAAGCTCCTCGTTTCAAGCCACTTCTCTCATGAGTCTAGCACAGCACCGTATCTGACACTGACAACATCTCTTGAAGAACAAAGGCTCTGGGATGTTTCTAATGCCCCACAAAGTGAGCACTGTTTCAGGAAGATTAAAAAAAAATTAAAATCAAAATGGGAAAACTGCTCATTTTACTTTCCTTGCCACCAGACTTTGACCCTGGCTGTGTATTTTCCTCACATCCTTCAAAAGGCCAGACTGGCTGCCACCACCTAATGGCTTATTATTTGAAGCAGAGAGAGAACCTGCAGTGTCAGGGCACTTTTCTTCATGGCAGAGGAACAATGGGATTCGTTTTCTTTTAAAGCTATTACTGTATTTGGAAGACTTGATTAGAAAATTGCCTTTGGCCATGGGCAGTCTTTTGAACTATACAAATAATTAAAATGAACTTGAAAAACAAACAGCAGTGACTATTTTGTTTTGTGAGCCAGCTACAACCAAAAGGAGGTCTGGAAGGTTGGGATGCTACTCAGAAAACATCGGCTTTCCTGAGTGCCCACCTTAGAACCCCAAGAGCCAGACAGCACATGAGCAACACTACTGAAGCCAACTGGGCAAGAACCGTGTCAGGGCTGTGCAAGTGGAAGCAGGCATTCTCACCAGCACCTGTAAGTTAGTGGTCAAAACCAATTTGGAGCAGTGGCATCTGACTCAGCCCCATGAGTGGAACCATGTAGTCTGTACATGTACGCCTGGGGGCTTCTGGCAGTATTTAGACACAGGCAGTTGGAGTGATCTCAGGAAGAGGCAGTTTGAAGCTAACCTGAGTTCCCTAGGTTTCTTTTAGAGAGGCACAAACAAATGTTGACATTGCTAAACTGGGATTTTCTTAAAGGTTACCTAAGCAACAATGGTCTGGTCTGATGTACATATGGCATATGTTTTCTCATGAAAAATGCTAAAAAAATATGTGGACAAAGGAATGTTCCAGGAAGTGTCCTTGAGAAGATTCCTTGGGCAAATGACTTAACTATTGATATTTTCCAATTTAACACTTAGTAGCTTAGAACTTCTACCTTAAGTTGAACTCTTAAAAAAAAATAGGTTTTTAAACACTGTATGGCAATATATTTACAATTTAAATAGAAATTTTTCAGTAATCAAAATACATCTTTAGAAAATTTAGAATGTAAAATTTTATAAAATAATCGAGACCCATAGAAAAGCATCTTTCAGTACCATTTCAGACTTAGCCTAAGATGAAGATTTTCATAAATCCTGATACCCTCTTGGACGAGCAGGGTTCCCTGGGTAAGAAGAGCCCTCTTCTGGCAAGCCATTTACCTTCCTGATTTGGGTTGTTTTTATAAAATGCAGATCTAAAAAGATTCTCCAAGATGGACACTACAGCACTGATTACAAGTGCCTTAAGGTGAGACAGTGCAGTAGAGTCTGAGGGCCCATGCAATGAGGCACTGCATGCAAACGCTTTTCGGGGCTCACTGATGGAGACTGGCTGCAAGCTTCATGCCATGCTTGTGTGGCTGCTACTGCATGGTCACCTCCTCTTATGTGGCCACTGACTAATGAACAGCCAGTGGTAAATACAGGTCCATGGTGCCCGGCCCAGGAGAGCTGATGTG
The DNA here is from genome assembly GCA_004027655.1 of Graphiurus murinus. NCBI lineage: Eukaryota > Metazoa > Chordata > Mammalia > Rodentia > Gliridae > Graphiurus > Graphiurus murinus. Next base: position 151,102 of record PVLC010000698.1, read on the forward strand.
GGCAATCCTTCAAGATCACCCTAACACCCATGTGAGAACTGGGCCAACTCTCTGAACTTGCTCAATTTCTTTTCCCAGTAGTTGCTGTGCCCATCTTGTGGAAGAGTCTTTGATTTGTGTGGCTTGTTAAGAGTAAGAAAGGAGTAGCGGTCAACTTTGGCTTCTGCAGGAGTGTCTAGCTCTGTCCAAGTGCACTCAGCTCCGGCTGCCCTTGACAGGAGTTTCTAGTAGAGGTATTTGCATGTGCTCACTCTCAGCCACACCACCAGGTCTCAGATCACGAATGACGACTTGTGTCTGAAGTCACCCTGTAAAGCCAGCACAAAGTTAGTGCCAATCTAGGGGCTGGTGGGTGGTGGGAAAGGAAAACACTCAGGCAAGGGCTAAACAAATCCCTAGAGAGGAAACTAAGGCAAAACTAATAATGAAAACAGTTGTGCTTAAACAGTAAGGCCCACTAGAACTTGCCAGGTGTGAGTCCACGGTGTATATACTTTACCATGAAGAGCTGAGGAGCTTAGAGTCTGCAGTGACTCAAATCTTCCTCAAGGCCCACTCTGCTTCTAAGCTGGAAGGCCATTTCCCCTCATACCACCAGGTTTCCTAATGCTGCCTTCTGGGCTCCCTCTTTACCTCTTCATTTGTCCTGATGTAGTTAACTCCATCTGGCCTCCCTGAGCTCTTGTAACTGTGAACAGAAGAGGGTAGTTGAGTGGTGTGGTTATCCAGTTAGTGCTGGCCTGCACTTCACTTTGTTCACATAAGGCAAGCTCACCTTTCTCCATCCTGTTTATTGTTGATGAAATAGCCGCGTCTGTATGCACAGCAGATGCCCAATGTTATCAGGGCCAGGACGGCAAGGACGACCAGAACTCCCCCAATAATTCCGGCAATGTTCAGGTCGTCTGCAGAAAAGGAGGTTTGCAGGAAGAAACAATACATGCTATCTGTTCTTTTTAAAAGATTCTCCCTGACCTATTATGTCTAACCCCACCCCACCTCCTTCTGCCTACCCCAACCAGAAAAGCAAATTGAATCTTTCTAGCCTAGAACATACAAGATGCCATAACCCCTGGTGTCACATATAAAGTACTGAGACTTCAACAGTTCAAGTGCAGTTACCCTGAATACTGAATTAAGAGGAGCTTGGGATTTATAAAAAGGGTTAGAAATCCTCTGGCTAAATACCTAGGAACATTATTAATGGAGGAAATGGTTACATTGTAAGTAGAATTAAGGAGCCAAGAGCTCTAAGAAAAAAAGTTTCCAATTTCTAGAGTCTTCCTTTGGTATTTGAGGGGTGGAAGGAAGTTTGGCTCAAGCCTAAAAAGTAAAAAATACCAAGAACTTGATCTTTCCACTAGCCACCTGGCTTCCTATTTACAAGCCCTCTTAGAAGAAGCCTCATGTTCCTTTTCCCGTTTCTAACTACTGGACAGAGGCACTTGGGCACCTTCAATATGGGGGCACTGGTAGCTGTTCCCTTTATGCAAATAAAAGTACACACGAAAGTACACAGGGAACTTATCAACTCAGGATTCTTCCTCCAGGAGAAAATGGCCCTACAGCAAAGTTTTCCAAATTTGACAGAGGAGAGGTATCACTGGAATGCTTGTTTTACAAATAAAATTTCTAGCATGAAGGGTGGGTTCTGGGATCTCTAGGTGGAACAGTGGTTCAAATGGTTCTGATCATCAAGCAAGTTTAGAAAACACTGCTCTGCAACTGGTTGCAAACACAGAAAAGGGAAGGACTCAAGGAATTCCCTAAGTGGTTCAGATTACCCTATCCACTTCCTCTTCCTCCCAACACCTCCCTTTATGACCAGTACCCTAGAGATGACAGCATCACAGAACAGTTAAATTACCAGAATGAGAGCTTGCCATTCAGTTTCCTGCAAAATAGTTGCAACTGTAAAAATTTCTGGAAGGAAGCCTTACAGAACCTTCTGTTTTTGGTGATTATCACCAAAAAGAATGACACTCTGTGAAAGTTACATGACTGGCCATGCTGCCAGCACTAGAAGACCCCTGCAGGTTTGTTTCAGGGACCCTCTCAGCTAGACTCAGCACTTTATCATCCTTCCCTTCAACCTCCCCAGTGGATTCTGGTGGATCTGGACAGCTGTAGAAGGCTGACCCACAGCAGAACAGTTGTCTGTGTTATGTTGATGGTGTAATGCTCTTCTTTTTTTTTTTTTTGGCAGTACTGGGGATTGAACCCAGGGGCATTCTACCTCTGAGCGCCACCCCAACCCTATTTTTTATGCTTATTTTGAAACAGGGTCTCATTAAGTTGCGGATGGCCTCACTAAGTAGCTGAGGCTGGCCATGAACCTGTGATCCTCCTGTCTCAGCCTCCCAAGCACTGGAATTACAAGCATGTGCCACCACACCCAGCTTGTGACACTCAATTGTAAATATTCTTTTCACTTCTCAGTCTTCAGATGAAATCTTTTCAAACAGTAACTCACAGACTTCCATCTCTTGCTCCTCACACCTGGCTGAGCCTGCATCATTGGAAGCAATGCAGTAATACTGCCCAGAGTCCTCCTTGTGAACAGCACTGAAAACCTGTTTCAAGAAGTGAGAAGAAAACAGCATTCGTCAAGGCAGACAGACCTCAGAGGGATGGGAGTAACCCTAACCCCAACTCTCCAAAGCCTACTTGGTTTCCCTGTGGCTTCCCAGGCAGTCCAGCTTCCTCCCTGACATGCTCTCCTGACACTGTCTCCTAAGAGCTCCCAACAGTAAGCTCACCTTTGTATTTGGAGATGCCAAAGCCAGGCAACATTTTTTTTTTTGGGGGGGGGGGTGCTTGGGATTGAACCCAGGGGCATCCTACCTCCAAGCTACACCCTTATTTTGTTTGGAAACAGGGTCTTACTAGGTTCTTGAAGGCCTCACTATGTTGTGAAGCTGTCCTCAAACCTGTGATAATCCTGATTCAGCCTCCTAAATACTGGGATTATAGTTGTGCAACGCCATGCTCAGCTTCTGCACTTTACTTTTATTTGGTGAAGAAACTGACAATGACTGTTCCTTAGGCAACACACTGGCAAGAAAAAAATACCAAGGATCCTATTATAATCTGCATGATTACCACATGAGGTTGGCTATTCCATAGACCAACCCTCTTGCCCCCCAAGAACTCTAAGTAGAAGCCTAGAGTGGCATGCTGGTGCAACAGTCTGTGTCCTCTCCCGCACATACCTCCCCCACCCAGTTATTGTAAACAAGTTCCAGACACATTTTATCCATAAATACTTCAGTATGTACCTCTCTAGAAGATAAAGACTTATAAAAACCATAGCTACAATACCATCTTCAAGCCTAAAGCAATTAGCAACTGCTTAATATCATGAAATATCCAGCCACTATTTAAATTTCCCTGATTTTGTCCCAGTGATTAGTACAACTGATTATCCAAATCAGGACTCAAATAATGTCCACCTATAACATTTGTTTTAATATTCCTTCCTCAGTTCCTTAAATCTAGAGGTTTCTTTATTTTACCTCCTTAGGACTTGTTTATAAATGAGAGGAGGGTTCCTGTAGAAACTCCAACATGCTGAATTTTTAGCTTCTGCCTTAAAAGGTAATTTCACTATCTCTCCTAGTAACTATTCTTTCCACAAAAAGCATCCTTTGCCCCATCAAAGACATCTCCATCCTCACCTCTTACAAAAGATCTTACCAGAGTGCCTGTCTCAGAGTTTAAGAGAAAAGAGGAATTTCGAAATCTGGGGTTGGCTCTGGAATCTGTTGGCAGTGGCATGTCATTGCGGTACCAACGGTAGTAGGGCCGGGGGTTGCCCTCTCCCTCCTGGCAGTACAGTGTGGCCGCCTTGCCCACCGGGACAGCCTTTGGCACTCTGCAGACAGGGGTTACTGGCTTCACTGCAGGAAAAACACGTATTGGTGTTTAAAAGCTCAGCAACATGGCGGCATCCAGCGCTTTAATAAATTAGCTCCAAAGGCAAGGAAGCCACTTAAATAAATTGGCTCCAAAGGCAAAGAAACCAGCCAAGGGGCTCCTTGGCAGTCCCCATGGTTGCATCTGCACACTGGCCACACCGTGTCCTGCCCTCCAGCCATCCCACCCCAAGTTCCATCCCACATGTGTTTCTAATTCCTCCCACCTCAGGAGGGAGCTGTGGAAGACACACAGTACCCCAAAGCATGGCCTGTAGCTAGTGAGGAAAATGGCAGAAGCTCTACTTCCTGGTCATCTTCCAACCCAAACCAGGCAGTTTCAGCAACATCACCACCCCCACCCTGCCCCAAATCGCATAATACCCTCAGGAATGCAGCTCTAGAAGGAAAGGAATGGAAATAAGAAGTGATATTCTACAGCTAGAGATTCATGAGGCCTGACAGGTGAGTACACTTTACTTCACATGAGTTCCTACCTTGCACAATTAATTCAATGGAGATCTCATCAATTTCTTTGCGGTCACTCCGGGCAACAACCTCACAGCGATAGAGGGCTGAGTCTCTGCGAGTCACATTCCAGATCTTCAAGGAACTCTTCCCCAAGAGTTCTGCACGGTCTGCCAGGTCCCCTATAGAAAAGGCACAGCTCACTAAAAAACCCTAGTGCTATCCCTGCCATTTGAAAAGCATGGTTTCTTAATTGAAAATTGCATTGTGAACACAACCCCCAGAGTTCTGGGCAGGTAGAAAGGATGAATAGAACATTAAAGGAGACTTTAACCAAAATGGCAATAGAAACTGGCGGAGACTGGGTCACGTTCCTTCCCTATGCCTTATACAGGGCCAGAAATACTCCCTACATGCTTAATTTAACCCCTTTTGAAATCATGTTTGGCTTTCTGCCCCCAATCCTGCCGCGAAAGCTGATTCTAAATTCCTTACAGGGGCCTACAGGATTACTTAAAGCTGTGCAGTCTCTCCAGGCCGTGCAGAGAGACATTTGGCCGGCTCTTAGTGCCCTGTATATGGAAAGCATAGGCCCCCACACCCCTGTCCAAGATGTTGAACCCGGAGATTGGGTCTGGGTCAAGTGACATCACCATAAGACGTTTGAGGCTAGATGGAAAGGGCCTTACGTGGTTGTCCTAACTGCCCTAAAGGTGGACGGCATAGGACTCTGAATACATCACTCCCAGATCCGGAAGGCCAGTGAGAAGGACATCAAGAGAGTCCAAAAGGAGTGGGCAATGACAGCCAACCCTGACAACCCCTTGAAGCTCACGCTGATGGCTAGGAAGTTGTGCTGCACTTCGCTTCGTCGATGTCATCTTTGTGGACTTTGGTATTAGGGCCGCTGATTATTCTCATACTCATACTCACATTTGGGCCTTGCATACTACAGTGCAACTCACGGTCCTCAGACAACAGTATCAAACCTTGCCCAACCCTTTATATAATATAGTATATGAGGAGGATTCCTCATATAAACTAAAGAAAAAGGGGGGAATGTCGGGCGTTGACAGCCCCCTCCCTTACATCCCCTGCCTTCTCTGTGTTACCTTTCCCTCGCATGTGAAAAGTTTCCCCGCCTCTGTACACCTCTATATAAGGCTGAACAAATCCAGGTTCGGGGTTCCACTGACTTAAGCGGAACCCTAACCCAAGTTAGTAATAAAATCTCCTCCTTGTTTATTACCAAAAAAAAAAAAATGAAAAGCATGGTTTCTGGGGCCAGAATTCAATACCACATTGAGAAGAACTATGACTGTTTTCTTTTTCTTTTCCATGTAACAGAAGTGAATGCTCTGAGACCAAGAACCATGACTTGCTCCTTTTTGTACCTTGAGTGCCACAAACAGTAGCTGGTGTGTAAGATGCACTCATATGTGTCTACACTGTTGTCAAAGCCAGGAACCTCATTTCCCACTTCTTCATTCCCAGGAGGGATTCCCCATTAAAAGAAAAACAAAATAAATGGCATTAAAAACTAACTTTCTGCAAATGCTGAGGGGACAATTGGATAGCCACATATAAAAGAAGGAAGTAAGCCAGGCGTGGTGGCGCACGCTTGTAATCCCAGCATTTGGGAGGCTGAGACCCAAGGATCCGGGTTCACAGCCAGCCTCAGCTACCTAGTAAGGCCCTCCGCAACTTAGTGAGACCCTGTTTCAAAATAAATAATAAAAAATAGGGCTAGGGGTATAGCTCGGAGGTAGAAAGCCCCTGAGTTCAATCCCCAGTACCGCAAAAAAATAAAAGAAGGAAGTGGAACCTCAATCTCACTCATGACAAATATAAGAGTTAAACTCTAAGACTCTTGCGGTCAAGTGTGGTGGCGTAAACTTGTAATCCCAGTACTTGGGAGTCTGAGACAGGAGGATGGCAGGTTCACAGCCAGCTTCAGAAACTTAGTGAGACTCTGTTTCAAAATAAAAAATATATATATAGGGCTGGGAATATGGCTCAGAGGTTGAATGCCCCTACAATCCCTAGGTTCCATCCTTACTACCACAGGGGGGAAAAAAAAAGTCTTGGGAAAAACACAGACCTAAATCTTCATGACCTTGGATTAGGCAATAGTTTTTTAGACATGACACCAAAAGCACAAGCACAAAAAAAAATAGTTATATTGGACTTCATCAAAATTAATGTTTGTGCTTCAAAGGACATAAGCAGGTATAAAGATGATCCACAGAATGGGAGGGAGAGAGTAGTTGCAAATCATGCATCCAGCTAAGGACTGGAACCTAAAATAGATAAACAACTTACTACTCAACAATAAATAGACAAATAACCAGTTAAAAATGAACATAAGATATGAATAGATGTTTCTCCAAAGAAAATACACAAGTGGCCAATATGCACGTGGAAAAATGCCATCTGTCATCAAAAAATGCAAATCATTACCACACTGAAATACCACTTTATGCCTCTAAGACTGCTAGGATCAAACAGTCAGAGAACAATATGTGTTGGTAAGGATGTGAGCAAGTACATTGCTGGGGGAAATGTAAAATGATAAAGCCATTTTGGAAAATTTGTTGGCTCTAACAAAACTAAACATACAACTACCATGTGATCCTGCAAACGTATTTGTCATCCCACAGAAACAAAAACTTCTGTTCAAACAAAAACCTGTACATGAATGCATTAATAAATATGTGAAAACAACTCAAATGTACGCCAATTGATGGATAAAATAATGTGGTATACTTACAATGAAACATCATTCAGCTATAAAGAGGAATAAGATACTAATACATGCTACAGCATGGATGAATTATGAAAACAGTATACTAAGTCAAAGAAGCCAGACATAAAACACTGAAAAATCCCATTTATATAAAGGGTCCAGAATAGGCAAAATCATAGAGACAGAAAGTGGGTTAAGGGCTGGGGGGGGGGGCGGGTGCTAATGAGTATGGGATTTCTCTAGGGGCTGATGAAAATGTTCTGGAATTAGTGGTGATGGTTGCACAACTATGTGACTATACTAACAACCAATGAATTGAAAATACTAAAGGGCGAGATCCAGCAGGGTGCTTTTAGTACAGTCCTGCCTTGAGGCAGGAGAAGAGACCAAGCCGATTTGTGTCTTCCCTGTAGCCCTCACATCCTGCATGGGGAATCCTCTCCTTTGCACTCGTCATCTCTATGGCTAAGAGTGTGATATTCCTAGAAGTGAAAGTTCTTTAAAGAACTTCTCACTTGGCTTTTCTGATTATCTAAACTGTGTGTACAGTTTTCCAGGGGCAACCTACGTGGGCAAAGAAAACAAACTTTTTTTCCTGAGAATAACATTTCAATCTTTCTAAAAAGAAGGGGTCAGTAAGAGTCTCATGAAAGTGAGAAAACAACACTATTTGATCCTGAGAACATAAAACAGAAGCCAGTTTAGCATGTTTCCACAAATTCTTGTTCAACTCTCAGCTTCTCTGTAAACTCAGACCGTCCGTGCACTAACCTCCTGTTCATTCCTTCCCTCCTGTCAAAAGAAGGTGACGTCCCTCCATGCTGTGCCATCTATCACCCCCCACACAGCCAAGTCTTAGCAGTTTTCCCCTTTAGCCTCCACTGTCTGTACCTCGGCTTAGGCCACTGTCAACTCCTTCTGGGTTCTGTGAAAGAACTCTGGCATGGTACCCAAGTTCTGAGTTTTTCCCATCTCCAACCTCTCCTCTGCAAAGCAGATACTTTGCTGTTCTAAAGTACAAATATGGCCACAGCGCTTCCCTCATAGCGACTGGTGGACCTTTAGACATGGCCCACTGTCCTTGCTCACCTAGTATTCAGGGTGCTTGCCTAGCCAGGCAAATGTGTCCAGCCTCGTCTACAGCCTCATCTCCTCCCTCTCTCCCTGCACAGGCCTCAGCTGCAATGGGGAACTTACAGCTCCTCCCAGCAGCCAACTTCTTTTTGGTGTCTTTATCTTCATGAGCAGCATTCTCTTCTGCCCCAATATACCTTTCTCCATACTTTCCCTCACCACGTTACCTGGCCAACTGTCCCCACTCCACTGCCCAGGTGCCACCTCCTGGACTACCATCCGCCATCCACACTGTGCCACCTCATGCTTACCCTGGGATAAGGTTCTGCTAGCCCGTCTAGCAAGTACTCTCTCCTCATGGGGCACTCCTAGAACCAGGCCAGGGACATGTGGTTCAGTGAACACCCGTGATCTCTACGCTGCTGGTAGACTCACCTGTGTCACTCTTCTCATGGGTCATGACAAGAAGATGGCCAAGAAGAACATTCACTTTGATAGGCTGTGTATAATGTCCTAACTAATGAAGTAATATTGGTGAAGCTGGGGGTGAGTACAGGGAGGCCCAATACACTAGTCTCATCACTTTTGCCAGTGTTTGAAATTTTTCATAATGATAAATTTAAAAAACCAAAATAGTCCTGGCTCCAGATGCAGGTTAACAGTCCAGGGGAAGTGCATGCCTATGGACAAAGGAGAGGTCAACAGACAGGAAGGACTACAGGATCATACCTTGAATTTTGTTGTCAAAAAATACATATGTGGTTTGATCATTTTTTATTTTCTTCCATTCAATCCTGGGGTCAATGGTCTGTGAATCCATAATGATACATGACAGTTCCACACCTAGTGAACAAAGGGGAAAAAATGGATGCTCAATGTATGTGGAATGCTCTGGGCCACTTATATACCCGACCCTGAGAGACACCTCTAGTTTAAGAGAGCCTTTTCATGTAGATTATAAATCCAGCCACCTCCAGGCTCCAGGGGATTGTGAGAAAACATGAAGTTTTGCCAGAAAAACAATGAAGACATTAGTAAGGATTTTGTAGAGACTATCCTCCTTGACACTGCTTTATTTTTTTTTCCTTTTTTTTTTTTTTGCAGTACTGAGGATTGAACTCGGGGGCTACACCCCCAGCCCCATTTTTTATTCTTTATTTTGAAACAGGGTCTCACTAAGTTGCGGAGTGCCTCACTAGGTAGCTGAAGGTGGCCGCGAACCCGGATCCTCCGGTCTCAGCCTCCCAAATGCTGGGATTACAAGCGTGCGCCACCACGCCCGGCAACACTGCTTTACATAAGAAACTTTTTGTTGTGTAAACACAAAGCTAGGAAGGAAGCAGATGGTAGACAAGTAAACCCTGTGCAGAGTGCACTGATCATCCACAAAGGAGACACAGGTACACCTCTGAGCAGCCACTGTGAACATCTTCAGCAGGATTGATACAGGAGTGTCCTGAATTGACTGTAAGACCACCAAATGTCCTCTAGAGGGCACCCGTCCTCCTCACAGTGTTTCCTTGTACTTACTTTCAAATTCCTGTACCACTGGGTTTCGGTTGCTGGATTTGAGATTCACTGCTCCTATCAAGCAGCCTGAAAGGAAAAAGAAAAGCAAAATCAGAAACAGGACATCTCTATAATATCAGAAAACCCTTGGACCTCATGAAGTCAGGGTTCATGCTTCTTTATATGCTATAGTCACTAACCACAGAGGATTGAAAAATACATTCCAAAACAAAGTATCTTAGATACATACAGCAAGTTGACTGTTTTCCCTTTCAGTTTGACCTTCTCTGGAAGAGACTAACAGAAAGAGGAGTTCTGAAAAGTCATTCTTCTTCTCGGTCCCAAGACAAAATCCTCTAAGGACTTCCTTCTCGCTCCGACCCATCATCTCTCTTATTGCCATCTCTCATCCTGACCTGCTCAGTCTTCTCTTGCCTGTGTGTGTCTGTCTGTCTGTCTGTCTCTCTCTCTCTCTCTCTCTCTCTCTCTCTCTCTCACACACACACACACACACACACACACACACACACACACACACCCCTCTAGGCTTCAAGGCCTGCTAAGGAGCTCATGGAAGTCACATCACACAGTCCAAATCCTTGACCTAGAACCTCCCCTTCAGGATGGCATCAACCCTCTCTGGGCATAGCTACGAACCAGCTAAGAGGCCACCTCACCACATTCTCGTCTAGTCTAGTGCTTCTAGTCCATGAAGAAGTTTGCATCAGTCTTTAGTGAAATGAGAGAGCTAATAGTACAGCAATTTTCATGGAGCTAAGTTTATACTATTGATGAAATCAAGATATGCTAATTTTATGGTCTCAAAATTTCTCATCTAATCTTAGAAGATCAAGCAGGTATATCACCACCCACCAAATGTCATCATTCAGCTATCTGGCCTCTAAGAAATGTGCCATCCTATAAAAAACACCCTACTACAGAAAACTCTTATTAAGGCCTCTTGGATCTTGGCTACTATGCTGGCTGAAGAAAATATGCATAAAGACTTGATATCTGAGCTGCCTTCTAATTCCTTGTACATTAGGAGCCTGCCACAACAATCCATTCTTTTCCTTTCTGTATCTTATTTAATGGTCCAGTTTCATGTATCTATGCCAAGTATACACTTGGATCCTTTCTTACTAAGACCTTACTCTCACTGTAGCAAAAGCCTTAAAGAATCTAATAGAGATAGAAACAAATATAATATACCTGAGTTGCTACTAGTTACCAAAACACTTCCACAAAACACTTTAGAACCAAGGCAATTGAATATAATTGTTTTATTTGGGGTAATCATGAGTTACTTCCTCTGAAGGACAGAAATGCATCCCAAGCATATGCAGCACCTCCCGCTTCTTGGGTTTGAAAGTTCCCAGTGGCCCATTAGTGGAGAATCACATGATGCTCTGAGTATCTGCCAAAGCCACTCAGGCTCCTTACAAGGAGAATGACACAAACAGTTCTTTTCAGTATAATCACTATGGCTGCAAAATTCTGGCTGCAAGTGACCATGACCAGGGATCAGTGTCTAACCCAAACACCACCAAAGGGGCCTAAGAGGTGATTTATGAGACCAAGGCTCACTGGATAGTGACAGCACAGCCCAATCAGATCCTTTCTCTAACAAGTATGAAGTAAGAAAATGAGTTAGAGAGCCTACAGTTGCAAGAGAAATAGAGTAGAAGCAGCTTATAAGGAGAGAGAAGTAGATTCATCAAATTGGTAGCAATATTAGAGCTGGCAACAGCAAGTGAACTAGAGGACACTAGTCAGTGGGCACTAAAGTAGCAATGGTGTCTGCACATGTCAGTTTTCACGGAGGCCAACAAACATATATCTTTACAATAAACCTCAGGGAACATAAAACCAGTGTGTTTCTAACAGCCTAAAAGAAGCTAAAGTACCAAGTGCTGTGTGCATGTATGTTTGCATCACTTTGAACCTTACTGTGATGTCTAATTACACTGCACTAATAAAAAAGTATAAAAAAAGCTAACGTAATAGCCCCAAATAGTGGAAATAATGGCCTCTTTCTTCCTTTGCACTGGGAAAAAGAAAGGTATTAAAGAAAAACTTGCAAAAATTGGATCAAAGAAGTGAATGCTCTGCCCTCTCCCAGAATTTTCATTTTATTCCCAAACAAGTTTTAAATATGTAAATTTTCTTGAACTCTTTACTTTGCCTATCCACAATAGTCCATGATCCCACTTTAAAATGTAGTTAAAACTATGTAAAAGAGTAGTGCTAAAAGGACTGGAAACCACGGACCTAACACTTGAAGACAACTTAAGTAACTCACCTGGAGTACTATCTGGTGCCTGGTATAAAAGTCTGACATAACCAGGTAGGGAAAGGGGTCTGGGAGCCTGAAGTGATGGCTGCTAAAGTTTAATTGGGCACATACTGAGTCCTAGGGCTAACAGAAAATTCACACTGAGGTGGTATTATTTAAGATTGTGCAAAGTGTTTTTAGAAGGAAGCAAAAAGGGAAACTCCAAATCTGTCAAGTGTTGTTACTACTTAATTTCATGTCTATCTTCTCCTGTCCATCCATCTGACTTGACACTTTAGAAGGATCCATTCACTGAGCAATTTTTATTGAGCACTTATGTAATGATATTGGTGTATATTTTAGAGATGGTATAAGTAAAACAGAAGACTGTGCTTTCATGGAGCTTACAAAAAAAAAAAAAAAAGGTACCATATTTATTCATCTTGATGGTATCTTTAATGCCTGATTGAAAACTTACTACAGAGCTATAATAATCAAAACAATGTGGAACCAGTATAAAGATAGACATACAGACCAATGGAAGAGACCAGAAAGCCCACAAATAAACCCTCATGATTTTCAAGTAAATTTCAATGGAAAAAGTTGGGTTTGTTTTTGTAGTAGTAGTGGTAGTGGAGTTGGAACCCAGAGGTGTTCTACCTCTGAGCCTTACCTCTAGCCTTTTCATTATCGTTTTTTTTTTTTTTTTTTTTTTTTTCATTTTGGAACAGGGTCTCACTAAATTACCACATGCTAACCTCAAACCTGTGATCCTCCTTTCTTAGCCTCCCAAGTAATGGGGATTACAGACTTGCATCACCAAGCCAGCATGCATCATTCCTTTAAACAAACGATGTGGGGAAAACTGAATACCCACATGATGAAAATGAGGAAGGTGAGCTTTTATACCACATAAAAAATTAACTCAAAATGGATCAAAGACCATTTAGTAAGAGCTAAAACTACAGAAAATATAGAAGAATATGTTCATATTGGACTTGGCAATGTTTTCTTGATTGATATCAAAAGCACGGGCAAGAAAAGAAACATAGGTAAATTAGATGTCATCAAAATTTTAAGAATTAGCCAGGCATGGTGGTGCATGCTTGTAATTCCAGTACTTGGGAGGCTGAGAAAGAAAGATCGCTGGTTCGTGGCCAGCCTCAGCTGCTTAGTGAGGTCCCCTGCAACTTAGCGAGACTCTGTTTCAAAATAAAAAACAGGCCTGGGGGTGTTGCCAGGCAGTAGAATGCTCCTGGGTTCAATCCCCAGTGCTACACACACATACAGAAATGTAAGAATTATGTATCAGCTAGATGGTACGGTGCACACCTATATCCCCTGCTACTCGGAAGGCTGAGGCAGGTGGATCACAAATTCAAGGCCAGCCTGAGCAATCTAGTAAGACCCTGTTTCAAAATAAAAAGGAAGGGGGGGGGGTAGGAGTATAGCTCAGTGGTAGAGTCCCCTGGGTTCCATTCCTAGTACCAAAAAAAAAAAAAGAAAAAGAATTATCAAAGGACACTATCAAGAAAGTATAAAGACAACTCAGAGTAGGAGAAAAACATTTTCAAGGCATAAATATACGGGATTAACATCTAGAATATATTTAGATATTAATATATTAATAGTTAGAATATATAAAAACCCCTCCCACAGCTCAGACACACACAAAAAAGACAGTGGTGCACTGACTTTCTGTAGTTTGAAAATGATGGCTTTGGTTTAGATTGTCTGGCATTTATCCTGCTTTGTGTTCATTGAGTTTCCTGGATCCATGGTTTGATATCTGACATTAATTTTGGAAAATCCTCATCAAGGCATGCCTGCTTCAAATGTTTCTTTTGTTCCCTTTTCTATTTCTGGTATTACACATATGTTACACCTTTTATAGTTAGTGCCACAGTTCTTAGGTACTTTGTTCTTTTTCTTTCTTATTTTCAAGTTCTCTTTCTCTGTCCTTTAGGTTTGGGAAATTTCTACTAGTGTCCATCAAAGGCATTTTTCATTTCTATTATAGGTTTAAATCTCTGTCATCTTTTTGATTCTTTCCTAGAATTTTCATCTATCAACCTTCATTGTCCATCCACTCTTATATGTTGTCTACTTTTTCCATTAGAACCCTTAGTATATTAATCACATTTGTTTTAAATTCCTAGTCTGAAAATTCTAGCATCTCTGCCACAACACAGTTCTGATATTTGCTCGGGCTCCTCAAACTGTATTTTGCCCTTATTATGCCTTGTAATTTTTTGTTGAATGCCACACATGATGTGCTGAGTAAAGGGAACTGTGGTAGGTAGGCCTCCAATGATGCAGTGGTAATGTGTGTGAAGAGGGGAAGCATTTTATAATTCCATGATTATGTCTCAGTCTTTTAGTGACCTGAGCCCTTAATCCCCAGGCAATTAATCCCCACCCCACCCCAAGTACTGGGGAAAGAACCCAAGGCCCTCTATCATTAAGCTACATCTTCAGCTCATTTTATTTTTTTGAGACAAGGTCCTGCTAAATTGCCCAAGCTGACCTCTACCTTGCCATCCTCCCAGCTCAGCCTCTCAAATACTGCGATTACAGGCATGCACCACCAAACCAGAATGGGCTGCAATTTTCACAAGTGTTTCCCAGTTCCCACTCCCCTTAGGCTGGAGAAGATGGTGAAAGGGGGCTGAACTTGGGTATTTCCCATTCCCCAAGTCAAGCTGATAAAATTCCAGTAGGTTAGGCTCTGCAAAGATAGTTTATCTGTGGGCAGCCCATGTTAAGAACAGAATACTTTAGATTATTTAAAAATAGGTACACTTCCCCTCCCTCTGCTGGAAGGGGATTTTCTCCATTTTTCACTGAGAGAACCTGGTAGGGCTCCTGGAGGTAAAACTTAAAATTGTCAGGAATCTCCTAAAACTGCCGTCTACCTCTGGAGTTTTTGACTCAGACCTGTCCATACTGAGTCTCCAAAAATTTGTCGTTTTTTATTCAGGTTTTCCTACTCTGGTACTGGTTCCCACAGAAGTTTCTGGAAGATTAGGATCCTTTATGTCTGCCCATTTGTCTCTCCAACTTTGGGCAGTATTTTAATGTGTGACCTCAATTCTCTGAATGATCTAAGAAGAGTTGACAAATTCAAGTTGTTCAGCTTTTCCTCATTAGGATATAGTGAGTTCTTCAAGCTCCTGACATGCCAGTCTGGAAACCAGAAGTTCTGTGCATTGGACTCATATACTACATCTTTGCTGAATTTTTCTGTGTGTGTGTGTAACATTTAAGGTTTTCTACAATTAAAATAATGTCATCCACAGAGAGAATATTATCTCTTCCTTTCAAACTTAGATGCCTTTCCTTTTCCTTGCCAACCGCTCTAGCCAGAAATCTAACGCTGAACAGAAGTCTTTATGGCTTGGATCTGGACTATCCCCCCAAAGGCTCATGTGTTGAAGGCTTGGTGCCCAGTGCAGCAGTGTCCAGAGATGAGGCTTTTGAAAAGGGACTGAATCATGAAGGTTCTGAGCTGATCAGTGATGATTAATCCACTGATGGATTCATAGCTGAACGAACTTCTGGGAGGTAGTGGGAAATGTAGGAGGTAGGTCCTATTTAAAGGGAGTAGGCACTTGGGGGCATGCCCTGGTGGACGGTATCTTCTCCCTGGCCCCTTCCTCTACCTCTTTCTCTGCTTCCCAGCCACCATCAAGTAAACATCTTTGCTCTACCACACTCTCTCAACCAGGATGTTCTGCCTCTCTTAAGGCCCATAGCAATGAGACATGTTACCATGGACTGAAACCTCTGAAACAATGAGCCAAAATAAACCTTTCCTCCTTTTAATTGATTTTCTCAGGTATTTTGTCACAGTAAGAGAAACTAAACTAACACAGAAATGGTGAAAACAACCATCCTTGTCCTTTCCTAATCTTAGGGAAAACACTTTCTGTCTTTTATTATTGAATAAAATGTTACCTGAGGGTTTTTCCTATTTGGACTTTATCTAGTTGAGGGAGTTCCTTCTATTTCTACTTTAGAGGTTTTTTTGTTGTTGTTTTTGTTTTTTTGCGGTACTGGGGATTGAACTCAGGGGCATTCTACCTCCGAGTTATACCCCCAGCCCTATTTTTTATTCTTTATTTTGAAACCGAGTCTCACTAAGTTGCGGAGTGCCTCACTAGGTAGCTGAGGCTGGCTGCGAACCCGGATCCTCCGGTCTCAGCCTCCCGAATGCTGGGATTACAAGCGTGCACCACCACGCCCGGCTTGAGGTTTTTTGTTTTTTTTTAATCATGAAAGAATATTAAATTTGGTCATATGCTTTTTCTGCACTGAGATTAGGATGTTTCCTCCTTTCATTTTACTAATATAGCATAAACATTTTAGTTAATTATATGTTAAATCATAAAAAACATGAACAACAACAAATGCTGGCGGGGGTGTGGAGAAGTGGGAACCCTAATATATTCTTGGTGGGATTGCAAATTAGTGCAACCATTTTGGAAAACAGCATTTCTGAAACAAATCTCACTTGCTCATGGTGTTTAATCTATTTGCTTTTAAAGTAATTACAGATAAGGAAGAAATTAATTCTGCCATTTTCCTATTTGTTTTTGTAAGTCTTAACAGCCTTTGTATTTCTCTTTTCTTCAATCACTGTCTCTTTTTATGTTGAGTTGATTTTTTTATAGTGACATATTTTGATTCACTTCTCATTTCCTTTAATGTATCATTTTCTTTCATCTACATATATCTTCTTTCTGGTTATCATGAAGATTACAATAATTTGAATTGATACCAACATAACTTCACCTGCATATAATGCTCAACCCCACCTTCTCCTTTATGTTATCAGTAACATACATTACACTTTTACATGTTGCATGCCAAACAATAAGAAGTTTTATATATTTGTATTTTTTTTTTTTTCCGGTCTCAGCCTCACAAATGCTAGGAGACAAGTGTGTATTTTAAATCCTGTAGAATATAAGCACAGTTACAAACCAAAATTGTAATACTAATTTATGTAATTACTTTTACTGGAGATCTTATTAACATCTTATAGCTTCAAACTGTCTAACATGCTTTCATTTCAACCTGAAGGACTACTTTTCATTATTTCTTGTAGTGGTCTAGTGGTAATGAACTCCTATGACTTTTGTTTATCTGGCGATGTCTTATTTTCTGTCTCATTTTCAAATAACAGTTTTGCCTAATATAGAATTTTTTTCTATAAGTATTTTAAACTATCCCACGTCCTTCTGTCCTCCCATGTTTTTTAATGAGAAATCAGCTTATAATCTTCTTGAGGATCCTTTGTATATGCTGAATCACTTCTCCCTTACTGCTCTCAACTGATTTCCTTCTGGCTTTGGACAGTTTGATTATGGATCTCAGCATGTGTCTCTTTGGGTTATTCTACTTGGCATTCACTGGCATTTTTAGATTTGTAGCTTCAGGCCCTTCAGCAAACTTGGGAAGTGCATTCTTTATTTTTCCTTAAGATAATCTTTCTGCCCCTTTCTCTCTCTTCTTCTGAACCCCCCCCCCAATGCATATGATGGTGTGTCTGAGAGTACTTCACAAGCCTCTTAACCTCTGTTCACTTTTCTTCATTATTTTTTTCTTTCTGTTCATCACACTCAATAATTTCAATTGTTCTGCCTTCTGGTTCCTTGATTCGTTCTTCTACCTGCCTAAATCTGCTGTTGAACCCGTCTAATAAAATTTTCGTTACAGTTATGTTTTCGGCTCCAGAGTTTCTATTTAGTTTATTTCTACATTTTATGTCTCTTTACTGATCAGTCTCATTTTATTCACATATTGCTTTCCTGATTTCCTTTAGTTCCTTGTACATGTTTCTCCCATTGGTTTTTGAGTGACTATTTTTGAGTATATTTTAAACATATAATTTAGCTGGGTATGGTGGTGCATGCTTGTAATCTCAATACTTGAGAGGCTGAGACAGGAGGATCACAGATTTGAGGACAGCCTCAGCAAGTAGTGAGGTACTCAGCAACCTAGTGAGACTCTGTTTCAAAAAAAAACAACAAAGGCTGGGGGTATAGCTTGGAGGCAAAATGGCCCTGGGCTCAATCCCCAGTACCATACACATACACACACACACACACACACACACACACACACACACACACACACACACACAGAGTAATAAAAAAAAAAAAAAAAAAAACAGGCAAAGTGGCACCTGTAATCCCAGTACTTGGGAGGCGGAGACAGGAAGATTCTAAGTTCAAGGACAGCCTCAGCAAGTAGTGAGACTCTCAATAATCTATTGAGACCCTGTTTCAAAATGAAAAAATAGGGCTGGGAGTGTAGCTCAAAGGCAGAATACTCACAGGTTCAATCTCCAGTATCAAAAAATAAAAATAATTAAACACATAATTTAAGGTCTTTGTCAAATAAAACCAAGTCTATGTTTCTTCTGAAACCGTTTCTATCGACCCAGTTAGTTCCTCTGAATGATCCATGTTTTCTTATTTCTTTATATACTTTGTGATTTTTCTGTTGTTGAAAAATCTGTCATTTGATGATTATAATATGACAATTCTGGAAATCAAATTCTTCCCCTATCCCAAGATTTGCCATGTGTGGCTTTTATAAAAGATTATCATTTAATGCTGCAGCCATCCATTTAAAATTTCCAGCCATTCTTTTGCAAAGACTATTCCTTTTTAATTGTAATCAATAAGGTTCCTTAATCTCATTTCAACCAATATTTTAACAGAGATTGCCATGAATGCCAAGAACTGAAACACACACACACACACACACACACACACACACACACACACATTTAATTTGCGTCATTGCAGCAGACTTTGTACAGAGGTATTTCTTCAGCCCTTAGCTAGGCTTGCTCTTAACCTAATAATCATCAGCCTGAAATGGAATTTTAAAGTTGTCTAAGTTCTTCTCTGAGTATGTGTCTTGAGTGGATGTGAGCCTGGTTTTCTCTGTCCCTGTATGTGTGGCTGTTTTTGCATATCCTCATCTCACATAGCTCCTCTATGTGTACTGTGTGTTTCTAGGCAGAATCTCTTTAGGCCTCTGTGGTTTATAGCCACTTTATAGTTCTTACAAGCAGTGTCCACTGCTCCTTCCTGTCTGCTTTTCTGGTTATACAAGACAGACATGCATCCTGTACTGATCCTTCAGCCATCCCCAAGACAGGTTAGAATAGACTTCATAATAATTTGTAAAACACAGCTGCCCCACTAGAAAGAGGGTAGGGCAAGGATATAAAAAAACATTACAAACCCTTCCAACAGGATTAACAATGGTGGCTGCTGCTTTTTTTCTTTTTCTTTTCTTTTGGTACTAGGGATTAAACCCAGGCATACTCTACCTCTGGGCTACCCCAGCCTTTCTTTTAAACAAATTTTTTTGAAATGGGATCTAAGTTATCATGTGCTAGCTTGAACTTAAAATCTTCCTATCTCAGACTCCCAGATACTGGGAATGATGACTTCTTCTTAATTGGATGTCTACTGATTGCCATAATATCTGACTGATTAGAGAGCCCCAACAAAACTGGCTCATACAGCTAATGGGTGTTTTCTTTGGTGCTTCTGCAGAGGAAGAAGAGCCTGGAACTTTGTAGCCCACCATTTCCTGCTATCACTGTCAGCTGGCATTGTTGCGCCTTTTCATTTTCTGCTGTTCTAATTCATCTTTATGCCCTTCCCAACTATAATGCTAAGATCCAAGACATTTTTGGAGAAGTTAGTGGTTGTAAGTAGAGAAGGGAGATACAGCTAGACAGGGTCTGTAAATGGTAAATGGCACGCCTGATAGGAATCTACTCCCTGTGTATGACACGGCTGGATGAAGAGTCAGGACTCCAGCCCCAACTGTCTGACTGACTCACTGCTCTTGTCAGTGTTTCTGCTTGCTTTAAATATATTTTTATTTTTATTAACACATACTATTTTTATTTTTATTAACACATACTAGCTTACATATCTGTGGTATAGAGTACATTTCAATACATATCTACAACGTGTTAGTATTTCTTTTGACACCGGAGCATTCATTTCTCACTATAAACTGGTAAACTGCCATTCTTAGTTTATATGACTTCCCAGGACTTAAGTGCTTCAGGGTTAATTGAGAGATGAGTTTGCAACCAGAAAAACCCAATCCAGTGCAGAGGAATGCTTAACGTTATAATTCCATCTTTAAAGCTCTTCTATGTGCCAAAGCTATGAAATACTATCAAGAAATCTAGGCCTTATTTTTAATACTCTTTTTGACTTTCAATGTGATTTTGGACCACTCCATTTTTCCAATGATAAAATATTGTTAGAGCCGGGTGTGGTGGCACATGTTTGTAATCCCAGTACTTGGGAGGCTGAGACCGGAGGATCCAGGTTTGCGGCCAGCCTCAGCTACTTAGTGAGGCTCTCCGCAACTTAATAAGACCTTGTTTCAAAATAAAGACTAAAAAGTAGGGCTGAGGATGTAGCTCAGAGGTAGAATGCCTCTGAGTTCAATCCCCAGTACCACAAAAAGAAAAAAAAAATATTATTAGAAAAAATCATCCTTCTTTCACCAACAATTGAAAATAATTTATTTTTCAGTACTAGGGATCAAACCCAAGAGCATTCTACCTCTGAGCTATACCCCTAGTTCTATTTTTTATTCCATATTTTTGAAACAAGGTCTCACTAAGTTGCAGGAGGCCTCACTAAGTAGCTGAGGCTGTCCACAAACCTGTGATCCTCCTGTCTCAGCCTCCCAAGTACTGGGATTACAAGCATGTGCCACCAGGCTGGCTAAATAAACATTTTAGAAAGACTATTTTTGACATGATTATTATTATATACTTGCTATCTAGGAACCAATGACCTTTCTAGAAACCCAGAGAACAGCAAGTCTCAAGTTTAATCACACGCAGATCCCATGTGGGGTGGAAACAAGTGAAGGAAATACAGGCTAATAAACAGAAGGGAGGCGAAAACTGAAAGGAGCGAGTTACTTTAAGGACTAAACTATACCCCGCCCCCAATTCATATATAAAATCCTAACTTCCAGTGACTGTATGTAGATGGAACTTGAAAGAGGCAATAATACAACTGACTAGTATTTTTATAAGGATCTGTACAGAGGAAATTAAATAAAAAATGTGAATACACCAAATCCAGAAATTTTAAATTGCTGAGTATCAAAATATGCTTGAATTCACAGATGAAGGCTGTTCGTCTTTTGTTCAATTATATTTTATCTTCTCTAAGGGACGGATGGATGAGTTCTGAGAATACAGAAACTGAGGCCCACTCCTCAGAGGACTGCCTCTACAAGTAAGCAGAGATGACAAAGGATTTATAAAACCATACAGAAAGATATCCTTAGCTATATTAAGGAGAAAACTGGACCTCAGGCTGTGTCCTTAAGCTGATTAATAATCATAAAAACAGACTGGGAATGGTAACATGTGTGAGTCCCTGGGTTTGATCCACAGCAACACACAAACAAACACACACACACACACACACACACACACACACACACACACACACACACAAATATACTAGCCTCAGTGTGAGGCCAAGGCTAAAACACAGGACACAGGAGGGAAACTTTTTTTTCCCTTCTACTCCCTAACCCTTTTCTTTTCCTATTTTTTTTTTTTTTTTTTTTTTTTTTTTTTTTGCTGCAAACAACACACAAAATGCTGATTTTTATTTTTGAAGACAAAAATACCACTGTGTGATTTTCTGTGGGAGTCAGTATGTGTTTTCTGCCTAGAGGCACCTGGTCCCCAACAAGGGAAACATGTCAGTTAAGACCATACTGCAGAGAGGACTTAGAGAGGAGTCCTCTGGGAGCCAAGTACAGTGGCACATACCTGTAATCCCAGGACTTGGAAGGCTAAGATGGAGGATCTCAGATTCAAGACTAACATGTGACAACTTAGCAAGACCCTTTTTCAAAATAAAAAAATTAAAAGGGGCTAGAGGTGTAGCTCAAAGGTATAACACCTCTAGGTTAAATCCCCAGTACTACAAAAAAAAAAAAAGAGGAGAGAGTTCTGGGGGTCAAAGGTGATGATGAAAAGACCAGCTGATATCAACTAGCCTTACTTACCCTCTTATTTTTCTCTTTTATATGCCTTTGTTTCTGGCACTAGAGGTTGAACTCAAGGGCATCCTACCTTCTGGCACATTCCCAGCTCAATTTTATTTTTTATTTTAAAGCAGAGTCTTGTTAAGCCGCTGAGGATACCACTAAATTGCTGTGACTGACCTTCAGCCTCCCAAGTACTGGTATTACAGGTGTGTGCCACCACGCACACCCTCTATGCCTTTCTTAAGGTAATCAGGAGTAGAAGCTGTCACTTCAACCTCCATTGGAACCATTTGCTTGAAGTATGTTAAGCTAATTCTATATTTCCAGAGGCATCAAAGCTTTCAAACGGCTTACTGCAATGGAATTATTCCTCATTCGTGAAACCAAGGACATCAGAGATGACACAGTTCCAGGGGTGGGGAAGGAAATGACAATGAGTTAGATACTATCCCTTAGGATCACTCTTCAAGACAGGGTAAGTGGTATCATTTCCAACTAACAAACTATAATGTAACCAAGAGGGCTGCTTCTAGTCCACAGCTAAGTGATGGAGCTAATACTTTAAACTGTGTTCATAGACTCCAAATCCAATACTCTTCCCATTACACTCTGATGCCTATAATTCTTTTCCCCATGACTCCATGAAAAAGATCAACTAAACATTTTGGTTAGTTTTTCTATGTTTGTGTGCTTGATGAGGAATGTGGCGAGAGGTAATTGAAAAGTTTGAAAACTTCTTCCTCCATAATCTAATCACTTTCCAAATGCTAAATGACACTAAGATGATCCAAAGGGATGACTATTCTACAAAGTATCAGTGGCAGGGTATCTGCATCACAGTCATAGCAAGTATGTGAGCAAGAGAGAAGTTACCGATATCCTTAAGGTGAAACCAGGTATTGAACAGCTAGGTGTATCACCAATGGGATTTGGACAAGAGACAAAACTAGTATTTAGAAAGATTATGCACAGTACAATACAGATTTACTCCCAAATGCATGTTCCATGACATAAATACTGGTACCTAGGCTTAGGGTTTCTGTAGAGGAAGACCTGACCAAAAAACTGACTTTGCTGTCCAAGCTCTGTCATAGATTTCTTGAATCGTCTCCATCTGTGTAGTCCTCAGACTTACCTAACAATGTTCCCTCCTCATCGGTGTGCTCATGTTTGAACTACACTAATAAAGGGCCTCAGGAAAGATGCACTACTGTGAAGAGAAGTGAGCCAGCTCTGGATCTTGCCTTAAACATGCAGAAATTAGGACTACTGGCACAGGCCCTTCCCAGTAAGGAGGTTTTCCCCTCGGTTCTCAGAAAAAGATGATGGTGTCATCATGAATATAAATGAATCTGCAGGGCACTGCAGCACTGGCTCAGCAGAAGCGATGATGGCAGGGATGGAGCACACTGGGGCCATTCATCTATATGAGTCACAGCCTTTGAACAACAGCCTTTCCTCAGTTGGTTAGGGAGTATGAGCAAAGCAAACACTGCCTAGAGAGCCACAGGACTTTAGGTCAATTTCTTTTCTTTTTTTTTTTTTTTGCAGTACTGGAGATTGAAATCAGGGGCATTCTACCTCCGAGCTATAACCTCCAGCCCTATTTTTTATTCTTTATTTTGAAACAGGGTCTCAATAAGTTGCAGAGTACCTCATTAGATAGCTGAGGCTGGTTGCAAACCTGGATCCTCCAGTCTCAGCCTCCCAGATGCTGGGATTACAAGCGTGCGCCACCATGCCCAGTTTAGGTCAATTTCTAAATTCTGGTATCCTCTTGTTAAGCAACTAGGCCCAGGAATTACCAGGATCCCACCCTTCTGGACACTCTTATACAAGGAAAATATCTGCTTTTCCTGGGAAGACAGGGGTGGGCAGAGGAAGGAATGTTGGGAGAACTTGCCAGCTATCCAGAGTATAAATTTCCACATATAATGAGCCAATCAGTAGCTTGAAGAGAGAGAATAATAGTCACAGAGGGAGAAGTCAGACTTGTAAATTTACAGAAAGCATTATTTTGACAGGTAACAAGTGTGATGGGTAAGCTGCTTCATGAAGGTCAGCTGACTGTTCTGCTAAAGAGAACTGAGCCTGTTGGAGCACTTTTCCCTAAACAGGAATATCAACCAGCCGGCAGGATGGATACCTAATGTAGA
Source organism: Graphiurus murinus (assembly GCA_004027655.1). NCBI lineage: Eukaryota > Metazoa > Chordata > Mammalia > Rodentia > Gliridae > Graphiurus > Graphiurus murinus. The sequence goes on from PVLC010000698.1 coordinate 175,318, forward strand.
GAAAAGTACAAAGGAGACACTGTACTTTCTCCCACCAACACTCTGATAACTGAGGATGTAGGGGGAGGCATACAGTGCTGCCAGGACTTTCACAAGCTGTATGTTCTTCTAAATATCCTCCGGGGTATCTCACAGCAGATTCTAAACACTCAGTTCAGCCTCCTGGCATCCAAGCACAAAGCCAAAACCAGAAGCCAGGAGTTCTGATTCTTAGTCCTTTCTTCCAGCTTTATTTCATAATCTTTCTTATAAGAAACATAATGTAAAACCTATCCAGAATTAAATGAGACAGTAACAGCTATGTATAAAGAGGATCTGACACTAAAAGGAAGACATGAGTCAGACCCTGAAGCCTAAACTGACAGCCTATTGTTTTACTAAAACCCTTTCTTAGATGAGTTGGCCAAGGAAGTGGCAAAAAAAAAAAAAAAAAAGTCTTCACATGATATGCAGGTGATACTTTCCTCTTCAACCAGCCAGCTCTTCCTTCCAGTGAAGATGTGGACTTGAGTTAAGGGAGAGTGGAAGGAACAGGCAGATAAGAATGATAAGGCTGGGGAGGAAATACTGATGCGCTAACTATTCACAGAGGCCTTCCTGGTTCACATAGCTTCTCATATTCTTCTCTGGAGCTACTGTTTTCTTTGTTCTCCCTTCCCTTTCCTAATCTGAAACCATTTTAGCAGCTGTGGAAAACAACTGCAGTTTCCTGATTCAGTTTTGAGAGATATTCTGGAAATTATGCTAGGGTCTAGGGATACCAGAGAAGTTATAATGATGATGGCTTTGCTTTTTTAGATACCATTTCCCAATTCCTTTTCCCATTCCTTGGAGCACACACACCCTGAATTCCAATTCAACAGGCTGAGAAAGATCTAAGTCTTAGGCCGGGAGTGGTGGCGCACGCTTGTAATCCCAGCATTTGGGAGGCTGAGACAGGAGGATCCGGGTTCGCGGCCAGCCTCAGCTACCTAGTTAGGCACTCCGCAACTTAGTGAGACTCGGTTTCAAAATAAAGAATAAAAAATAGGGCTGGGGGTATAGCTCGGAGGTAGAATGCCCCTGAGTTTAATCCCCAGTACCACAAAAAAAAAGAAAAAAAAAAAAAAATCTAAATCTTTATTTTTTACCAAAACACCCTGGTGATTCTTACTTGCAACCTATTTCGGAGGCCCTGCTAAGTTACTCATTGTGGGAGGGCCAGACCCCAAATCAGAAGTTGTACTCAGAAACACTACCCTACTGTTGAACACCAGGACTATGCCTATTCCCCTTTAATATTCTGAAGAGCTACTGATGGCTATAAAGTGCTTCTAGAGCCTCGGGCAAAAAGAACCAATAATAAATTATTATAATAAAAATATACTTAAGCCATAACAGATGCCAAAGAAATATTGGTCTCAGCCTACAAACTTCCTTATTCAATAGAGGTTAGCTTATTTTGACTGATTTTTCTCAGAGCTTTAGTACACTGGCGAAAGTATCCTAAAGGTCCATAAAAAACTAAATTCCAAATGTGACCATTCAGTCCACATTCATATAGATCAAGGTCTCAATTGAGCAAACCACTAGACTTTTTATTTTGGAAATAAAACTCGTGCGAACAGTAGAACAAACCTGTTAACACAAGAACCAAATGCTGGGAGTAGTAGGAGGTAAAGGGGCTTTTATCTTTAACAATGGCTATTATTACTTAACTGCAAACAAAGAAAAATATAAATAGCTGTTTTAGCTTTCCATAAAAAATTAAATTAATTTAATTAAATCAAGGTGGAAAAGTTGTTCTTTTAGAAAATATTTTTACTCTAGTCACATGTGTTGTTTCTTAAGAACTAGTTTATGTATGTTTGGCTCTCTAAAGAGTTATATTTAGCCTTCTGGCATTTTGTCCAGTTTGTCTCCTGCTTAAAAGAAATTTCCCCAGCCTAGGACTCAGGCAGTGTGGGTGTACGTCAAGCGCACGTCACTGTGCGCTGCACTGGCCCACTGGGGCTCAAGTCTAAATATAAAGCAGAATACAGGCTTTCCAGTGGACAATAGCTACACATTTATTCTTCAGAAGAGGCCACTTGTGAATGCTTGCTTAGCAAAATCCATCTTAGAGAAAAATAATCAATATAAAACAGCATCTTTTCAACAATGTCTCTTCTTTAACCAATTTTTCAAGGAATTTAAGAGCAAAAGTAAAGAGAAAAAAATGCATGTCAATATTTTCCAGACTCATTTACCTACACACATAGCAGATAATTTATCATAAATTGGTCAAATATGAGTTCTGACAAGAACATAGCCAGCTGAAGCCCTAGTCCCACTGTGAACTAGGTTAAACCAAGTGGTTATATAATCAAACAGAACCTTAAAAAATAAAGGACAAAAAGGCCCAAACAAATATGAAATTCCAAATAAATCTGGCTAGGATTCCATACATCAACTTGGAGAGTGTGTTTGGATGAAATTAACATTTAAATTGGTGAACAGTGGGTGAATCAGACTGCCCTCCATAGGGTGAGTGAGTCTCATCCAATCAGCTGAAGGCCTAGAGAACAATTCCATCACACAAGAGGGATTTTCCAGTAGAGGCCCTAAGACTTCTGCACCTGGTTGCTGCTCCACACAATACAGATTCTGAACTAATCAGCCTTCATAACCACATGAGCCAGCCCTTAACTAAATATCTATCTATCCCCTAATCATTCTGTTCTGGAGAATGTTGACATACTAATACTCTGGCTATGGCACTTCTAAGAAGAAAAATCTATACCATTCCACTGCACATATGCTGTTTCAAGGGCAACCCTAAATGCAGAGTCAGAGCAGTATCCTGTAATATTTCAATGTTAAGCTAACATGAAGACATCAGAAAATATGTTATTTCTTTGAGTACACTATCAGGTACTCAAAGTATTTGATTCTATTACTCAATGTGTTTGATTCTGTCTCCAAACCCAAACCACCAAAGATTCCCTAAGCATGAGTCTGATTAATCCAATCACATATCAACAGAGTGAGATTCTGTCTAGCATTCATCTTAGAAGAGCTTAAAGAAATAATTTGCCCTGGAAGGATTATTACCCATGTACTCTCCCACCTTTAATATACAGCTTATACAATAGAAGGTCTGGGATTATCATAAGGAAGAAATTACTGTCATGTTAATGGAAGCTATGAGAGAAAACCAAAAGGAAAAAAGGGGCTAGCTGGGTCATAAAAACTCTTTTAGGATCAAACCACCAAGTAAAAAATATGGACGAAAACTTCGTAAACCAGGGATTGAGGACAGGGAAGGGGCAAGGAAGGGGGGCTGGCTGCAGATAAGACCAGGGGGCAGAATTAGGTAAGGGGAAGGTAGAAGGTAAAAGGAGGAAGAAGGAAAAGAATGACTCAGAATAATGGCACCACTTCGACTGTACTGGTGCAATGATTTCCTAATATTTTTAATGGTTCAGAAAGAGCCTCAGAACTGTATAGCACCCCCCTTTACTTACCATGAGCTTATTAGCCTTGCATTGAAATAAGTAACCGGACTATAACAAATGTTTTGTGGTGGGGGTCAGCTTTGCATGAACCTGACAATGTCACTTTTTCTAACTGCAGAATAATCACACCAAGTGTAAAACATTCTGGATTCTAACGCAAAGATAAACACATAAAATTCTCCTGTCTCTTTCCATGAGATCCATTTAGAGGTACTGAGGCATGACAAATGTGTACGACTAAACAAAGAACATGTGTCAAGGCATATTTTTGTTCTGTAAAATGCCTCATCTGCAAATACATTATCCTTAACACTTGCCCCGAGCATAAGACCTTGGCATGAAACTACACTCTGTGTGAGCCCAGTTCTGAAAACACTATTTGCATCTGATTATAGAATCTGGTATCAGAATTCCAAGAGAGGAGTGTGTGCTCTCATGTGCTACAGAGAATAATTCAAAATTGTATCTGCATTCCAGCTACAGATACACTGCAATCATCCCCCATCCAGCATAGCTTCTCTAGGGCCCATTCTCTCTTTGCGCCCTTAAGAGGCACATTGAAATAGCCTTAGCTATTATCATGAAAAGCAGTACAGGAGTTGTCACACTACTGTAGAATTTGAATGAATGAGCCACTTCAGGGAAACCCTCAAATGAAAACTGTAAGGCAATTTCACCCACCCCTGTACAGAAGACAGGGATGAATTATTTGTTTTATTACACAATATTGCAACTAGAAGAGATATATTGGAGCTGCAAAACAAGAGCTTTAGACTTAAAATATTAAAAAAATAAATATTCTATAAAATTTTTCAATGGTAACTGAGATGCTGAGTAAAGGGTAAAGTGGAGGGGTAGTCTTTACAAAAAAGTTAAATCTCAGTTGGGCATAGTGGTATACACCTGTAATCTCAGTACTTGGGAGGCTGAGATAGGAGAATCACAGGTTTGAGGCCAGCCTCAGCAACTTAGCAAGACCACGTTTCAAAATAAAAAATTAAAAGGGATAGGGGTGTAGCTCAGTGTAGAGTGTCCCTGGGTTCAATCCTCAGAACAACAACAACAACAAAAAGTTAAGTCTCATATGTTCACATTAGTTTCAGTGTAGTCCCACGTGAGGTAGAAGAACAAATTATAAACTTCCAAAGATTTCTCTATATAGGTGTAGGAAAACATTTTTCTATTGATGACACTGAGTCATACAATTACATGAAAAACAATTTAACTAGTGCATTCTTCTACTGATGAGGAATAAAATATTCAAACCACTCATATTTTAAATTAAGACATGAAAGGAAAAAAGTATATATTCATTATATATTATATAAGTATAAGAATATATGGAGTCAATATATACATAAATGCTAATAAATACAAATAATATTTTAAAATAAGTATTTTAATCTTATATAAAACTAGTTTAAGGAGACAGAAGGAAACAATCTAAGAGCGAAATTTATAGTTTAATGCCACATATAAAGTCAGGATTAAATATATAAAGTTTATTTTATTTTTTTATTTTCTTGGTACTAGAGATTGAACCCAGGGGCATTCTACTTCCTAGTTACACTCCCCCCCCAGCCCTTTTTAAATTTTGAAACAGGGTCTCGCTAAGTTGCTGAGGCTGGACTCAAATCTGTGATCCTCCTGTCTCATCCTTCCAAGTACTGGGATTACAGTCGTGCAACACCAAAATATATAAAGATTACTGAATAAATGAACATATTCATGAACAAACGTAAAAGGAAAGAATGACCAAAATATTCAAAAAACGGTAGAAGAGAAAATGTAATTAATTCCAGGCATGTTGGTACATGCTTATAATTCCAGCTCCTCGGGAGGCTGAGACAAGAGGATTGCAGCAAGTTCAAGGCCAGCATGGGCAACTTAAAGAGACCCTGCCTCAAAAAAAAAAAATTAAAAAGGGCTGGAGATGGTCTACAATCTAGCTCAGTGGTAGAGTACTAACCTAGCACATGCAAAGCCCTGTGTTCAATTCTCAGTAACACCATAAAAAAAAAAAAGTGAGTGTGTGTGTGTGTGTGTGTGTGTGTGTGTGTGTGTGTGTAATACAGACATCACAGTCAGCTAGGCTACATCGTTACAGTCCAAGTGATTTTTAAAATATTAATAGTGGCAGGCTTCAGACAGTTATTCTAGCAAGTAATCTTTGATTTCTTTTGAGTTGGTTAACTACCATTCACTGGTCTTTAATTGTTCTACTATAGACAGGAAAATCAGAGATGCCTATGTTGAGAGGAAAGTATACTGTGGGAAGCCATACTGAGAACTATTATTCTAGGACAAAACAAAGCAATAGTCTTTGTAGCTTAATTTTCTTGCTATTTGTTTCAACTTAACAAAACTCAATGAATTGAGCCCTGTCTAACTTATATATTTTTTATATCAATGGCTACTATGGAAAAATTATCTCAGCATTATTGGTTTTAGAAGCAAAATATAATATAAGGATCCATGAAATAATTTATCTTAATAAATAACTTCATTTTAAAAAGCCAAGGATAGGGGCTGATTACAAAGGGGCTCCAAGATGGAATTTCTAGGGTATAATACTGTGATGGTGATACATGACTCTCAGCATTTGTCAAAACTGTTAGAACTGTACATCACTAAGAGTGAACTTTACTATATAAAGATTTTTTTTAATTGAGCTGTCTGGGGAACCAAAATGGAATGCAGACTATGACAAAAGAAACTATGTTAAAAATGATATAACTTTATCTGAGAGGGTGAGGGGAAAGGATCTGATATAAACAACTAAGAAAAATAGGGTTTTGCCTGGATATTATAAGGTTACCAAGAGAAGGATTTTACACAAACACTATGCTCTAGTTGATAAAGTTTTTTCTCACAGCAGTATGGGTTAGAAACTCTGAAAATACTTTGCACATATACGAGGGTTGAGCAAACAACTATAAATATGTTGTAAATGACAGCTGAGTTTCTCACAATCAGAAGAAACTATGAATACACAAGGGAGTTAACCCTGTTGTGCTAGATTAGTCAGAGAATACCAGTATAAACTAACATTTTATTTTAATAATACGAATAAATAAATGTAATGTGTATATCTCCTAGTTCTGTCTATTGAGAGTGCCTAAAAGCAAGGACACCTTAGTAATAAAGAGCATACTTTATACCCAACTCAGGTTTTCTTTTTTTTTTTTGGTACTGGGGATTGAACTCAGGGGCGTTCTACCTCCGAGCTATACCCCCACCCTTATTTTTTTATTCTTTATTTTGAAACAGAGTCTCACTAAGTTGCAGAGTGCCTCACTAGGTAGCTGAGGCAGCCGCGAACCCGGATCCTCTGGTCTCAGCCTCCCAAATGCTGGGATTACAAGCGTGCACCACCACGCCCGGCCCAGCTCAGGTTCTCTAAACACCATTCTCCAGTAATGTGAACTGGACTACTTGGGGAAATGGCTGATTCTACAACAAAGAAAATACAAGATGAGCCTAGAGCACCTTGCAGTGCCAGAAAATAAGGCCAAAAACTAGATTTCCTATCCACTGTAGGTACAAATGTAAAATGGTACAACCAATTTGGGAAACAGTGAAACACGTACCTATATTTTGATCCAGTCATTCTCAAATACACAAAAGAATGAAATCATATGTTCATACAAACAGGTATATACAAATATTATCAGTACTTTTACTCATAATACTAAAAACTGAAAACGACTGAAATGGTCCATTTCCACACAATAAAACACTATTATTCAGCAATAAAAAGGGCTGAATTATTGATACATGCAGCAACATAGATGAGTATCAAAAAAATTTTGCTGAGTAAAAGAAGTCAGATGAAAGAGTACATAGGGTATGATTCCATTTATACAAAATGTTAGGAAATCCAAGCTAGCATATAATAACAGAAACAAATAAATGGTTGGCAATCACTTATCCTGCAGAGCAGATAGGGTGAGGTAGAGAAGAAGGGCAGAAGGAAAGGATTACAGGGGGGCACTAAGAAACTTCTTGGAGGGCTGGGCATGGTGGTGCATGCTTGTAATCCTAGTACTTGGGAAGCCAAGACAGGAGGATCGCAGGTTCACAGCCAGCTTCAGCTACTTAGTGAAGCCCTCTGCCACTTAGTGACACCCTGTTTCAAAATAAAGAATAAAAAATAGGAGCCAAGAGTGGTGGCAAACTCTTGTAATCCCAGTACTTGGGAGGCTGGGGCAGGAGGATCACAGGTTCAAGGACAGCCTCAGCAAGTAGTGAGACTCATCAACCTAGTGAGACCCTGTTTCCAAATAAGAAATAAAATCAGGCTGGGGGTATATAGCTCAAGGGTAGAATTCCCCTGGGCTCAATCCCCAGTACTGCAGGAAAAAAAAAAAAAAAAAAAAAGAAACTTCTTGGAGTGGTAGACATGTCTACTATCTTGATTGAAACCACCAGGTTTCAAGAGTTTATATATATAATAAATTTCTCAAATTAGATATTAAGATATGTACATTTTATCATATGTCAAATATACCTCAATTGTCTTTTAAAAGCCCCAAATAAAGAAATATTAAGAGCATGAAGAATGAGCCTATAGAAAGAAAAAAATCTTTGCCAGCTACTCTTCTGACAGAAGGTTAATATCCAGGATACATAAAAATTCAAATAACACCAAAACACACACATACACACATTCCAAAAAATAAATGGTCAAATGAACTAAACAGGCATTTATAAAAAAAAATACAAATTGTCAATAAATATACTGAAAACTGTTCAACATCTTTAGCAGTCATGGAAATGCAAATCAAAACTACAGAGATTTTATCTCACTTCTGTTAGAATGGCAATTATCAAGAATAGAAATAATAATAAATGCTGGCAAGGATGTGGGGAAAAAGAAACACTTGCACACTGTTGGTGGGATTGTGCATTAGTACAACCCCTACGGAGATCAGTATGGAGATTCCTCAAAAGACTAGGAATGGAACCATCACATCACCCAGTCTAATTTAATTCTTTCCAAAAGAATTAAAGTTAGAATATTATAGTGAAACATGCATTCCCATGTTTGTAGCAGAACAATTCACAATAGCCAAATTATGGAACCAACCTAGGTGTCTGTCAACAGATGAATAGATAACAAAAATATATTTCATTGTGGTATATATACACACAATGGAATTTTACTCAGATACAAAGAACAAAATTATGTAATTTGCTGGAAAAGGTATGGAATTAGAGAATAGTATTCCAAGTGAGATCAGCCAGTCTCCAAAAGACAAGGGTCAAATGTTTTCTCTCATATGTGGAAGCTAGAATGGAAATAGAAAACAGAAGAGACTTTAGTCCAATGAAGAGAGAAACCAGTAGAATAGTGGAAGGGGATTGGGGGATAGAGGTGGGGAGGGGGAAACAAGGCTTGGGAAAGAAAACAGTTCAAATAGGGTTATGTCCATACATGAAGGTGTTACTATCAATCTCACTAACATATGTGGGGAGGGAGGAAGGGGCAGAGGGTGGATATGGAAGGAAATTCACTAAGTAATGTGTGTGTGTATGTTTGTGTTACTTTGAATATCACTATGATGTATAATTACAATTCACCAATAAAATTATTTTTAAAAAACCGTAAGTATTTAATTAGGAAGCAGCACACTACAGTGGTTAAGAGGTAAAACTCCAGAAAGCCTGAGATTGAATTCTAAATCCATGCTTACCAGGTGTTTTTTTACTTAGGTCTTAATCTGTTTTCTCATCCATAAAATAGGAATAATTATAAATGCTTTCCTCTTAAGATTGTAAGAATTAAATAGGATACCACACATGAAGTCCAGTACCCCCCCCCACACACACACACAAACCATTCAGATAATGTCAGCCATCATCATTTGTTAGTGAACCACCTCATAGATGTGGAGGTTTCTCTGGGGTACAAACCCAAGACTGTCCTCAAAGAGCACCCTCTCAATTGTTAAATTAACTCAGATACATAAATAAAAGAATGGGAACTCTAAAGTGGTCTTAAAGAGAATGAGAATTTAGTTATGGATTTTTTAAAATTTGTCATCATCCATTCAACTTTTAGCTCCCCAAAGGGTTTTCCTCACCATCTGGGCCATCAACTCAAGTGAGTTTGAAAAGCTTTCATAATTTTCCTACATCACACCTCCTCCTCAGCAAGAAAGGCTCTGTGGGTGGAAAGCAGCAAAGAACACTGTATGTTATGCACAAAGCAATCACTCTTCAGAAGACACAGGGCCCTGCAGAACAGAAGAACTACAGAAACCTACCCGGATCAGAAAAATGTGACCATTTTATCAAAGATCCCAGAGATAGGAACTTACTGATTTTAAAAAGAGGAAAGGGAGATTCACCTCAAAGTACTTTTCTAACCAGAAATGTAAGTCTGAAACAATATGTCTAATAGTTTTAATGAAACTCTTTAGGATAATAAGGCTATATTCCTATCTTTACATTCATTGAGCTAGCATCTCAATAAAAAATTAAAGCCAGGCCAGGCATGGAGGCACACATTTGTAATCCCTGTACTTGGGAGGCTGAGACAGGAGGATCACAGGTTCAAGGCCAGCCTCAGCTACTTAGTTAGGCCCTCCACAACTTAGTGAGACCCTGTTTCAAAATAAAGAATAAAAAATAGGAGTGTAGCTCAGAGGTAGAATGCCTCTGGGTTCAATCCCTAGTACCTCAAAAAAATTCATATATATATATATATATATATATATATATATATATATATATATATATATATTGATTGATTGCCAGGTGTAGTGGTGCATGCTTGTAATCCCAGTACTTGGGAGGCTGAGACAGGAGGATCACAGGTTCAAAGTCAGTTTTGGCAACTTAGCAAGGCTCTAAGCAACCTAGTGAGACCGTTTCCATATAAGAAATAAAATCAGAGCCGGGCGTGGTGGCGCACGCTTGTAATCCCAGCATTCGGGAGGCTGAGACCGGAGGATCCGGGTTCGCGGCCAGCCTCAGCTGCCTAGTGAGGCACTCCGCAACTTAGTGAGACTCGGTTTCAAAATAAAGAATAAAAAATAGGGCTGGGGGTATAGCTCGGAGATAGAATGCCTCTGAGTTCAATCCACAGTACC